>JBAJHX010000049.1:3200595-3228161 GCA_037176925.1 Amniataba percoides | reverse complement strand
GTGTGTGTGTGTGTGTGTGTGTGTGTGTGTGTGTGTGTGTGTGTGTGTGTGTGTGTGTGTGTGTGTGTGTGTGCTTTAAGACATTCATTACGCTCGTTACCATCACACTTTAATTAGCTGTGAAGAGGATGAGCAGCCTCTCATGTGTGAAACTTAATTAGCCTCCAGGTGTCCTTTAAATGCTCTTCAAAGATTTTTCTTACTATAATTTTGAAGCTGGAAATATTTCTCATTGGAAATCTTGAACATCAATTTGAAAACCCATTTTCTTCATGTTTATGGATTGTGTGAACATTACAGCTAAAGTTCATGTCATATGTGACATATTATCCCTTTGAGTCAGTAAATTAAGGTTACTCACAAACTTTGCATTGCTGTTATTTTCTCAAAATTATTTTCCACTCGTCTGTGCAGCTTGACCTTTTGTTTCTCTGTCCCTCTCTCTCTCTCTCTCTCTCTCTCTCTTTCTCACCCTCCAGAGGACGGCTACGTGAGGATGTTCCTCCGAGGTCGTCCCGTCACCATGCACCTCCCCGGCGAGCAGAGGGAGAGCTACAGCCTCGACCAGAAGGTGGCGCTACCCGACCGCAAGCTCAAACTGCAGTGGGTGTATCCTTCAGGTTGGAGGGTGGAGGCACGCTGAGAAACACACGGGTGTGCTGTTCCTTTCATTTCTCTACCAGATGTTTGCAAACTGAGAGAGCTGTAATGTCAAAGATGTGAGATAAAGATACCGTGTGAGGTCATGTAAGTCAAAAACACAAATAACAGATAACAAGGAAAAGCATTAATTCAATTTAAAAAACCTAAATAATTGTCAGACTTTGCAGTAAATATAAAATATAAAAGCTTGCACTCATACAACCTTTAATTTCTCTGTCATAGCTGTGAAGTGAGTCTGAACCTTGTGCTGTAAAAACATAATAATCATCAGTGAGTCCTCGAATAAACGACAGAAATATCAGATGTTCTCCCCGTGGCCAAGCCTCTCCCGCCTTGTTCCCCTAACCTGAGCGTCGACCAGGTACGGCTACCGTGGGCGTGACTGCCGCTCCAACCTCTACCTGCTGCCCACGGGGGAGATCGTCTACTTCAACGCCTCCGTGGTGGTTCTGTACAACACCGAGGAGCAGCAGCAGAGACACTACCTGGGCCACAACGACGACGTCAAATGGTGAGAAAACAGCTTTTATTCCTGATTCGTGATATTTAACAAAGGGTGGAGAAACGTGTTTACAGAGGCCGACAGTGGCCTTTCTTGCAAAACACATATCATTTTTTTATGCTTTTATCTTGAGATCATCCTTACTATCAAAATAAATGAGCCGTTCATTTGAACACAGCTGGTTTCAGCCTTCAGGATCACTGTGCTGACTGTCAGGAACAATCATTAAGGTCTAAATGTGGAGTTTGCTTTGCTGCAGTTTCTACATTGGAGCAGACAATCTGGTTTTATAGTCTCTGAAGATGAGAGGTCGACCATCTCTCTGCTTCAGCCAGCAGCTGCTCAAATAAAGCCGTTATATAAATGATATAGAAATAACGAAGACTTTATTAAGCTCATCCACGTCTCCACAGAGCCTACACACACCTGTTGGCTGGAAATAAACACAATTATCTTGTTATCTTGAGATAACAGAGCTTGTTTTCTTGAGATTACGAGATAATTAACTTAGCAGTGCAGCCATTCTCGACTTCCGTGTGTGTGAAGCCGGATTTTCCTTTTAATCAAACGGCGTGCTGAAAGAACTGTTTAAATAATGTGTGTGCAGCTCACATGTAGAAGAACACACAGGAAGCAGCTGACAGATGAGACACGAGATACGGAGACGTTCGTTTAAACAGGACCGACTTTTCAGCAAGACGCTGTTCACATGATTCGTCTGTATCCTGAAGAGATCTCACACACAACACTTCTTAATGCTGAGTCAGATATCAGGAGCTTCCTCACAAACTCTAAAATCTGGAAAACTTTCAGACTCCTCGGCTGTGTTTCTCTCGGCACTGCAGCTGACTCGTGTTTATGGTTAATGGGAGTTTTTGGGTTTACTTAATGAGCGCTGGTTGACGTCCATGAATGAGCTCTGTGACTGGGGATGTAAACAGAGCGAATCCCCCCGAGGCATGCTGGGAAAGCTTCTCATCTCTGCAGGGAAACAGTCATGTTCTCCTCTCCCACGGCGTCACGTTGAGCTCTCCTCCTTTTCCTTCTTCTTCTTTTTCCTGCAGTGAAAATGATCCTGCTGCAGTTTTTAAGTCATTTTTATTCAAGAAATACAAAAAAAAAAGTTTGTTTATATCAGAGAAAATATTGTAATTCAGTATTTTAGAGTAAATAATCACAGTTAGTCATTTTATGTTTTAAAGAGACCTTATTTTAGTGTCTGTAATGTGTTTCTATGAACTGTAATTTTGAGATATGAACTCCTTCACAGGAGTTGTGACGGCAGGTCCTGAAAATCCCTCCAGCGGTGACATTAAGCGTTTACAACGTCAAAGTGACGCGTTCACTGTGTCTGAATCTGAGTCAGCTGTTTGGATCAGCAGTGGGCGACTCCTCTGTCATTTTACACCTTTTTTTTCTTCAATAAGAGCCAGGGGCAGTGTGAAAAACTTAAAGTGAAGTATTACATTTTGTTTTTTTCCTTCTCTCTTAGCCTGAGTGTGCATCCCGACATGGTTACCATAGCAACGGGGCAAGTGGCTGGAAACTCTAAAGATGGAAAGGTACTGTGAAAACCACGCTTACATCCTCCTACAGAGTTTCAGTGTTTCATCACCAACTGCTGCATATCAATGTACTGTACTTGAAAAAGGGAAAAAAACAGCAAATTATACAGGAAAGATAATATTTAGTAGAATATTTCTATTCTAGTTGGTGTAAATGGAAAGAAACCTTTTTAATTTAATCGATGTTTAGATTTTCTTGTTTTGTGTAGGAGGTGCTTTATTTTCAGGAGTAAGGTGTTAAATAATCTTGAATTACTTTCAGTTCTTCTGATCTAAACCCTCTTTTTTTGGTTTCTGTGCATCACATGAGTTTTTCTGAGTGTTTCTCTGTCTGATTTTTCACCCGTCCGTTCAGCTGCTGGCTCCTCACGTCCGTGTTTGGGACTCTGTGAGCCTCAACACGCTGCACGTCATCGGGATGGGCGTGTTCGACAGGGCCGTCACCTGCGTGGCTTTCTCCAAGTCGGTAAGCAGCTTCGCCTCCTGCAGAGTTTGACCTGTGCAAACGTTGAATCGGATGCTTTCGGATGATTGCTTTGTGACGACTGAACTTCTCGTTTCTCTCTCAGAACGGCGGCGCCTTCCTCTGCGCTGTGGACGACGCCAACGATCACATCCTGTCGGTCTGGAACTGGCAGAAGGAGAAGCAACTGGCTGACGTCAAGGTACGCTTTGACCATCTGACCCTGATCTGTTCATGCTGCTGCAGCATTACTGAAACTGTCTCCTGCTCTAAATCTTAATTAACAAACCAGCTTGCACAAAAAGAGTCGCAAGATTTCAAGTTTTTCCCAATAAAAGTAAAAATAAAGGAACCTGTCTGATCCTCGTGCGTGCTCTCTCTGCAGTGCTCCAATGACTCTGTGCTGGCTGCTGTGTTTCATCCCACGGATGCAAACCTGATTGTCACCTGCGGAAAGTCTCACATCAACTTCTGGACCATGGAGGGAAACACTCTGAGCAAGAGGCAGGGCCTGTTTGAGGTACGAGAACAACAAAATGCACCACACTACGTCCTGCTCCGACCTCGAGTTAAACAGCTCTGTAATGAATCCTGCCTCGATGTCGATCTCTGTTTCACTCCAGAAACACGAGAAGCCAAAGTATGTGCTGTGTGTGGCGTTCGCTGAGAACGGAGACGCCATCACGGGAGACTCCAGTGGAAACATCTACGTCTGGGCCAAAGGTAAAATCGAAATGAATCTCAGTGATGCCATTTCAAGATATTAAAATAGCTTAAATGAGCAAACATTAAAAGGCTGTCTGTATATTATAACGCAGCCATGAAAAATTTAATAATCATAAGCGGTTTCATTTTCAGATGGGCGTCATTCATTCATCATAACATGATGGAAAATGTAAATATAAAAACATTCATCGCAGGCTGGGTGACGTCTGATAGTGCTGTGATTGACAGGTGGTAACCGCATCAGCCAGCAGGTGTCGGGAGCCCACGAGGGCGGGATCTTCTCCGTCTGTGTCCTGAAGGACGGCACCATGGTGTCCGGAGGAGGGAAGGACCGCAAGGTGGTGCTGTGGGACCACGACTACAGGAAACAGGCCGAGATGGAGGTGAGAGACGCAGAGTGTTTATTAGAGGTGCCACGACAGAGTAAACCTGAGGACAAAATCCACATAAGATCCAGGGAGTAATAACACATCATCATCTTTATTTGTTGATATTACCCTTCATTCAAAGTCTAAATTACTTTTCAGGCCTGCTCTTATCGTGTCTGAGCTCTTATTTGTGTTTAAAGTGTGTGATACGCTGTAACAGAAATATTAAATGTGTGTGTGTGTGCATGTGCTGTGTGTGTGTGTGTCCAGGTGGGCGAGTCTTTAGGTCCCGTTCGCGCTCTGGCTGAAGGTAAACCAGGAGAGCTGTTCATAGGAACCACCAAGAACGCCATCATCAGAGCCGCCTTCCCCGACACACTGACTCCTATCGTACAGGTACACACACACACACATTTTAACTAAACACACAGCGCTCTCGGGTGCTTTGAATAAAACCAGTGGTGCGTTTCAGGGTCACACAGACGAGCTGTGGGGTCTGGACATTCATCCCTCCATGGAGCAGTTTGTCACCTGTTCGCAGGACAAACAGGTTCACCTCTGGGACACCAACTCCCATCAGCCCCTCTGGAGCAAGACCATCGAGGTGACCGTTCATTAACACACATCACAACGACACCAGGACGTGGAGCTACCAGTGAATTAAATGCATGAATTCATGCTGTGTTTCAGGATCCAGGCAGGGCTGCAGGTTTTCATCCCAGTGGGGCCGTTCTGGCTGTCGGGACCATGACTGGAAGGTCTGAACGTTCAATATTCAGACACCAAACACACCTCATTCAGCAGGAAAACTATTATAAACAACTGATCTGTTTCTTAAAACAGCTACAGACTGTGAAAGAGAGATTTAAAGTTTATTTATTTAGTTTTATTGGCAAATACATTCACAGTCTGTCGTGAGCTAATAGTTTCTTTCTTTTTGAGGTAGTATGTGTGGAATTGAATGAATTGAATGTAATATGTAATGTCAAATAAAATATTAATGATCAAAAAATACAACATATTCTACCCCAGTTTATTTAGCTGTGTCACGCAGATAACAGTTTTAACAAGATTTGCAAATCCATTTATATATTTAAAGGAATGAGTAAATAAAGATAAATGAATAGTAGTTTAAATAATTTATTAAGCTTTGGTGACAAACATTACCTGCTTCCATCTTCTTAAATGTGATGTGTGGTTTTAAACTTAATTTTAGGTTGTGATTTTTGCCGTCTTTGTTGCAGGTGGTTGGTGCTGGACACCGACACGCGGGATCTTGTTTCTATGCACACGGACGGAAATGAGATCATTTCCAACGTCAAGTACTCTCCAGGTAAAACCTCACCTGCTCACGTCAGCAGATCCATTAAAGACTCATTACGCAGTTTGTCATGTGAACTCTGCTCTCCTCGTGTCTGTAGATGGAAACTTCCTGGCCGTTGCTTCCCACGACAACTTTGTTTACATCTACGCTGTGACGGAGAACGGCCGAAAGTACAGCCGTGTGGGGAAATGCACTGTAAGCACACACTCCTAAAATATCACTCCTTTTTTCACAATTCACATGTTAGTGTATTTAAATCTCTAAAACCTTTCAAAATAAAAAAGTATGGATATTTATTTATTTAGTTAAGGTCTCTTTGGGGCTTTTTGTGATAACTGTCTAACACGAGTGATGTTTAAAGATAAATAATGTCTCTTCTCTTTGTTTGTTGTTTGTTAAACTCCAAAGTTAGATTACTAACGAGAAACCCGACTACTCTGAGCACTGATTTAACAGTTTTAGCAAAACGAAAACACACTCTGTTAGTTACATTTCTCCAGGATTGCATGTATATAATGAAAATCTCAGACAATACGTGAACAATAGAAACTCCTCCGTTCTCCTCAGGGTCACTCCAGCTTCGTCACCCATCTGGACTGGTCGGCAGACAGCCAGTACCTCGTCACCAACTCAGGAGACTACGAGATCCTCTTCTGTAGGTCTTCTTTTTAGTCTCTGATCACAGGCACGCTAAAGACAGACTAACTTTTAAAGCGAGACACAGATCGTGACGAAAATGTTTCTTTCAGGGGAGGCATCCAGTGGTAAACATGTGACCAACATGGACACAGTGCGCAACCTGGCGTGGGCCACGTCCACCTGCACGCTGGGCTTCAACACCTTCGGTAGGTCGGCTTTGTTTTTTTTACTCATTTGTGATTGTGAGTTTTTTCGAGTCAGCTGACCTTTTGATCACACCATCAAATCAGCTGTTTTGCATTTGGCTGCAGGCTGACACCGAACGTGAAGTGAATCTTAATGTTGGACTCTTGTTGTTGACTCTCTCTCTCTCTCTCAGGAATTTGGCCAGATGGCGCAGACGGCACGGACATCAACGCCGTGTGCAGGTCACATGACGGATCCCTGCTGGCCTCTGCCGATGACTTTGGCAAAGTGCACTTGTTCTCCTTCCCCTGCTCTCAACCAAGGGTCAGTCACGTTCGCTCGCTCTGTTTCACACTGTTCTCACATCAGCATGTTCTGGAAACGTGACCTTTTACACCCGAGTGCTGTTTTCCTCCACCAACAGAGTGATTAAGTGTTAATGAACACGGTTAAAGCTCAGCAGAAATAACAAAAGTACTCAGCCACAAGGATTCGGGTGTGGGATTACCACCAGACATATAACGTGCACAATTTCTACCAGGTGTTTATTTGTGCTCACAAACAAGTTTAGGCTGTTTGGATGGTTTTAATAAGTTCAAGTTTTCAGCCAGAGCCGTTTAAAATGAAGCTATAAACTTAATTGTCCGTCCTAGCAGACAAGCTGGCTGCTATTAGCACAGAAACCCAGAAGCTGTAAATAGTTACAGCACGTTGGTGTTGTTTTAGACTCCTTTTACACACATTTTGTGACTAAAAGCTAAAGCAAGTTGCAGTCTGGTTCCAAATATTATGCATCAGTTTCCTTAGTTAATTTACTAAGTGGTGTCAGGATTACACAACATCTTTCTTGTGAAGTAAAGATGAAATAATAAATAATAATAACACCTATAATAATGATTGAATGAATGAAAGTATTCAGATTTATCTGAGAGGTGAGAAAAAGTGTCTGAGAAAGAAACATCACTCTACAGGACACCTCCTCATTTAAAGTGGGCACAAGCAAAAATAGTGAGACTAATTACAAGCTGTTTTTATTATTTACAGCCCTATTACCATTATGATGATGATGATAATTATTATTATTATTTGAACCGATTATTTGACAGAAGTTATATTAACAGTGATAATAAGCATTTTCAGTGAGGAGTCTCTTCTCTCCTCATCCTGTCGTCAGCCTCACCGTGCAGCATCTGACTAATTCATCACTTCACTGTGTTTCTCCGCCTCGCCCACGTTCACAGGCTCCGAGCCACGAGTACGGTGGCCACAGCAGTCACGTGACCAACGTTGCCTTCCTGCACGACGACAGTCACCTGATCTCCACTGGTGGGAAAGACACCAGCATCCTGCAGTGGGTGGTGGCCTAGGCGGCGCCACCCGACAGCACCCACGTCTCTAATCCCCACAGGCAGGGGACCAGCATCCTCTCTGACCCCACCGCCTCTTCACTGTTTTATCCTCCTGCCACCAGGGGGCAGCATCTCCTCCGTGCCTACTGGGAAAACAAAAACAAAAAAAAAACCCACAAAACTTGACCAACCCACAGATGTCACACCAGATGAAATGTTGAGTATCGTTGTAATAAATAGAAAAAAATTTAGTGTCCTGCTGTTTGTAATAGAATGTAGAGAGAATGACTTGTTGCCATGCAGGAAGTGAATCCTAACTTTTCCCAAAAATGAAAAAAAAAAATTAACTACTGCAACACCAAAGCGGCTGGAAGCTGCTGACCACACAGTCAACCTGTGATTTAGCATTAGTACTAACTGTGCCTAAACCGTATTTATCTTGACCCCCTTTAATGGGAGTTCCACCTATTTTAAAAGACAAAAGTGTGTTTGCAAGTTTTAGCTCCTAAATTATGAATCATGTACACTTTACAGTTTGTGCACAATTTTTTTAATGCATTAAAAAAGGGTTATAGGCCTATATTAAGGTTATATTTTGATATCAAGGTGTTTTTTCTCATCATTTCAAGCAACTGTTGGCTTTTTACACTCTTTATTCAACAGCATCACCTCCCAAAAAACTGACAGATAATAATGCTGATCATTTACTTTAATTCATTACTCAACAAAAGATATTTTTCAACACATTTCATGTTTTTTTCTGAATGCATGGAAGCCAATTTATACTTGAAAATGAAAGAGAAAAAAATGGACTTAAATATCTGTAAAACAGCAGCTCGGTTTGCAATTTGGTGAGCTGGTAAGTAAAGTGTATATGATTTAAAATAACAGGACTAAAATGTGTAAAACTCTTTCAGAATTCACGTCATTTCTGCACCCAGATGAACTTGTGAACGTGCATCACTCTCTCCTGACGACAGAAATATCAGAGATGAGCCTTCAAACTTGTGACAAAAGCAGGGACGTAATAAAACAGAGGGTAATATCATAAAAGGAGAAGAAAGTGATGCATGTCTGTTCGAACTATCCTGGAAAAGGAAGATTGTATTTCAACGCCTAAAATTGGTGGAATTCCTCCTTTTAAAATCTTACTATAACCCCATTGCCTTGTTATCCCACACTGTCCAAACTGAAGCTGCAGACTGGGTTTGAGTATTAGAGACTTTAAACGGTACAAAAACTTTTGTCCCAAGCCGATAACTTTCCCCTCCACCCGGGCTACTGTGTTTTCTGATTGTACTACTACTGTAACTGTGCTGAGACGGCACTAGGTGGCGCTGCAATGCAAAGCAATGAGCATGACCGGGGCTGCCCTCCTCCTGTAGATGCTGTTAATGTGGCAAAGGTCTATAGAGTAAATATATGTATTATGCAGTATATCCGAGTGGCTGTGTTATTTTAATATTTAACTGTAACAACGATGGATGTTATTATTATTATTATTATTCTCGTGGCACTTCTAGCGATTGGCAGAAGGATAACGTAGGCTGCTGTGCTGTGGAAGTGAGCTTAAGCTGTGCTTTGCCTTCTGTTTTGTTAATAAATTTTTACCCAATACATGGT
The DNA here is from genome assembly GCA_037176925.1 of Amniataba percoides. Lineage (NCBI taxonomy): Eukaryota > Metazoa > Chordata > Actinopteri > Centrarchiformes > Terapontidae > Amniataba > Amniataba percoides. The sequence goes on along the minus strand of JBAJHX010000049.1, from coordinate 3,218,753 downwards.
GGAGTCTCTTTTTCTGTTTAAAGGTTTGATCCAGTAAAGTAAAGATTCATGGGAAATAACATTTCTTACTTTCTGTTGTGCTTAAATCTTAAAACAGCAGGGGAGTGAATCTTTACTGATGGAAATATTGGAGGTAGATTAAAAGTCAAAACAGTTTATGATGAATTGCAGTGGAAGGTGGTGTATAGGCAGCTCTATGATCTATTAACACTCAACATGTGTTTTTAGCAGAAGGTAATAATGATAATCTGGGTGCATGCTGGGAAAACAACACATTTTTTCAGCAGTCTTCAGCAGGAGGCTGGTGTTGTGATGTTTCCAGGTGTGATAGCCCCTCTCTGTTTCCATAAATAAGCAGCTAAAAAAGTCTCACCTGCATTTAGAAGTCAAATTGGCAGAAATTTTTCATGCAAAGTTAGACAGAAGTGGAACAGTGAGATCCAAATCACGCAATCATGATGTGGTGAATTCAGTTATCAGAAAAGTATATCGTGTTTCATGGTGGGACAAAAATCATCTCTGAGGACACTGCAAGATATGAAGGCTTTGAGGAATCATAATGTCCCAAAGTTTGATCAAACCTGTAATCATGGTTGATAATCAATAAATCTGAAAATGAAATAAAAAGAAAAACATGCATTAATATGTGTTCAACATTTTCCATAATGCTTTCAGTATTTCTTTATTCACACTTAGTGTCCATAAATCAACAAGTGAAGCAGTACTGTGCTGATAATAATAATAATTTGGTCATTTTTATGTTGTTTCTTAGTTTCTTCTTGTTGAAGATACTGTAGATTAGTGTCTCTTATAGAGGCCTATAGACCAGAACAGCTGAAACTAAACTATTCTCTCTTTATCAGTCTCTGTACTCACACTTTAGCTGAATTAGATGTAGGTAATCACATTTAATTGCGTGTGAAAGTAGCACCTGGCAGTGAGCAGGGTCGGGTCATGTTGGTGTTGCAGTCACGATGCCTGTTGTCTGTCAATACTTCTTCGTCATGATGAGGAGGTAAATGCCCTGGAGCTCCAAAACATGAACGCAAAGATGGTCAACATGTTTGTAGGAAGAACTGTCAGCCTTATTTGTCTCCAACAAGAGTTAAAAAGTCAAGTTCAGACACTCAACTAACATCATAATGCAAATGTTTAACCAGTTATATATGCATAAATGACATGAAATGACTAGCTAATCAATAAAAAACTATCCAAAAGGGCTACTGTAGATCCATGTGGGTGTGTGAAGACACATCATGAAGGTAGTTGCATGCAAAGACAATGGAAAGTCACCTCTGTATTAAAAAAAAGTGACAGATTTTGAGATTATTGACATTACATAACAGCAAATTGAATTATTTGTTCATTTTCTGTTTTGTGGATCATGTTTCATGTTGTCTTATTTACTTGATCCAGACTTTAGTTGGCACATTTTTGCATTTTTATCCATATATACCGAGAAATAAATAAGAATTTGTCTCGGTAGCTTTGCTGAGCTTTGCAGGACTCACAAGAACATTATAGGGAAAAGAAGACTTCCCATACAGTGTGAGGGAAGAGCGCGAGACATACGATACTCTAAACTTTAACACAATAAACATCAACCTTTAGGATGAGGGTGACACAGAGGACAAGGAGGGAAGCGAAGGAAGAGTCGAGGCTTCCTAATGCTAACCTATCGGAGAGGCAGAGGATGAGTATATTATGTAAATCAAGTAAATTATTATATGTGTGATATCAAAAAAAGGCTTTCTGTCACACTTTGAAGATTCAGATTCAGATTTTCCTTTATTTGTCATCACTTTGTCCTCTTTGGTGTTTATTTATCTATAAATATTCTTCTAGAATACAGTATTCACATAAATATTTAGGTTTTTCTTATCAAGCAGAAAGAAAAATTCCCAACTTTCTGAAGAAGTAAAGACATTCGTATCCTTCCATGTTTCCTTTTTCTGTCATTTTTTCTGTGTTTCATTTGAAAAAATGTGCAGCAAACCTGAAAACAATAAACATATAAATAAACGTTTATGAACGGATAAACGCCAATCAGTGGAATCAGAGTGGCATCACTGACAAATCAGCTGATGAATCCAGAACGAAACTTGCATGAATTTGCTCAAAGGACAGAATAAGATCATCAGCATAGAGGCAGGTTGAACTTCCATGTCTACTTCTTAAGGTTTGGTTTGTGTCTCAGTATGTTTTTTAGATTGTCCCCTCATCTCGACAACAACCATTCTTCTTTTTTTGTAGAGCACAGCCAGTTTAACAGCCACAGTCTCCTCTGCTCTCAGAGAAGTTATCGTCTACGGGAGATTTATTGCAAAAAAAAAAAAAAAAAATTATCCATAATCCCACTCAGACACCAAACGGCTGCAGTATAGAGGACACAAATTTTCAAAACTTGCGTCCAGTCGTGATGCTTTCTCAGATTATCAGACACAGCACTGAGTATATTGTTGTTTGGGACCAGTTTTTCTGTAGAAAATATACAGAGAAGAGCTCATCAGAGGACAATTAAATGGACATTTTCTCTTTCCCAGAAGACGACTCGGAAAAATTGAATTACCGTTGTTATGCAGTTTGAAAGACAGCGGGTTTTGCTTGTCACCTAAATGTGAGTAATACCATATTATTTAGTTTTTAATCATTAATTATTTCATTAGAATGTAATGTCTTTACTTGTCATTAATAAGATGTTTCACTGTACCTTCATGGAAATATAAAAGCATTTTCTTATATTTTGAGATAGTTAAGTTGATGAATGAGAATGTAAAGCATCTTTACTTCATAAGAGCCTTAAAAAAGTGAAAGATTATCAACATAACTGGCTGATTTTCTGTAAGATAACTTCATCATTGACTTGAGAAAGCTGCTGGAGTCTGATGGTGGTGTAGTGGTGATATTGAGGTGCAACTGCAATTCAGCAGTAGATGAATAAACAATCTTTAATCAATGCCAAACGGTGAAGTGGATCTAATGCAAATCAGTCAAGACGTGGGCTGTAATTTATTGATATCCACTGAGAGAGAGCAGCCTGCTTCGGTTGGCATTTTTCTCCAAGATGGAATATGCTGCATGTTAGTGGAGATTAATGGAGTCATACTGTAAATGTCTCACCGCCAGGACTCATGCAGTAATGATATATTTGGCACAAATCAGCTCAGCAGAGGAGAGTGGGACTGACAGAGACACAAAGGAGCGAAAACCGAAGCTCCCTTAATCTATTCAAAAATATTGATCCAAAGGAATATGAGATGAATAAATGTCAGCCTTGCTGCTTTGAAAAAATACATTTTTACAACAACAAAAAAAGTTTTTTTATATAGTGTTAGTTTGTCTTGAAAATTAAAATGTAGGAGTGTAAAAACGGATGAATTTTTCAGCAGATTTCTGTTTTTTTTGGGTGAGGGGGGTTCTGATGGGAGATGAGTCGTGAGAACAGAAAACAGTCCATCTTGTTCTCAGAGACACTTAATCAAATAACACTGGATGGAATATTCTCACAGTCCGGGGTCTCGACCACAAAATGTACTACCCCGAGGCTGCTGCAAACACACACACACACACACACACACACACACACACAAACACACACTATTATTCTGGGACTGAAACAACAAAAGGACACCTGCTGAAAAAAGTTTCCTGCTGTGATTTAAGAGGGCCAATCTGACGACTACACACACTGTACACTTTGCATGTAAGCATTTAGGAGATGATTTCGTTAAGACAGATCTGCAGGCGGTCATGAACAGACAAGGTGGAAAAAGCATTGAGCAAATGGAAAAATGTTCACCTGGAAGAATGTTGTAGTTTTTTATCGCTATTCTCAATATTTATATCTGCTCTGTCTGCTTGATTTCCTCCAACATGCACAGGAGAGGCAGCTGAGGTGACAAAATAACTCCTACAAAGGAGTATCAGAGCGTAAAAGCGAAGAAAAAACATTGATTTTCAAACTTTTTTTTTTTTTTTTTTAAATGAGTCTGTTTTGCACTGTTTTCATTCATTATTAATTTTTTACTACATTTTTTGTCCCAAAACTGAGGCATTTTATCAGTGAACAGATTTAGCAGTACAGTGTGGATGAAAACTACCAAAATAATCTGTTTTGGTCAACAGTACATTCATTGTTTATTGTGCTTATCACTGCTTCTCTGCAGATATCACAGCTCCCTCCACAGCAGTACATTTTGTTCATTTAAAGCTTCAACATGTTCTGAACTGAGATAACACAAACTGCCCCAGCTCAAAAAAGTGGTTATTCCTTTAAAGGTCATAATGAGGGATTAGATTTTGTGTCAACAACAGTGATACCATGTAACGCTTCTGATATACAGTTTGCTTTTGTACTAACAATGACGTGTGTTGTTATTTCAAAAGAACTTTCTGAAATATTTCCTCTTGTGTTTTTGGCTCAGTTTCAGTCGTGTTAACCACAGAGGACTTGCTGGTGACACTGATGACGACAAGAAATGAAGAAGTTGGTTGATTATTTAATGCAGATAAATGGCACAGACAGTACTGACAGGAGAGGCGATAGACACACAGGGTCATTTGTATTTGTATGTTTGCAGAAAAGTCAGCTGACTGCAAGTTAAATTACAGAAAACATTACGTTAGAGATGTAATGAAAATGATTCGACTGGATTTAATCAAAAATCCTTTCACCTGATTAAACATTTACAACAACAGCATGTGTGTTTTTGAATGCAACATGAATGAATATTTTATACAGAATATACAGAGAATCAAAGGAAATCCCTGAAACTACCTGAATTTATCATTAATTCAGCTGGAAGAGGAGATTTTTCATGAAACTGCGAGTACCAGATCTCACTTCCTGCTCTGTGGGAGGTTTATCAGCTGCTCAACATGCTGAACCTCGACATCAGACGACAGTTTATCATCTGCGCTTGTGTTGCAGTTTGGTTAATACACCGCGGCGTCTGCCAAGATGTTGTGTTTGGGATAATGCAAACATCGATTAATATTCCAGACACGGTTTCAAAACAGTATCAGGCACCGAGCAACGGGGAGAGAGTCAAAGAGAGAATAAATGAAAACTTTAAAAGGTGTAGTGAGACGTCTTTAAGTTTTGTGGAATGAAAAACACTTTTGTTGCACGGCTATAACAAACAGTGTTGGGACAGTTATTTTAAAAATGCATCTTGATCCAGTAACCCAATCCAAGTATCACAGTGTTAACATAACTTCATGACTTTCCCTACTTTTGGATTACCTAAATATGCCAGAAATGCAAAAAAGACAAGACTTGTTTCTATAATTAGTTATTGATGGATGATGGTGACAGTATTTTCATATTCAGCGTGGATAATCTGCACTGTACTTGCAGATGTTGGTCAAACTTTTTTGTTTTCTTTCTTGCCAAATGTGTCAGTAATCTGATTACTTAGGTCCAAAGACAAATTAACATCCTTTTTCAGCACAATGCCCTAAATCAACATATGTTTTTGTTTACCGGCTGCAGAAATGAGGACAGGAAGTAAAGTGGTGTTGTCATTTGTGTGATGGTCCAGCAGGTTTGTTAACAGGGAATTTGTTTCGTCCTGGATTCTTTGGTTTTGGTTGTTTTTGATGGATTCTTGAGAGGATGCAAGGTGAAATTTTGAGGTGAAGTCGCAGTGCTGTCATGCAGTTTAAGCGTGCGTTTTGCTCCCAGCATTATCTTCAGCAGGACCTTCATGTCCTGCATGATTGCATTGTGTGTTATGTTTACAGACGAGTGGTACGAACTTGTGGATTTTTCTGAGATGCCGAAAACTGAACTGAAGAGAAGTGAATAAGAAGTCAGGAAGAGGGAGTGTAGAGGGGCTCAGGGAGAAGGTCAGGAATGCAGGTTGTGTCTAACAGTCTATTCTCTGAATCACCAGGGTGTCCGAGCCGCTGCCGACGGCCTGTTGAGCAACGTGTTGATGTATGGGGCGTTTCTGAATAACAGTGGTCGTCCTGCAGAGCGGAAAAAAACTGCATGAGAATCATGTCATGTAATCTACAGTAGGTTTCCACTGGTCGCTGTTACGAAAGCACATCAAAGTAAAAGCTCTTCTTCTCAGCAGCTGTAGAAATGGTTGCAACATTCAGACTTTAAAATTAATCTATGATGATCTATTGTCAACAGAAAACACTAATAAAAGTCTGAAATTTCCTGTTCCACATGTGAAAGTGAGCAGAAGAAGGACAGGTGCCTGAAATTTAAAGAGCCAAACATCACGCTGTATTTCTGTTCGCTGCAGTGGCTCGTCTTTAATGACTTCCAGAAGTTCAGGACTCCTTGAACTTGAGCAGTGTGAACCTAAACAAACTAAATGCAAAAACACAACAAAGTCAACTTGTGCAGTAAACTGTTTGCACACACACACACACACACACACAGATCTGTGAGGATGCTCTCAGGCCGGTTGGTGCTGCCATCTGACGTTAAGCAGGTACCATGTTCATCACCTTAATTTAGCTCGATAGCATCCGAGACCACCACTGAACCCGAAACACAGCTGCGTCTGATGGGAGAGTCGTTTGTTTTGCAGTGTTTGGACATAAAGTTAAGTGACCTGATAGTGCTGCTGGGTGAAAAGGTTTTTTATACCTTTATATACTATAAAAAAGGTTGAAATGTGATAATAAAATAGATAAATACAAGCTAAATATCAGGCTTTTATTTCAGAGTATCGTTCCACAGACGGTCTTCCTGGTTAACCTGAAAAAAAAATCATAAAAATATTTTGTGTAGCCGCCAATGAAGACGAAGCTTCGTCTTTCATCTCTGCGTGGTGCTGATTCTGTGTGTGTTTCACGTCGGCCCGGATCAAACACACTCCACCTGTCTCAACAGAGGTGATGGGTGTGTGTGGACGTGTCACACACCCTGCATGGAGACAGCGATACACATCAGATCAGACAGGAGAATAAAAGCTTTTATACCAGGACCCGAGTCAGATTATAGATTTCAAAGGAGTTTTATTAGCAAATATCTTTCAAGGAAAACGGTTCAGAGTTTTGAGAAAGTTACATTACTTTTATTCTTGTGTGGTTTTTGATGGAAAACTTTCCCTTTGTGGGCAATTAATTCCTGACTAACTAAAGTAAATTGATGCGTTTCTGCCAGTAAAACCCATCAGCGTCCTCCTGCTCGCCCAGCTGTCTCTTTCGCCCTGCTGTTCTGCTCTCCATTTGCAAATGAATTTCCAAGTAAAACAGCCGAACAGCATCTGCGTTGGCCCGATGGTAAAGTTTAGGAAACATACCAAGATGTAAGAGCAGGAAAGTGTGTCTCTGTTTACCGAGAACAACGATGACGTGGCCGCAGACTGAAAACTGGAAGCAGGCGGTGACAGCAGGAACTCGACGGCCGCGCTTCATCATTAATGAGCTGGCAAACAAGGAGGATGAACAACCGTCTATTTATAGAGGGCGGCTAATGAGAGCTCCACAGCAGCACGAGGGACGGAGCAGTGTGACTAGTGGACAGGTGAGGAACAGAAATCTGTCACGGCAACACTTTTTGACTTGTTAGAGCAGCAAAATCACTTTTATCAATGAAAATCGATGATTTTGTACAATTCCAGCGTCCCAGTAAGCCGTGAAGAAAACCAGGACCAGAAACTGAAGAAGCTAAATGGAATTCAGCCATCATTGAATTCTACACAAAGGCCGGTGGCAGAGTCACATAAAGGGAGGGACGACACGACGTGGTTCATATGACTGGTTTTCCTTTTCCTTTCATCCTGAATACCTCTGTGAACACTCACCGCAGGCACAACGTGGGACAAATTTATCGTCACCCAAACTCGGAAGTTTCCACAGCCACTGAATAAAGAAAAACTGCAACTACACTTTACTTATGTCTTTTATTTTGAAGGCCATATTTTGTTTTTTGTGCAAACAATGCAAATAACTGATTTTACTGTAGATATTTTGTCATTTAGTGGGTTTATTATGTATATAATGAGTTTCTGCGGTTCTTTACGACTTCACAGTGACCACCCTCATCATCTATTCATCATTTCTTTACAATATTCCTGTGAGATTTTTGCAGCATATTTAGTGTGTAATTGTGACTCAGTGGTAAGTGCCCACTCAGTCTCTTATAAAACATGATTATGTAAAAGCTTTGGAAGCATCTCGAAACATTTATGGGGACAGATCGGGAAGCTCAGCCACGTCAATAAACGAAAATGAAATAAAGGCGCCGGAGCCAGAATCTCTGCAGCGAGTTTAAAGTCACTCAGCGGCTGCGTGCTGCTCAGTTTCCATAAAAACACAGAGTAAATGAGCTGGATGCTGTTTTAATGGGGCATAATGAGTTCACCGCTGGGAGATGTTTTACACCAGCAAGTCTGGCTTTTTCTCGACTCCTGTTTTAGATATCACACACACACACACACACACACATTTGAAGAGATGTCACAACACCAACACACTTTTAAGGACACTGTTTTGACTTAGACTAATTCCTGTGTAAGCCTAAACCCTTCTACAACCATCTATTTCTATAATAACAATAGATCAGATGACTTGAAATAAACCCCTTAGGAGTTTGTGGCACCCACGTAACGTCCTCCACCACCGTTTCTTTTGTGTAAGTCAGTTTTTCCTTTGCCACTTCCTTTAAGTAACTGATTTCACCAGGACAAGAGGCCTAATAAATATAAAAAGCATGTGGCTCAGTCAGTGGGCAAAATTCACAGCCAGCTTGCAGAGGCAGAGTCAACAGTTAGATGGCAGCACTGTTCTCTCGTCATGCAGCATCCACTGTTCATGTTAACAAAAAGTTAAAGCTTCACTGTGGAGTTTGTTCCTGCAGGTTCAACCAAACAGAACATTTTACAAACAGACAACACAGCAGAAAGAGTAACACTGCACACACACATCAGCTCATCAAACGTAAATATGGAGCCCGTTCTGCAGAAACACATCAGTGTGTCCGATTCTCCACAGAAACGACCTCGACCACCACGTCCGGCGAACAGGCGAGCCAGAGAGGTTCATGTGCCGTCCAGGTAAAACTATCTGTCATCCTTTAAGTAGATCTGCAGTAAACACATCTGTAATCCTCATTTAAACACCCTCATGGGTACTTTGCATGTTTTATCCCACATACTCCCTGATTATATGTGCAGACATGGGTACAGTAGTTTTAATCCTCTACAGGCTGACATGTTAAACTCTGCAGGTTAGCTGATCCAACTTACAGTCTACATACACAAAAATACTCTTTATCTGTCCACACCACACAACAGGCCAAGAAAAACCAGGAAGCCAGGTGACTAATTAAACAGAGATAAAAATCCTTTTGCACATTTAGCCTTTTATAAATTGACTGTTCATAATGAATCAATCAGCAGCTGAGATTAGATATTTAGATTTGATTGTGTCTGTTGTTGCATTGAGCTGCTTCATCAGCATCTTTATGGAGAAAGAAAAATCTGACCTGATGATTTGTGTTCATGTAAAGAGAGAGAGAGAGAGAGAGAGAGGCTGCTATAACATGATGAGCCCCCCCCCCTCTCTCTCTCTCTCTCTCTCTCTCTCTCTCTGTGGTGTGTGTGTGTGTGTGTTTCACTTCAGTCTGCCGGCTGCAGTCTTTCTGCTCACACTGCTGCTCTGCGCTCCGGAGCCTTTTTCTTTTTTTTTCTTTTTCTTTCTTTTCTTTTTTTTTGAAGGTTGAATGAAAACGAGGAGACTTTTTCCTCTCTGCGGATGGATGGATGGATACGGACACTGCTGGAGCCTGAATGTGAGTACACAGACAGAAAACCTGTCTCTTTTCTTTTTTTACTCTCTTTCTTTACTCCTCTCCCTTCAGAGGAGGAAGCTCAGAGTGAAACAGAGAGCGATCATTCAGCTCCTGCTGGGATGTGGATGAATGAGACGAGTATTTTTAGTCCAACCAGTCACCTGCAACTCTTTGTGTGCACACACAGGCTGGAAAAAATAGCTCAGGATTAATGGGGAGTGAATGTTTTTACTCACAACAAACTTAATTTCGCAAAGGATTATTATAGTAACACCATATGAATATATATGCTATAAATAAGCTGTTATATGTCACTGTAGGAATGTGAAAGTGTTAAAACAACCCAAATCTATCTCTCTATCTATATTTCTATCTATATTTTGACACATTTTCTGTAGTTTTTTTGGATTAGTTGGACCATCAGCCTGTAACCTGCAGTCCCACATCGCCTCAGTGTTTATGGTCTGGATTAAACATCCCACAGTGAGCGGACGTTATGTTCTCACTGTACATGATAAACTGTCAGAGGAGGCTTTAAGACGTCAAAGAAAAAGAAGTTCGAACATGCTGCTGATTTTTTTTCTAACCCAGCTTGAGTCTGACATCACTTTCACACTTCTTCACACAGACAGGCCACTTTTTATTCACATTAACCTGTTGCTAAAGTCAAATCGTGTTAGTAAAGGAAAAAAAAAGGGACGAGTCGAGAGGGTTGACGTTTCAGCACAGTGGGCGCTTGTGTCTCTGCTACAGCTCAGGGAGGTGGGCTGGAGGGGGTTTGACTGCAGACAATTAATAAATCATGAGACTGAACAACTAAATCAGCTGCTTGTGCTGCTGAACCTCTGCAGCTCCTCTGAGCAGGGAAAATGATGTGGAGCAGAACCAGCTCTCAGGCGGAGGACGACCCTCTGGGATGTGTTGTATTGTGTGTTGAGGCTTTTTTTTTTACTCAAAAGAGGATGCTTTAAAATGAACTTGCAGCTCCTTTACTGAAACAGTGCCATTTTATCATTTCAAAGACAGTGTGAAGGGCAGACGTGGCTGAAAGTTGGAGAAATTGGCTCCTAATTCTGCTGCATTCATGCGTTTTTCTGTCAGAAAAAAGGTGATAAACAGACATAAACTGTGACATTACGAAGGCTGTAGGCTTTTGAATACAGATCCTCTGAATAAAAAGCCTCGAATGTGAGAGTACCGTTTATTAAGTGACACGTCTGTGAGGGATTATTTCCTGGCCAAGTCTTCCGCTTCTTAATCTCACTGAGGAAAACACAGAGGAAACTAAATGCAGCAGGAAAACCACCACACAAGTTTAAAGAGGATGAAATGGAGTCCAAATCAAATTACGGACTCATGTTCACTGTCATGAATCGTCTCGCCCTGTGGAGGCAGATTTCTGGGGCTGTACGAGGATGAACAGCAGCCACTTGTTTTCTTCAGATCTCCGGGAAAGCATTGCGCTTCTTTGAGCTGCAGGGAAACGTTTCAACAGACCTTAATGGTCTTCTTAGTAAAACAGTGGGCACAATGAGTCCTCTGTTCCTCCTCCAGGATTCCTGCTTTCAACTCCAACTGTTGTAATATTAAAATCAGCGCAATCTCCGTCTCTTCTCTTTCTCCTCCCGCCCGACATCATCAAGTCAGTTCGTCCTCTTTTTTTCTCGTTCCCTCTCTTTTTCTGTTCCTCTTTTCTCCAACTGACCTGTTTTTGTGTGTCTCTTTGTAATATAAAAAGCAAATCTGGTAGCAACAAAACTGTAAAAAAAAAAGAAAATATGATCAAACGAATAATAAATGCAGAATTTACATTTCTATCTGCTTTTTTCTGCATTTCACTGCATCGTTTATAATAACATTAAAAGTAAACCACCCTCTCCTCTTCCTCACCCCCCACCTCCTCCACCTCTCGTCCTGAACTATTTCTGACCTAGTCGGAAACTAATCTGAGCCGTTTCAGCTCCGACCTTGGAGGCAGAAGGATGACTGTGGTTAGCTAAGAGCCCCAGCTTTACTTACCTATCGGTTCCTTTTACCGCTCCCCAACCTATCACACACACACACACACACACACACACACACACACATTTCCTCCTCTACCTCCACCCACCCAACCCAGATCAGTCTCTTGCTTCTCTCCTCGTTTGCCCTCAGAGGTCAGATGGTGGCGTGACCTTTAATATATGCGTTTACCTGTGGGTGAAATTGGGAGATAAACACACGCTCGTCTTTCTTTTTCCATTGAAGCATCATCGATCTCTCACAATATATATGTATAGTATATTTAAATAATGAATATGTTTTTAGCCTGGTTTTTACCCCCCTCGCTTTAGAGATGGAAACGATGCTCAGAGATCAAATCCTGATAACTTTTCATCAAACAACACTACAGGGTCAAAGTTTGCTTCTTTTGTTTTCATCTCTCAGAGTCTAGATGGATTACAAAAATTGGATTAAGAAAAGAAATCTGAGGACATGACAGAGAAAAGTACAACTGAGAAAGAGAAGATAAGTGACTGTAAACTTTAAAGGACAGAATAAAAAAAAGGAGCAGGAAGAGAGGAGGAGGAGGGCAGAAGGGGTGATGGATGGAGGGGGGAGGAGCGGAGGATAAAAAAAGGAGCTTCGGAGGAGGCTGAATGTGAAAGAGGGAGCAGTGATGGTGTAATTGCTCTCCAGAGGAGCTCCGATAAGCAGCACTTAAGAGCCTCTGTGGTTAAGTAATCACTGTGATTAAGGGCCGGAGCGGCTGCAGGGCTGGAGAACGACGCTAACAGCCTGACTGGAGATCGACACCCACCACACTACATTATCACATTATACTGTAACATAACACAACAGCTGCTTTTAAGGGCTCAGGGACCGATCGCTGTGTTTTTGTGTTTTTTCTCGATCGTTTAACTTAATTTCTGTCGTGTTTAGAGACAGCAGCTGACTGAGAGTTGTTGTGTCTGCATGCAGATTTAACAAGTATAAGAGTGCGCAGTCAGTAAAATAGTTATATAAAGTTATATTAAACATTTTGATTCATGCTTCGCTCAAGCTACACTTTATGTGACGTCACAAGAATTTTCTGCTCTACTATTAATTGACTGTATAGAGAAACTGGTCTTGTGGAAAACTATTTTGTCATCTACTAGTGAAAATATCTGCGTACTGTTGGTGCTGTATGTAAAACACGTCCTCAGTGTTAAAGGTTAAATGAAAGGCGAAGGTTGTGAAGTTTGAATTTTTGACCAAAACCTAACTGATGTCTACCGTATCGAATCACAAAGCAGATTTCGGTTCCTCATTTCAGTTCCGCTTAAATGCCATTTATAATTCAGATGAGAAATATGACCTCTGGTGCTTTGAAATGGATGTTCAAGCAACAGAACCATCACTGGTTATCATCAGCTCGCTCTGATGGCAGCAGGTAATGTTAGCCTACCTTAAGCTAGTGACTACGCGGACTAAACTAAAAAGAAAAAAGGATTTAAACTTTGGGATGTGCAACAGACAGCTCCAAACGACTGCGTGTCATGGGGAGAACATGTCAAGTCAAATAGGCTTCACATATTATCACAAGACGATGGAAAGTGTACAGATGCTGAGTGTGTTTATTTTGTGCCTAAAAACTGAAAGAGAAGAGAATACCAAGATGACCAACTTCAAATGTATTTGTTAGGAATCACACATTTAGGAATAGAAAGTTGTTCTTGTGTAGTATCCTTTCAGACTACTTTAGATACTGCTATTTAGCACCGGTATTGGGAATAAAAAACAAACAAATGTAACCGCTTTACTACACAGAAGGTTGTTTGTTTCCTGTTGCACAGATTATTTGAGTAGAATAGCTTTGTTGGCAGAGTCTTTTTATACGCTGATGACACCCTAATGTGAAAGAGTGATTGGCATTGTGGTCCTGAATCTGTGCTGGAAAACCCCACTAATAAAACAGAGAAGTAAACACTTCTGATCATCTGTTTCTGTGGGAATCAAAGTGATCGGCTCTTGACTGGTTGTTGCTTGCGTTGTGTCAGACAACAATTGCATCAAGTTGAACTTTTCTCAACATTTCCCTTCAGTGATGCTGGGCACACAGGTCGCATTCACAGTCAAAATCTGCCTGTCTGTCCAAGCATTTGAGTCTTTACTTAGCTTACAGACTTAGGGGTTGTAAGCCAGCTGAGTTTGAAGTGTCATTACACATTTTTTACCATAAATAAATAAATCTCAGTATATACTGGGAAATAACGTTGTTAGCAAACAAAATAGACCAGTTGTGCAGCCAGCAGAGACAAAGCAATATTAAGATTAATTTGTGTGTTTCCATTATACCAGCGCTTAATTGACAAGCCTGGCTAACAAATCAGTCTCCTTAAAACTAAACTCACCCATGTTGGAGTGATAAACGGACAGGTTGATGTTTTTGTCCAGTCTGGAGTGAGAAACGTCAGCCTGCAGGCTCTCTGCTCGCCTGATTGGATAATTGTTCTGGAGGCTCTGAGAGGTATCACGATTCTGGTCTCTTAATTCGAGGGATGACTCATATGCGAGTGAAGGTGACAGTGGTTTGAGTCACACACATCCAGAACAGTCCAGTTTTAAGTGTAGCTGCACGTTTAATTGGAGGTCTCTGAGCTGAGTGCTGTTTTTGCACCGATGCGTTTTATTGTGGGCGACTGTTCCTTTGTTTTCCCGGAGATTTGTTTCAGCAACAACGCCTCCTGTCAGCCGCTGCTTTGTTTGTTGTCACTGTGATCAGACAATTATTTGTTTTTTGGAAAATCTTTATCGTCCAGTACCTCATAAATACTACAAGCTGACTTTGAAACTCTGCTGTGTTTTTCCCTAAACGTCCTCATTCTGCTATTTTTTCCTATTCGGTTCTTGAAAAGTGGTTGTAATAGGTGACTGGCATGACATGAGTGAGGTGACATTTCGCTGCTCCACCTCTTCATTAACTGACTCATGACAGGAAAAATAATTAGCTGCTTGTAATTCATCCAAGTGAAAGGGTAAAAAAATTAATACGTTTTTAAATAGAATCAATGGATCATTAATTTACTGCTCCCACATCAGAATTAATGCAGGTGAGTGTCGAGCTCGGCGTCTCCATGAGCGGCAGACAACATCAGAAAAAACTCATTAAAGAACATTTTTAATTACTTTAAAATTCAGTCAAATCAACCAGACTCAAAGGTCTGATTGTCATGATCTGTCCTGTGTGTGTGGTTTTCGTGTCTGTCCTGTTTTGACTTTTCTTAAAGTTTCTTTAAGTTTCACGTCTGTCTGTTTTCGGTTATGTCTCGTCGTTTCTATTTCCCTTGTTCTGGTGTGTCATGTTTTATTTTGAAATCATCTCTCCCTCATGTTTCAGGTCCCTTTACTTCCTGCCACAGTGTGTTTGCCGATCTGATTGTGTCCACCTGTTCCTTGTTACCTTGTGTATTTATAGTCCGTGTCTTCCCTTATTTTGTTGCCAGATCGTCAAGTCATGTTCATGTCATGTTCCGAGCCTCAAGATTCTTTGTTTCATGTTTCAAGTGAAGTTTCATTGCTTTTTTGGGGGGTTTGCTGTTTTCTCCTTTAGTTAATTAAAACATTTATTTTGAACTTCATTCCTGAGCGACATGTCCTGCGTTTGGGTCCTACCTTGTCTTCCTGTGAGAATCGTGTCATTGTCTTGTCTTCTGATAGTTACTCTCTGCTGCTTGTCGCCTCATGTTTTAAACTGAAACAGAGCAGATTAGAGGTTCATCTCAGATTGAAACTCATAGTTTTTCTTTGATGTCATAAGTGATATCAGACTTGGTATAAATGAACTGAAGCTTGTTGTAGCATCTCACAACCATCAAAAACTGTCCTAAAATGGTCAAACGTGGTCCCGTTACTGTACGATGTTTAACCATGAATCAGCACTCAGCTTTAACTCTTTACTTAGTAAGAAAACTGGGAGAAAGTAGACGGCCGAGCGTTTTTAACAGCAGGTGTGACGCAGCTCGTTTTACAATGGAAGAAACCTGCGAAAGTTTCCATGAAGTCATTACGTCTGTATGATGTATTTCTAGTTAAAGAGTACAGAGAGGCATCATTTTCAAGCTTTCTTGTTTTCTTTTTTTCCTCTTAGTTACACCCATTAGTGTGGCCTGAGCTCACAATGCTGTTTTCCAGGAAGTTGTAACTGCTCATTTCATGGGAATCTTTAAAAGCTGCTGTTTTAAAGCTTCAGGTTTATGACACCAATCTGTCATCAGCGGCTCGTCAGCCCGAGTGAGCCACCAGTGAAAAAAAGATTCACATGAGAATGGAGGCTGGTATTATGTTCAGTTTTAAACTTATTCACAAAGTCCAGAGAAAAAGAGGATCAGGTTTTGCTGCAGGGTGACAACAGCAAGGTGTTGTCAATCACTATAACAAGAAAGGAGGGTAGTGTTTATGGTTTACGTCATAAATGCTGCAACAAAAGACGAAACAGTCGCAGTCGAGAACTTTCCAGAATTGTAGGAGGTGGACGTGCAGCGATTTCAGTGTGAATCTCGACATCAGAGCGACATCAGTGTCACACAGGCTGAAGCACATCCTGGTTTGTTGGTGCATTTCTCCAGATGGAAAAAAAGGATCCTGGTATCAACAAACTTTGAAGGCCTTCCTAGAAACTGCAGAAGGTGTTTCTGTAATGTAACGCAGTGGAGCGCCTGTGTGTGTGTGTGTGTGTGCGTGCATGTGTGTGTGTGTCGATGAAATGATACGGCTGATGGCCTGCAGACCGAGAAGGGGACTTAAACAAAAGCGAGGAAAAAAGAAAGAGACAGGAGGATACGGAGATCAGGGGTGTGTGTCAGGCTGCCCCAGCGTGTGTGTGTGTGTGTGTGTGTGTGTTTGTGTAACCGGTGACAATCTGACGCCGTGTCTAAATGCACCCAGGGCGTGATGAGGTCACTGTTGTCTGTCTGTAAACACTGTTAGCCCTGTTAGCCACACACACCACACACACACACACACACACTCACACTCCCTCTCTCTCTCTCTCTCTCTCACACACACACACGCACACACTCCCTCTCTCTCTCTCTCACACACACACACACAGATGTCTCCAGTGTGGAGACAGCAGCAGCTGTGGCCAGCATTAGTGCAGCTTCAGAAGGTCGATAACCATCTCGCTCTCTGTTTGTCTTCCTTCTCTCTTTCCCATCAAACCTCCATCTCTCTCTTCTTCTTTCCTCTTCACTTGTTCATTTCTCTACTCTCCTCCTTTCACCTTTGTTTCTCTCAAGATCGATTTTCTCCTTTATACTCATTCTCCTTTTTGTTTTGCGTCACTTTGTTCTCTCACACATTATCTTGACCTCTTCTCTTTCCTTTCCTCGCTCTCTCTCTGTTTCATCCTGGATAAAATGACCCTCTCTTTCTCTCCGTCCATTTGGCTCCCCTCCTTTTCCACCCCTCCCATTATCTCTCCATCTCTTTTCACTTCTCTTATCTCTCCTCTCTTTACTCACCCTAAATCAATGTTTTTCTTCTCATTGCTCCCTCTCGTTTCTCCCTCTCATCTCTCTCTCTCTCTTGTGTTAAGAGATTAAAAAAAGCCTTTAAGTTTACTTTCAGTTTTTGCAAAAGATCTCAACTGCTTTGTCGATTGTACTTTTTGTTCTCTTTCTCTGTGTGAAGCTGGTTTAAAGACTTTTTTAACAGTTAAAGTTCAGCTCTGTGGTTTCTGTTTTGAATCCAAAAGTAAAAGTTAAGCCAGCTTCAGTTATTTTTTCCCGGGTCCTTCAACTCCCCACTGAGACGAATGAGGGTGCTGAGTTTTTTCACAGTGCTGTTGTCTGTCCGAACACAGACCTGCTCTGTGGTTGTTCTGACCGATTGTATGCGTCTGCTGGAAAGCGGTTACTCTTTCGCTCTTTAGTATTCAGGCGCAGAGCTTTGGGTCAGAAAGGCTTTAGTACAAAATCAGATTAGTGGCCACTCAAAATGTGACGCTTGCCTCTGAAACCACATTCAGACAAAAACGTATTATTTAAGCTACGTGCTGCTCTTTAACAGCTACTATTTAATTTAGGTATGAATGAATCTGCATGAAATCTGAAACAGTCTCATGATGTCGTGATATTTTAAAGTGTTAGTTGAAGTGGAAGAGAAGACATCCATCTCTCTCCACAGTCTCTCATCAGGTCTGAAGTTATCGACTGTTTTAGTAATGGACTACTCAGGATGATCAGATTAAACTTTAATGATCCCAGAGTAAAAATGGAATCGCTGCAGTGGCAAGAAAACGTAGGAGACATATATACATATATATATATATATATATATATATGTATATATATATATATGTGTGTGTGTGTGTGTGTGTGTGTGTGTGTGGGTGTGTGTATGTATATATGCATGTGTGTGTTCATATGTGTAT
>JBAJHX010000049.1:3124959-3200495 GCA_037176925.1 Amniataba percoides | reverse complement strand
ACACACACACACACACACACACACACATATATATACACACACACACACACACACATATATATATATATATATATATGTACACACATATATATATATAATATTGAACTTTTCTGGCTGAAAGTGTTATAGATATTCAGAAGTTTAATCAACTTTGTTAACTGCTATAACTACGCATATAGTGTTTATCTTCTACATAGATGCATGACATGAACAACCAATGTTGATAAGGACCCCTTAGATTTATTCATTTATTCTATAATGACCAAGACAGATACTGAGAGGGATGTTTTACAATTAAAAAAATGAACTTGTCATTGCTCTCTGATGCCTAAAATATGTAACCATGAAACTTTATTAGTACAAATCTCATCAAACAATATACCTGCAATACGTTAATATCATCCAGTTTCTCACGCCATCTTTGATAGATAATTAGTTGAAAAAGTATTAAAGTAGCTTAGTACTAGATGTACTGGTTGAAGTGTGCACACTGGATTACAGACACTCCCTTAGAGTGAAATCCTTTTGTATCATCAGCCACTGAATGCTTTATTTTAAACTTAAACTTAGACTGAGTGATAATAACTTACAGTTGAACACACTTCTGCCCAATAATCCAAAAGGTCGGTGTCATGGTGTAAAATATGTTTTACAAACTAGCTTTACAACGAGCGGTGCAATGCTGATTGAGAACAAACCATATTTTGACTTTAATGCACGAAACGCCTGCAGATGGGCTGGGCAACTAAGCTGAAATGTTTATTTTTAATTTAACTGAGTATCACCCCACTAAACAATACAATAAACCCCACTGCTGCATTGTTACTGCAACCTACTTTAATGCTCAAGTGGCTTTAAAATTTGTGGGAGTGTTGCCTGTAATCTCGTGCAAACACATGCAGCCAGAGCAAGGTGACGTTAGCTAACCCGGCTAAAGCTAACGTTGTTGTGTGTCGCTAGCAGACGGAAAGAACCGAATAACAGCACGTATGTGAGTGAGTCCCACCTCTCTAAGTTTCCCGAGAACCGAGGGCTGTCACATCCTTAGTCTGAATCGTTTCAAATCTAGCCTACTTTACATTTGGAGGCAGCTAGCCGCGGCAGCAGCTTGCTAATAAACAAGCCACATCAGTTTGTGCCCGTTCATTTGCACGACGACACCTTCAAGTGCCCAGCGTAAAGTTTGGAAATTCAATGTTTCGGGGTAAAGTTGGTGTTGATAACCACTTTATTTTAAATGTGTCGACCAAGTTGAAGAATTACTATGTAGTATACACCGTCTTGTAACTAAATCCAGACTTGCAAATGTTTTTGTCGTACACATTCTTTGTGCAATCTACAACACATGTTTTTCTGTGTGTTATATACGAAAAAACGAGAAAAGACCAAAGGTAGTAATTCCAACACCACTGAAGCGCAGCAAAATGTTCTTCAAGCGGGTCATTTTTTTGGTAGATAGAGACCAAATATTAATAACGATATATATCTTTATTTACAAAAGATATATAATAACATATATTTATATACAGTCAGTGGGTAGGACCACCATCTCCAGTCTATGGTGATAGGTTAAATGGCACCAACAGTTCAAGATATGTATACCTAGGATACATACATTGGATATAAATAACCGTCAGATTATTTTAAGAGCAAACAATCAAATACATCTATTTACTTACACAGATTTCTAGGTCTGCACTCCTTAAGTAATACGTGTTGACAATTTCAAGATGTTGAAATCACTGAGCAAGTGAAGTAAAAAAGTTTTGTTTTTTTCACTCTGAAACTCATTTGCTTTTGACCCCATTAAATATACAGTAAAATGTAATGTTAAAAACTAGGTCACTTATCATAATGAGGACAAAATAACAATCACCATATGATAAAAAAAAGTGCATTACGTCTAGCTGTGTATAAAATGCAGAAACATAACAAATTCATAAGAAAAAAACAATGTAGACAGTCAAGTGACAAACTAGAGGAAAAAATAATAAATGAATAAATGAGTCGAGAAACATAGATAATAGAAAACATAAAACATAGAAACATAACAAATACATATTGCAAATACATTTTGGTCCATTTGTCCATTGAACCTGTTCGGGTTTCTCAACACCTTACTAAGGAACTTATGTTTGTTTTTCCTTTTATTTTTCGCCTATGTGTATATGCATTCTTTCAGGGTAAAGTTTTTGAGACAATGTACACATAGTAAAATATCTAAAATCAGTTGACTTTATTGGAGGTAAAACTAGATGTTTTTTCTGCTGCTGCAATGTAGTTACAGATTATAATCAGCTCTGATCATTAAAAATCTACAGGCTCGTATGTCTCATCTTCCCTGTGATACAATGCAAGAATGTATATTTTTCTTTTTGTGGTGAATTCCCTTGTATTTTTAGACAGCTTCCCTGAGACGGGCACAATTGTTCATGTGGGCATGTCAAGTTCAGTATGACAATGTATGTGTTATGTGAATAAAATTGCCGGCATTGCTTTACAATATGTGCAAAACATGTATTTCACAAAATAAATATTTGAAATTTGAAAAAGCATCAAGTCATACAGGTCCAATGTGAATCAAAAGATGCTCAGCTGCATGGCCGCACTCCCGTCATTTTACAGAGAGGGAGAACTCCGAGACAAAGAAATGGAGTTTTGGATGCCCCACACTTCCAGGGCCTGGATCTTGAAATGTCCCTTGCAGAGTGGGATGCTCTTGAATGTGTCACAAGGCTCTGTGTATCCTCCCTCCAGGTCTTCCTGCAGGCAGAGTGCATGGCCCCCATTGCCTCCTAGGAAGAAGACACACACATCATCACTAAATCATCACTGTTAACCAAGACCTGTTCCACTGTTTTAACAGTATGCGCAACTAACATACCAATAATGAGCAGACTGTCGCTGCCTGCTATGAACATGGAGGCTTCTTGTTCCTTGGGTCTCTTCGGCTCTTTGGCAGTCATGGGTTCCTCCAACGGGGCAGTGAAGGGGACTGTCAGGTAGCTGGGGTTCTGCGGGGTACCAGCAGGACAGGTCAGAGTTGAGGTGCCCACTATGGAAGTAACAGGGTAGCAGCTACCATTGGATACCTGGAAGGAGGGGCCGTTGCTGGCTCGAACCTGCTGACTGTAGGCTCTCCTGGTCATAATGTTGACCATAGCTTGCTGGTAGCGCTCCATGCTGGGACGAAGCTGAAAGAGTGAGCGTAATTTAAAATCCGCCAACTTGACGCATCTTACTAGCAGACCTGAAGGTGACGTGCCAGAGTTAAGCTTGAGTAGAAGAAAGCAAGAATATGTCTCACCATAAACACAAAACATTCTCCGGTTCCAAAATATGTAAGTCCCTCAGAGTCATGCTTTCTTCTTTCTATCAAATCTGTTGACAGGAAGGCACCAAACACCTGAAAAAGGAGAAATAATATCATTCTGATGTAATGGAAAAAGGATGCCATAACTTAATTATAATCATTTTAGAACTATTTATTTGTTTTAAATATAAGGTTAAGTAAAAAGGAAAATACTCTGATGTAACCCAATATTCTTTATATCCTGTAAGATTACCTCTTCATCCACAGTTTTAATAATCAAAACAGCTGGTTCATGTCCTTCCACATGGGAATAAAATCTATATGAGAGGAAAAAAACATAATCATTCTTTGTTTTTAATATCCCATAATACTATTTATACAACTGGGCACTGTCCAGGCAACGCCTATCTGTAATATAAACAGTATTTCCATTTCCATATACCACTCCATAGTCAGACTTTAAGTTATGTTACATTTATGTTATCATGTGTTTTTGTAATGTTATGTTTATTCAATTATATAATCTATTTTTCTGACCTTTTACATATGAGAGAGTACTGTAAAACTGGAGTCAGATTCCTTACATGTGTAACATACCTGGCCAATAAAGCTGATTCTGATTTGAAGAATACATTTCAAATATTGTACATTGTTCACTTTTAACAATTGAAAGATATATTTAAATATCAAACTAGCACCTGGCCAAAACTCTCTTAAGAGTTGTTGCTTGTTTTTTTTTTTCAAGTTGGGATTAAATCACTAGGTAAACAGATACTGGAATTGTTCATTTACTTTGCGGTGGACATACTGCACAATCCGTCTGTATATATCTAGAAATCATCACTTTGTATTTCATTGTCTTCTTTAAAAAAGATATATTACCAAATAAGCACAAAATTCACTTAGGAATTAGCCATTTCAGCTCGAGTTGTTTTTTGTAAATAAACAACATTTCAATGGTCACTTGACCGTCACACTCAAAGCAAACATGTTGTCAGTGAAAACACACAGGCCTCTTTCCATTATGCAATTCCATTATGCAACGTACAGCTGAGACTGTTCAGCAGAAATTGATCCATGATGAGCTGACCTCATTTTGTAATGTGAAAATGTAAGTAAGTATGTAAGAGACACTTCAAATCTGTGAAGTAACAACTCTTTAATTCTCTGTCTCACAGATGGCTTCTCAATGGGATTAAAGTATTGAACACAAGTTACTCACGAAGCAAGACTTCTTCCATGTTCGGCTGTATTAAACAGCCTAATGGGACTGAAAAGGGCAAAGCGCTCAGGTATCCAGGCCCAGACGACTCTCATTTCAGTCCCTGTCACAACACTGGAGGTGAAGTTGTCAAAGTCCACCGTCTCCACTGACTGCCTGTTGGAACGTACGGAACTGAAATAAGATGAATGTGAACATTTTTTCCAGTATTAACAACTGCATATTGCAGACCTTTTAGAGCTCATACACCTTGTGATAAGTTCTTTACAAAACATACCTCTGACCCATGATAAGCACATCAGTGACTTATTTAAGCAGATTAATTTTCTCCCTTTTCAGAAATGTGTCTTAAAAATATGATTCTCACAGTCTGTCCCAATGTCTGCACTAACATACCTCTTCTGGTGTATGCTGACACCTTTTTGCATGAGCGAGTCCTTATTGGCGTTGAAAAGGAGGTTGAGCTCTCTGCGTGTGGCCATCGGAATCATAAATGCCTTTTCCAGAAGCATCTCCACTGTGCAGTGGCGAGCGATGTTCTGCACAAAACTTTTCATATCTGTCCTGAAGTCCTCCACGTCCGCCACTCGGGATGACACGGATACTTTGTAGAGGCTGAGCAAAGCAAGTGCAACCCTACAATGGAAGCAAAATACTTATTGGTACCTTCATGTTGGCTTTTTTTTTGGAGAAGTAATGGTCATATTATGAGACATCACCCATGTGGATTTAAGGATGTCATTCACATGTGAAAAAGAAGCGTGGAACAAACCTGTAGAGGACCTTGTAGCCCTCTAATAAGTAGACGTCCAGCACTCGGATGGCGTATGTGAAGGGAAGATCGGCAAATATCCACATGATCCAGTCCGAGTAAAACTCAAAGAGGTTCTGGTGCGAGCTGGCGATCAGCTTACGGATGCCTCTGCAGCATCTGTTAGCAAGGTCTCCGAAGGTCATACAGGAGGCACGGTAGGTGAGGAAGGTCTGGTCGATGTAACGCTTGTTGGGGTCTTTGTAGCTGATAAGTCGGGAAACGCTGTAGAAACACTCAGCTTCATCCTGGCTGAAGTGGAGTATGAGGGAGACCAGCTCAGGCAGGATGGGGCAGAAGTTCATGTCGGGGAAGTATTTGCCAAGGCAGAGAAGGATCTTTTTAACAGAGTTCAGGCCCACTTTGTTGAGACAGTATCTGGATCAGAGAAGAAGAGGAAACAACTCCATATATTACAATCCAGTGCACAAATTAATGTCATCTGTCATGCCTTCACAGAGCACTTTATGCGTTACAGATTTTGTCTTTCGTCAGTTCAAGGTTCATACAGTAAGTCTGTTAGAATTATGTCAGTGAAATATGTTGTCCACATTAAGCAATATTATTTTTAAAGTACCTGGGTATTTCTCCTTCCTCCATGTACTCTGGGATTGGATGGGTGCTGGTTTTCTGTTCTCCAAAGAGCTTCTTCACCAGTTCGTAGTAGTCATCTCTGTCTGGATTGACAGACCCACTGCAGATACAACATCAGTCACATTTAGTTCATTTGCCAAAGTACATTTTAAACGACAATGTACACAGTGATTTAGCAAGGATCATATCGATCCTCCCAATCAAACATATGGTTGCATGACAGCAAATATTTTTTTTTTATTTTGAATTTATGAGATTGACAGCGACAGGGTTAACCTGGAATTGATGCCGTGAAGGATGTGATAGTAAGCCTTGGCCCTCAGTGTGTGAGGCGTGGCCCAGAATCCCTCTCGGCCCTTCTTTTTCAGCTGCTGGTGATCGCTCTTCAGTATCTGCTGGTATCTCTGAGCGGCTTCTGGGTCAATCTTCTCCCAGTCCACAAACTGCCCGTACTTCATCCCTGAGCAGGAGCTAATTTCCCAGTTGTCAGACTCAGAGATGGTGATCATGGACATCAGCTTCAGGCTGCCTTTACTGCCTGTGCAAAATGTGCATTCACTGTAAGAAACTGCTGTAAAATTACGGTGGATTTCTAACAGTATCTTTCTGTATTCAATAATAACTGTAAAACACTGTAAATATTCACCACTCGTGTAAATGAACAGTTAATGCAGTTGGTTCAGTTGGGTTTGTCTGCATGATAAACGAACTCTACTCAAGATAAGTTTCAGGTAATGTTTGGGGAAGCAAATGACTAGCGGGATAACTGTCAACAGCAAAGCGTTGTTAACTTCCTTCATCTAGAAATCCCTATTTGAGAGGTTGCACTTTTCAAAGTACCGGGAACTTTGTTTTGTGAGCCTTCCAGCTGAAAAGGTTACAGCATTTTTATCTCTGCCAGCTGAGGACTCAGAGAAAACACAGAGACGAGCGAGCAGTCAGCTCAAAGTAAATCACACATGGCCAACATGGTGCTTGTTAAATGTTAAAACGCTAACTGATGTAATACTGTTGTTAGGCTATCTTAAAAAAATACTAAATGAACTGTAGATCCATCTTAGTGCTGATCTTTCTTTATAGTTATTCAAACTGTGCACATCACAGCACAAAACTCAGATATGCTGGCTAGGAACAGAAGTATTAAAACTTCACACTGTGTGAACTATATGTTTCTTTATTGCGGTGTTATGCTTTTCAACTTGCAGGAAGTAAACAGAGGCTGGGATCTGATCTGTGGGGATGTGTGTATCGATCTAAAAATATCCCAAGTCCGCTTTCACAAGAAATATTAATGCTTTTATGACACAGAATCTGTTTTATATATTTTACATTTTACACAAAAAGAGTTGTGGATTGAATTAAATGTGTGTGTGTGTGTGTGTGTGTGTGTGTGTGTGTGTGTGTGTGTGTGTGTGTTTGTGTGTGTGTCCTGACATATTATGTTACTCTGTAAACTGTGAAACCAGTTTTCCTACTGTTATATGCTGTAATACAAAACACTGTGATATACTGTTAAAGTCAGTTAAGGTGTAAAAAAACTGTTAGAAAAAACTTGACAGTGAAATTATTTACAGTGTTTGAAACATTTTTTCCCAAGCCACTATAAAATAGATTTTTTTAAAATGATCCAAATCTCTGAGAGCACAGTTACCATTAAGTTCTCTTGATGGGTTGCTTCTTTTAGATTTGGGCTTCGCAGAAGTGAGCTGGACGCCGGCTCCATCCTCCTCTTTCTTTTCCTTTTTCTTTGCTTCATACTGCAGTAAGGAGCGTGCCACATTTCCCAGGTCACATCCGGAGTAAAGCTCTGATGTCTCATAACTGTAAAAGGACCTGAGGAGGAGTTGACTCTGTATTTATTATACAGTTTCGAATAAGGCTTTTGTTTTAGTCCTTTTTTTATGTTTCGTGTTTTTTGCCAATATATTAAAAACTTCCTGTTTTCTGATCATTAACATAAAGCACAGAACTAGATGTTAAAAACGTACCTGGATCGAGGTCTCAGAGTTTCTTCTGCCTGCACACCATTATGCTCACTATCCTCCAGACTGTAATAAGAGCGAGACCTTTGCCTGCCTTCTCTTCCCATGGATCCCAGGTCCTTGTCAGAGGATGTGCACATTGGGATTGAATTCATGTTCCCACAATTGGAGAACTCCGGCGTTCTCGAAACATGAATCATCTCTCGTCTTCTCCGTCAAAGAAATGCAAGTGGGAAGGTAAAGCGTCTCCTGTTAGCACCTGCACATACTGAGGATCAGGGCCTTATATAAGCCTGTGGGCTGTGTCTGTGTGAGGCTGCCTGCACTGGTATGCTTTTGTTTGTGGTTTGTGAGTTCAGCCACTGAAAATGAGAAAATAAAACAACTATCCAGTGATTTTCCTGTTTTAACTCTGGCAATCTTTTTCTGAGAAGAAAGTAAGCACAGTTGAGGAATAAAAAATTCCAGACCACATGACGGTGACATGAGATTATTTCTTGGTTTTACCTCCCATTTTTTTCACGCTTGACTGGAGCATCTGTCCTTCACATTGTAATGTATGTATCTGTTATTTATATGTGACATACTCTACATCTACTTTCCCACAACAGAGCATTCATTGCCATTGCCTGTAAAAATAAACAAATGTCAAGCAATACATTTTTTCCAGCCAATCAACACATTGCTAAGAATAACGATGGAATAAAGTCAGCAGACTATGGAGGGTGATCACGTAGGTGCCAGGTTTTCTCTGAAAAAGGCTTCATACGTAGCATCAAAATGCCAAAAGAGCTTATTCCAAGAAGTCTACCAATGGTTATTATTCTACACAACAGATATATGTTTTGATCCAAACACAGGTACTGTTTGCTTATGAAACATTAAACCTCTACAAGTGCTTGTCTCATATGCGGGCTCCACATGTAATGGAGCTGAAAAACAAACTCTTTAGCCCCATTAGAGGAAAATGCATGCTGTCACCACTCCATGTCAGTTTCCATGAAGACTGGGACAATGCATATTCATTGTATTCATAGTACTTTTGAGTATAATTGCATTATAAGAGTATGATCCATTCTTATTTTTTGTGTATTATGTCACACTCTTGCAAGATTTATATAAAATAAGACCAGTTATCTGAAAAATATACTGTTCACACTGCATCACTTTGGTCCATGAATCTTTCCCCTCAAGGGGAAACACAAAGACGCTTCTTCCTCCAGCCATTTGTATTTCACTTACAAAAAATCTGCTTTCCCAGAAGAAATAAAAATGTATCTTCATACAGGCTGTAAATACTCACAGTAAACTAGTGACTGCTTTGACTACAGTATTAACTTAATTAACTTATTTTGGTTTGTTTTATTACTGAACACCATTTCTGTGAGCTGTCTCAACAGTTTTCCGACGTCATGTTTATGTTGACAGTATTCATTTTGAAAGGTCAGCCCATTAATAGTGGCCCCTCGTTCTTATCTACACTGCAGAGAGGCTCATGTGTTTAATGTGTAAACTTCAACCATAAAAAACCCCCCAAATGTAGGCTAGTAATTTTTTGACAGTGGATGGTGACTTTATTGCTCCCCTTGTTGGATTTCATATGTTAAACAAACTCAAACGTAAGCGAAAGCCATGTATATTTTATAAAATAATAACACTGGAATATAAATTTATTGTAAATCTCCCTTCCATTCATTTCTTTTTCCCGCGAAGCTGAAATCCCCTCGAGTCAGCTGTTCCTCGCGGTGTGCCGTAGTGACGTCACACCCAAACAAGAAGCAGGTTGCTGTTGATTACTGCCGGATGTTTCAGACTTGGTGGATTTTCCCTTCGTAGCCAACCTTTGTCGAAATGTCTCAGGATCCCTGGTGAGTAGCGTGTTCGAAAGACACAACACAACCTGCTCCACCGCGTTATTAACTCCAACAAATGGCGTCGCCGACAACTTAGCTTCTCTTTCTGTGTCCTGCTCGCTAAAGTGCTAGCTAGCTCTTACCAGCAGAGATTAAACTCGATGATAACTTTCATTTTCAATAAGCCATAAGAAGTGCCTGGGTCGGGGTAGTGTTGTGGCTTCAGTCCCTTTATTTATTCTTTACATTGTCACGTCAGCTGAATCTAAAGAAATAAAAACATCATGCTAAAACTATCACCATTGTTGTAAAGCTTGTGCTCATTTTCTGACTTTTTGCCCAGCTATGCTAACCTGACACAGACAACACAGACAATACAATAGATTGGTGCTGCCGTAAATAGTATTACTGCTGCTCAATGTTTGTAGGCTGTCAGGAGTTTAATTCAGCTTTTTGGCTGCAAATAGTAGCTGTGTCATTGATCTCTTTAAAGCAGCCTGGTAGTCTCAACAATAAACCAAATGAGCTATCACCTAGTCAGTGTTTACTACAGTGCACTAAGACATATTCTTACACCAACAGGCAAAAGATAAGACTTATCTTAACCTTCACCAGTGAATCACTCTTTGGTTTAGTTCTTTACCAAATCACCCAAATAACATACTCTGTGTCTTGTTGCGTTAGGATTCATTTATCTGTTACTGCTGTTTGTTATGAGTCAGCAATGGCAGGTCAGTCACATGTCATCTCTCTCCCATTCATCGATCTTCAGGTTACAGAACTATGACGCCACATGTCGCCTGGCACAGGAAATAGCGGAAAACATTCATGAGCGGAACAGGCAGCAGAGAACCGGGGGGAACCCGGCAAAGGTAAGGCCATTCATTCACAAGTCAACAATCTGCCCTACAGATTTCACTCAGGTTTCATCAAGTTGGTGTGAACGTTTTCTGCTTTTTCAGATCAACATGACGCTACGGGCTTCGCTGCAGAAGCTCAAACAGAACATCGCCCAGCTTAAAGATGGTCTGCTGCGGGCATCATCATCTCGACGCATGTATCCTTTCTTCTGTGAATTCTGCAGGCTGTGGGAGTCATGAGATTGAGATCATGTTTGTGCTGGAGGGTTTCTTTTGCTTGCAGTTGCAGTCATGTTCCTATAGAGGGCGTTAGAGTGTTTTGTAAAGGTTAGCCCTGGCCGCAGAAGTGTTTCTGTTTTTACGGGTTAATTTCACGCTAGTCCAAAGGAAACTGTAGGGAGTATCCTCTGTTCAGTGTCAGTGAAGACGGTTAAAGTGATGTTGACCTTTTGCATTGCCTTAACATGGCCTCCATCAGAATGCAGTCAGAAGCTGATAGGAGGCAGAACCTCGTCGATGACCTGCTAACCAGAGAGAAGCAGCTCAATGCCACTTTCAAGGGGGACATCACAGAGCCAGAACCCTCCAGGTATTAAAATCCAGTCACATTATTTGAAGTGGAAGAGCCATTTCAAATTCCAAATATTTGTGTAATTTTCAACTTCTTTATGATTAATGTGGTGTTTCACTTGAATTCATTCTGATAATATTCATTCTACTCATGCCCCTCCTTGTGCACTTTGAAGTTGGAAGGAATTTCATGATCAAAAATTATGAAAGAATGCTTGTCAACACAGAGTGTGAACCTTCTTTAATGCATGAAGGGTAACTTTGTAATTTACCAAGCTATGCTGCTGCCTCAGTTTATCCTCAACTAGTCTTGATTGTCGCTTTGCTCAGAGTACTTTTACTTAGTAAAAATTTTCCTAGTTTGTCGCTGAAGTAGTTTAAGACATCTGTGGAAAATGTTTTCTGTCTGTTACTGTCAGTGAGTGTCAGAATAACCAAACCATGCATTACCACATGATTCTTCAAGGGGCATCCTGCTCAGAACATGCCACCTTTCATTTTGTGATTTTCATCTCTGAGATCTTTTTTTTAAATAATATCTGGCCGCCCAATTAAAAATAATGACTCCTCATTCTCTTGTCTATGTCCTTGACCAGAGAGGTCATAGGCTCTCTTCTGTGCTTTGATGCTATGTCACTGGTCACTAACTTTCTGTGAGAGTCTTTGCACATCCGGTATGACCCATGTGCCACGACCTTTTCCTGTGCTATCAGTCGGAAGGAAGCCTGTCTGTCTGCCATTTTGACAGGGCTCTTAATTTCGTAGCTAATTCTTTTTCATTAGGAGATTTGCTCGCTTTGCACTGTTGATCACACATTTTGCACCTCCTGAATTGGCCTTCACACACTCATTCATTCACATGAATCTACGTGTGTATGTGTCTTAATGAACAGTGATGGAAGGAGTGAGTTTACAGTTTATAACTGTCCACTGAGCATTTATTCAGCAGCTTGTGGAGCTAATCAAAGGGCTGGTTGCCACACCTTATATCCTCTTCATCATCTGATGTCATGTCAAAGTGGCAGCTTAGAACACCTCAGGCAACAGGCGGCCATTATCTTGTGTAATGTTTGACCTAGTCTAGCCCAGGTGATATATGTTTGGACAGAATAAGCAAATTATGTCATGTTAACTTCCTGCAGTTTCTCTGCTGTTTTATAAATTGGGGTTTTTACATTGCAGAGGCTCAGCATTTAAAGAAAAACGTGTCAACACTGTAATATGTTAGACTTGATTGCCGATTGTTTTTTTGTCTTTAGGAGTAACTGTAATGTCAGTAGTATTAAACCAAGCATTTCATTTCTGTTCCACCAGATCAGAACTTTTATTGATGCCTTTACATGAGACTGACTCTCTGATATCCTTCACAAGCTTTGGTTTTGGGATTGATCTACTTAGCGGTGCTTGGTGCAGGCTTTCATCTTTTTACAGACCACACACCCAATTACATAAAAGGTTCCATAAAAAAAAAACGTTTGCTAATAAATTAGCTTGGCAAACTGTAATCATGTGGTCGTATGTTTTTTAGTTTGCTCAGTGAGACCTAAGTTTAATAGTGATATGTGGTGGGTTTGGATTTGTGGATAAGGCCCATTCCCACTGTGTGGTCTCTGAGGACAGAATGTGGGAGGGGGTGGATTGGCCATGCTTGGATAATCTAAGCCCCTCTTTTTTTTTCTCTTTTCTTTTTTTTTGTGAGAATTGTGCGTAGAAGAAAAGGGATAGAGGTTAGAGAGGGGACTTTAACCTATCCCTGAAACAATACATTCTGAGCATCTCCATGTCAGACTAAGCAAAAGAAGGACACGGCGCCTGCATTTGAAGGCTCAGTTCACCCCGTTGCCCCTCAGGCTCACCTTTCTCCATTTTTCACTAACCTTTCTTTTTGGATTTGATTGCAGTGGAAATAGTTGTAATTAGTTAAATCTCGCCTGTCCAAGTCATTCAGTCAGGACCGGGCTGCCCAGGCCCCGATGGCGGCAGTCTAGTACAAGAGATGTGCCTGACTGATTTTGGCGCTCCCCACCTACTGGTTAATTGGATCTTCACACACTGGGCACTTGCATGGAGGAAATGGAAGGCTGCCACGCAGTCTCATAGTAATCAAACATGTCAGAGAGATTAGACCGAACGCCTTGTCTCACCTACTCCTCTGATGGTATCAGCCTCAGCTAGCCGGCGTCTTGAACAGTCTCACAGTGCGGTACTTACCACTTCAAAAACAGCTCGAATTAGCCATCAGACTGAGACGCATGAGTTGGGGTGAGATAAAAGTAGTTTTATGCACTACTCATGCAAAAAAAGAGATTAAGCAACAAAAAAAAAGCTTTCACTTTTGAATCTGAGAGATCAGGTTTAAATGTACCAAGAAAAAGACTGAATTATGTTAGCTGGACATTTAAACCACAGCAAAGCGCTTTGTTATAGTAGTACTGTTATTTCTTTATTCAGTGATAAGCCCACATGTGGCTTAGGTCGCTTTTCCTGGATTCGACCAGCAGACGACTCGTTCACAGCAGACCTGCTTAAATCCAGCCTCACGCGGGAGTTCTGAACCCGCGAGACAGCCGCGGGGGGTTCTCAAACACATCTTTAAGCTATTAACAGAAGAACAGCTTTTAACCCACACAGCGGTGGTTAGCACAGCACAGCGCATGCAGCTCTCTGGTCTATCACTTTGTCAGTTTAAATGTCCCCCCCTCCAGCAGTCCACGGTCCTGTGACAGATTAACATGCGCTGCTTACACGCTGCACAAGCTCACCTGGTATTTTTCAATCGATCAACAAACTTGAAAGACAAAATGAGTAAATAAATACTTTTTCTTTCTCTGTGATCTAAAAGAGCTTTGTTTGTCATTAAATGTTCAAAAGAGTACAGTATTGAAAAGGGAACATACCCTGTACAGATGTGTGCTGTATTTCTATCCCAACCAGGCACTGAGTATGTTTACTTATGTCGCTGAAAGTCACTGATGCACGATGAGAACTTAAAGCTTGCGTGCTGGAGTGATGATCGACAGACAAAAAGGGCACTTTTGCCATCTACTTTTAGTTGTAGTGTGCTGTTGGGTGATTTGTGTTTGATACTCCAACAGCTGCTACTCTACAGCTTTTGGATAGGAATGGTCATTTCATGGCCTCAAAAATGTTTTATTTTTACGATGCAACCTTTGTGGAAAGTAAATAAGGTTATGATGACGGCTCACAGGTCGACACTGATGGCTGCAGGCTCAGGAGCGAGTCGAGGCGTTGCGGGCAACCCCTGGCTGATCAACGAAACGGAGGAGACCCGAGGGCTGACCTTCGGAGAGATCAAACAGCAGCAACAACGAATCATTGAAGGTAATTACACATGATTGAATAAATGGTAAGGGGACTCGTACTTAAGTAGCATTTTTCTGCCTTAATGGATAAAGTGCTCTATGATTTTCCTCTCATTCACAGAGACACACACACACACACACACAACAGTGGCAGCAGAGGTGGCTTACAAGTTGCTGGTGTGAGTCTTTCTGAAATGACAGGATGTTTCAATGCCTGATTGAGCAACCATGTTTTCAAATATGCTGTTCTTTCTTTTTGATAAAATTAGGGACCAAATATTCATCCAAAGCATTTAAATTATCCTGCATCACTGGGATAATATCTGTAAGACATATTTGCCCTTATTTGTACTTTTCTTTAAGTATTTATAAAAATGTATTGCCAGTGAAATAAAAGTGGTCTTGTCAGTGGGGAGGTGCAATTAATAAACCACAGGAGTTCCTTTGACACATCTTGATTTAAACTAGTACTGGCCTCGCTCGTGTGTGCTAACATATAAGAGGTGATCGATATAATTCACTTCCAGAAAACGTACGGTAAGCTTACGGCTGCCTTTTCCCCGTTTCCTGACTCGAACACTCAGACGTTAGTTCACCTGACTCCATGTGACACTTCAGCGCTATGTCTCCATTACGGCTCTGGTTCTTGTCAATTCGGGATCAGAGATTCCTGTTAAGACAGTGAAACCAAACCACATGGAGGTTTCTAGTCCCCGGTGGGATTTCTGGTGGAGCTGGGTAATGGTGAGCGTCTGAATCTGCGGTCATAAAAAAAAAAAAAAAATTCCAGTGGTAGAGAGTGTGTCAAACTTGGAAACCTATAGAGGCCAAATCTTTTTTTTTTTCTTTTTTTCCCCTTCTCTTCTTTTTCCTTTCTTCTCTTTTCTCTACTCTTCTCTTCAGCTCCACTGTTTCTCCTCTCCACCTTGGCCTGCTGCAGTTATAATAACAGGAGTAAGGCTGAGTAGGGTAAAGCGCTGAATGACTCACATGTGGCACAGTGAGCTGAGCCGGACCCCAACGGCCTGTCATTCCTATTCACAAATGGTTACCTCATGATATCACAAGTACAGTTAACTTCAACTGCTCCCTTCGTACAGTAAACTTTTTAAAAGGGGACTAAAGTCGGACTTTATTGTTCACGCTACCCCACCGTTAAATTTGACATTCTTGTGTCTACACGTGTATCACATCAATTTGATTTTTTTTTTTCCATATAATGTAGTCTGCTTCTCTATTTTTGCTGTCTGGCCTTGCATGAGCCGGGCGCTCATACCGTTTCTCTCTCTGTTCCAGTATTTCATTTTCTCCTCTCTCTCTCTCTCTCTCTTCACAGCTCAGGACGCTGGCTTGGATGCGCTCGCAGCCGTCATCAGCCGACAGAAGGTCATGGGCCAAGAGATTGGCAACGAGCTGGACGAACAGAATGGTAAACTTTAATTTGTTTAAAAAAAAAAAAAAAAAAAATTCCAGACGCATTACACACGGCAGGGTGAAAGCAATCAGACATACTTGTTCTGCAATGGAACGACTTGCCTCATGTAACTTGCTGGACAGTGATACTCCCTCACACCACCACAGCACTGACATAGTTGGTACACGCACACACACATTAGCACACACGCCCTCAAACTACCATTGTCACAGCAGCTGACCTCGCATTCAGGTCAAGACCACGTCTACCACACTGTCCTTTGTCATGCATCCACAAAGAAAAGTGACCTTTCCGCTCATGCCGCTTAAATACGTTGAAAAAAAAATCTCAAGGGTTTTGTGTTCTGGAATCAGATCTGCTCAGGGATAATGGTGCTTTTTAGTTATTTCTGGCTAAATGCCTCTCATCAGAGCATAAATAGCTTCCATCACAGGTAGGACGTGCCGTACAGAATGGTGCGCGCCGCTCCAGACCGTTTTTAAACTCAGACAGGCGGCACTTGAGACCAAAGAAGACTTTGGGACGATCATCTGTCGACCGGTGAACAATTAGATCCTTTAATGCATCGCGCTCAGAAGACCCTGCCAGTTAATAGGCCATGGCCTGAGAGGGTTACCTTACAGAGAGGATGTACACTTGTATTCCTATCTTTTTTGTTGTTTTTTTTTTAAGTCAAGCATGAGCGTTATCTCAAATGTTTACAATGACAGGACCAGGACACACATTAGCCTGTCAGCTTCTCTTCTGACAAGCAGAGAATGAAACTTCACAGTCCAGAAGCTGCAGGTCGATAAAAGAAGAAAGTGGATGATTCAGCCCACAGCAGTAATAAAAGAGCGGTGAGAGTGAGTGACACTATGGCTAAGGGATGAGTGTCTTTGTCACAGGCACTTAAGGAGGAGTGGGTCGACTCTAGACTTGATATTTTTCTCTCCATGGTCAGCCAACTTAGACCACACACGTCACAGAGCTTCAGTAATTAGTAGGCCAGTTAATACTGCAACTGCAAAATAGACAGTGAGAAAGGAAAACAAGCCTAAATCTCAACAGATGGATCATTAGGCTTTTTAAAACAAACCAACAAAAGTAAGACACAACGCTAAATAAAAGGACTTGAATGAATAGTTTTATTTCTGTGCTGACCTCAGAAGAGATAGCTAACGAGCTGTCTCCGTTGCTCCACTTATTGTCCGTCTCTACCCCGATGACCGGCTTCCAGTTGGGGAAAAGAAGGCGTTTGTGCTGTAATATCCTGTCTGAGCAGTTGTACCCAAACAAGCCCAGAGGTTGTATAACCGAGTGATCTCGGCGTGAAAACGAACGACCTTCCCTTCTGCTGGGAAGGAGCGGCAGATGTTTGGTTGACACCGCTGGGAGAAGGGAAGAGAAAAAGAAAGGAAGGCTGATTGTTTTAGCCCGTTCTCCTGTTACCGTATTGAACTAGAGATGGATCATTGCTCTAATGCTCCGAATGGCATGTTTTTCTTCCCGTTTTTTTTTTTTTTTTCAGCTTGATGTCAGTGTTTCCAATAATACGAACCTGAATGGGTGATGGGAGAGCTGTAACTGAGAATAACACCGGTTCCAGCGCAAGTAAGCGAGAAGGCAAATGATTTTGGCCCTGGAAACAATGGCTTGTCACCACTCCACTACTCTCATGTGGGGTTTCGACCCCACATGACTATTAAATCTAAACTCTTTATTTGTATAACGGCCCAAAATATCCGTGCCACCTGTGGGTATCATAATCGGCTCCATGTGTTGAAATCTAAACCGTTCCAGTTTGTTGAAGCCTGCGCACACTTCCATCAGTTTTCTCTCTTAAAGGAAAGCATGTCTCGGTATGATGATATTGTGATTTAATACCAGATTTATACACTTCCTGTTGTTCATACACTGTGTCTCTGTGTTCACGCAGACGGTTGATAAATCCTAGGAATACAGTCTCCTCGTGAAGCAGTCCAAGCTCCTCACAGTCTCTCTCGGTTCTCACCCCACAATTTAAGACTGAGTTGCAGGTTCTTATGTCCTGCTGACACCAGGCAGTGATTCACGGGGCCTACGGGGCTCTGGCCTTCCACGTCTATACTTGACCTACCTGTGTGTCTTTCCCTTTCTGGGACCCTCACTGCCCCTTCAACTCTCAACTCAGTCCCTGTTCTGCTTTGCCTCTTTTCAACAGTCCCTTATTTTTATAACCACCCTGTTCCATTTCGCCCATCTCTCTGTGTCTCCTCTGTATCCTCTCATGCTGAGTTATGGGTGTTTGTCAAGGTGGAGAATAGGAATATATATATATATATATATGTATATATATATATATGTGTGTGTGTGTGTGTGTGTGTGTGTGTGTGTGTGTGTGTGTATGTATATATGCATGTGTGTGTTCATATGTGTATACAATATATTGTGTATATGCAAAAAGTCTTGATTACTGCACAAAGAGCAGCGGCATTATTATTATCAGCCAGTGATCTAATGATTGGAAATTTAATGTATTTTTAGCTCCAGTTTTGTCTGCACCAGCGCCTGAGAAAATTATCAGAAGTTACGAAATGTTCGAAGGTTATGAGAGCGGTGAGTCTGGTGCCATAAAACTAAAATAAAACACACTGTACAGCCGAGGAGAGCAGACCGATATTTCTCTGCTTGTTTTTTCACTACGAGCATCCCCTCTCACGTTACACGTAGACATTTGATCCATTATTTATATAAAATATAGATTAGTGCAGCTTTAAATATCAGTATATTAGTCTGCGTAGTTCAGGGGTTCGATGCAGTGACGTCAACAGGGACGGATGAAGCAGCAAAACACACTTATCGATAACGTAAAGATAAAATGCATTTTTTAATTCTGAAGATGAATTATAGTATTTCTCTAACGTTTCACTCCAAATGTGATTCAAGTGAAAAGAAACTGACTAAATTGTTGCTTTAAAAGACATTATTTCAGATCACGAAGTGTAAAAACAAAGACTGTTTTCTGAAAAACTTGTTGGAGCTGAAGTTTGAGTTCAGACTTTAAACTCGATACAACAATATCTAAAAAGAGCCAAAGAGTAAACTAAAAGAGAAAATAGAAATCACAGATGTCTGTTTAGTGCACCAGGAGCTTTTCAAACGGACA
Source organism: Amniataba percoides (assembly GCA_037176925.1). Classification (NCBI taxonomy): domain Eukaryota; kingdom Metazoa; phylum Chordata; class Actinopteri; order Centrarchiformes; family Terapontidae; genus Amniataba; species Amniataba percoides. Next base: position 3,181,405 of record JBAJHX010000049.1, on the reverse strand, counting down.
TTTCTGATGCATTTCATTGTCTTTATATCTGGACTTTCTCTGAGCAAACAGATCTGAGTAAACACTGAGGTGAATGATGAAATCTGATTCAGGGTGATAGTGTAGAAAAAAGCTCTGCAGTGGAATCTGACTTACTTTAACCTGCAGCATGTTGTTGTTGGACCAAATGGCTCATTTATCTAAAATGAAAATAAAGAAATGTTTATATTTTTGGTATTATTCCTCACGCTCGAACAGATTTAAAAGGGCTGTAAAACGCTCAACACAAACTTTAAATTATGTTTGTGACAAGCGGGGATGATGGACTTTTGGAGGAGTAGCGACACAAAGTTATTATGCATCTAATAGTTTGTACAAATAGAGTATTATTGATTATTAAATCTTTGGAATAAATGTTTACACAAAGTTTTTAAGGATTTATTGTATTATTGGACTGCCAGACTGCTTTGACATGTTTGTAAGATTTCTTTGTTTCTGAATTCTTTTTAATAACCAATAGTCTCATATTTTGATGTATTGCACGTTGATTTGTGTACAGTTGTAGCAGCACAGTGGGAAAATATGAACTGGCTCTACATTTATTATTTGGTCATTTGATTGAATACAGTCATAATGGAATATGCAGCATGAAGGCGAATATAATATAAAGTCATTTTATATATCACATGCTCATGTCACGCCACTCAGATCACAGTTGTAATTACACGTGACGGACGTCTTTATCAAAACAAGCGTTTACACCAATACACGGGTGATGATACCCAAAAAAGAGCACGCTGTCGTGGTTATTCCTCCAACAAGGCGCCGTGGCCTCGTCACGTTCTGCGTGAAAGTCTCAGAGAGTCACTTTTAATTTGCTGTAACTCTGATTTTCCGTGACGGCAGCTGGCAGATTTGTGCGCGCTCACGATTTAACCTCAGTGCTCCGTGGCCGACCAACCGCCAGTTATTGCCTCAACCGAGCTGACAGAGAGGTCTGTTTGTTTTTAATGAGTGTCAAAATATACTTAATCATACTGAGAGGCAGTTTGGTTCACAGAAGCCTTTTGTAATCTGCAGAGGAGAGAGTCACAGCTTTACTCTCTTTGGTGCATGTTTTATTTCTCTCACCTGAATTCTTTTTCAGTCTCCTGGATCCTGTGACCACCTGATTATAAGGTGCTTATAATTTATCCACAGCAAAGTTCACATTTATTTTTATTTATTTACTTATCAGGAGTCAGGCTATTTTCTGTAAAATATAAAGCCTAGCTTCATTGTCATCGTTATTGTCATTATTGGTTGGTCTTACAATTTACTACTCATAGTAATCGGACCAAACATGCAGCCCTGTTCTTCTGTTCTTCAGATACACTTTCAGTTTCTGGTATAAATATAGACGTATCACTGCTTTGTTTGATTTATGTTCAGGCCACTTCAGCTGGAGTTCAAAGAGGAAAAAGACTTTATAAGACTTCTACCCTTTGTGCCCTCATGTCACTCGACACGTCTAACCAGAATAGAGCTGGCCAATCAGGCGAGAAGAGACATAACAGGAAGTGGTACAGGAAGTAGCTACATCCTGGCAGCAGTCCGGTGCTGGCAAACACACCCTAATACACACACATCCACACACACACACACAGATTTGTAGTTGCAAAGTAATGAGGACCCTCGGTGACTTTAAACTTTCCCTCGTCCTAAACTAACCTTATCGCACTATGTGACCAAACCCAGCTGTTATTTTAATCTTAACTCCTCAATAGACCTGTGATGAAGTGAGAAACAGACAAAAGCTTTAGAAAGAGAGAGAGACAGGCCATATTGATATTATTCCTTTTAATACATGGATCAATAAAACTACTTTTATAGTATCTGCAGCATCACACCGCGTGTTATCTGTCCTCTTTGTGTCAAAGCGATGAGTTCATGTGCCGACACACCTACTTTTTTTGTACTCAAAACTTTAAATGAGTGAATCATTTAACAGTCACACATTACAAAAACAAAAAGGAATAATATGAATAATAATACTGATTCCTAAAATAAAAGTTTAAGCAGTTAACGACTTGCTTCAAATAGCTTGTAAAACTATGTTTAGTCTGACTGTGTAACTCGCATCGTGTCATTAACTGCTAATTATACCTAATTATTCCAAAGAAATGCACAACATACCATCTGCAGCATCACTCTCACCTGATTGGTTGAAGCATTTTGTGTCATATCTTTTTATTTTTACATTTTTATAGATCACATTTGGCCTTTGAGGTTTATTTGTATGATTATGTGTGTGTGTGTGTGTGTGTGTGTGGTTTATGTGCATGCACACTGTTGCCGGGCCAGTCTGCTAGTTAGCAGGTAACGCCTACCTGTCAGCGCGCTGTCTCACACACTCACCCACCTACACACCCACGCGTATCCTCGACTCGGCAGAAATTCAGACACTTGTGCATCTCTCTCTCTCACACACACACACACACACACACACACACAGAGCTCCGGTGGGATTAACCTGGCAAGCAGGCAGCGCCTTAGACATGAGTGGAGGTTTTCTGCAACCCTTCATTAAAACTGCTGACACCTCCACATCCAAACCTCTGCTGGAATATCGTTTGTCTGAGGAGCAACAGAGGACTCTGCCTCAGTGTCTCAGCGACAGGCTGCACAACATTTCAGACAGACACTGACGAGCGACGGTGTTGTCCTGCAAGAAAAGTCGAGTAAATGATGAGAAATGAGAATATGATTAAAAATGTGATTCTGTTTCTCGGATACAAAACACCAAGAAATATTTTGGTCACTTTCTAAGACTGTATCAGGAAATATTTTGGGCTGATTGCAAACATAAAGCATTTAAAATTTTAAGTGATGCACAAAATAAAATATAAAAACGGTCGTAACGACATGTCAGACTGTGGTTGAGGATGGAGACTTTGAGGGTACAATGACGTGAGTCCTCTTTTGTTCCAGTTGTGGGAAAGAAGTACACACAAAACATGGTGGTACAAACTGAGTTTTCATTTGTCAGTGTGCAATGCAAAAGCTGTAAAAAAAAAAAAAAAAGGGGGATGAAAATGTCAACAAAAAACATCTGACCAAGTGGACAAAAATGACCGCCTGGAAAAAACAACAAGAGAAGTTGCTCTGTCATCTGCAACAACACAGGTGCTCAGCTGAAAAGACACAAGCTGGCCTATCATGCATCACGTCCTGCGTGTTGGCTGCTGCAGAAGGGAAAGAAGTTAGTCATACACACACACACACACAATGTGCCTCATTCATTTCTCCGCAGACGTACAGTAACAAGCTCTGGTGATTTGATCAGTGCCAAATTAAGATTCGTCCAATAAAGCTCGATGCGGGAAACGTCACAGGAAAATGTGGCGCTTTTATTGAAGTCATTAATTTTCCCAGCAGGGCGTCAGGTTGAGCCCGCGCAGGCTTTGAAACATGGACGGCTGCACGGCCACTCGAGCATGAAATGAACAGCCGGGATTAACTACCTGCAGCCTTCGACTTTCCCTTCTGTCTCGCTGCCTCGGGCGGCGGGCCGCGTTTGCCTTTCCTCTTCGGTTTTCTTCGACTCGCTTTTCTCTAGTGTGCCAGATGGTCGGAGTTTCAGTGTTAAGTACAAACAAGCCGAATACATTTGGAGGTCGCGGTGTAATGCAGAGATGATGCACGGGGACCTTACAGTGACACCGTGAGCTTCTCCAGAGCTGATGTGCAGAGAGACAAAGATCCTTAATCTGAGGTCACTGTGGGTCACGGCCGCTGTCTTACCTCTAAACTGACAAAGATCGCTGACGGAGAAGAGGAGAATGTGAACATGTCGAAAGGCTCAGTAATATCTTTTCACTTTTTGCAATCTCACACAGCAGAACGTAAACACGATTACGTTGGAGTATTTACTGCCGGAGGTTTATGAAGACCATTAAAACATTACGGTGAAAGACAATAAAGCTAAATTGATGCGAGCAGGGGAAGAAGGGAGCAGCTCATCCAGAGTACTCAGCAATACCAGGAAAAAAATCTTAACTTTGAAGTGATCTGATTCAGTTCAAATCCCCACTGACTGCACTGCTTCTGACATTTGTCGACAGTGTGCAGACACTCAATCTACCCATGCATTACCAACAGAAGCGATGGTGTTGTCTAGACTACTGGGTTTTTTTTGCACTTTTTCGGCACTGGATTCATTCAAACCTAAGAGGCTGACAGTTTGGAAAGTGAAGAGGCGGCTGCATTTTTGAGAGACCAAATAAAGAAACTAAATTATATATACAGAATGCAAAATAGCTAGCTTAGATGGCTCGCTAATTTGTATTTTGCATACATAATTGAACTTTTTGCTGGATGCTAATAGCTTCCAAACAGCCACGTGTAATTTGTGTCGCGCTGCGCCGTGGGGACTCTGAGCAAACCAAACGGCATCGAGCTGTCTCTAAAATCTCTGCAGCACAGCCTGATAATGTAGAGTGCAAGATCCAGAGAGAAACAGTCAGTCGACTTTTATGACAGCAACGTGTGATATGATTGTTTCTAGTTGTCACTCACAGAAAGTTTGATCAAACTTGCAGAGTGAAGACTGGTTCATCATCCATTTTGTCTGAAGTTGCACGAGATGTTGCTGCACAAATTCACATTACTGTTGAGTTCATAATCTACTGATCTCTGGATCACCGGCAACACATGCTTGATTTTGAAATGCCGTGTTCAGTAACCTGATCGGTGGGCGTCGTTTTGTGGTGGAAAGGAAGCGTCTGTGCAACGTGTGGGTTTTAAGGTGGAGGTGTTGGTAGAACAGCAGTTTCTCACAAACATGAACAGCTTTTTCTGTCTTCTGGTTGTAGGTCGGGTTAACAGTGCACTTGCATGTTTGCATATGAAAATTAAGGAGCCCATTAAGCCTACGATGCGTGGCGGTAAAAACAGAAATGATTTGATTCCCACCTTCGGACAACACGTCGCCCTGACACACCGAACCAGTGTTGTATTTGTGATCCACCAAACATTTGCATCAGATTCACTCTCTGTTGATTACGTAAGTTAAAAGACATCCTCTGCGCCTGTCGTGTTTCTACTCTGATCATTATATTTCTGCATTTGCATTGTAGAAAGTTGCAGTTCCAATCTCTGGGATGATTTTTTAACTTTTGCTGACACTTAAGGTTTTATTTTACACCAGTGAGTGCAAATGTGGAAATGAATTAAGGAAGATGTTTTTTTGTTTTTTCTGGCAGCTGATTCATTAAAAAAACTGTTACACAAACGATCAAAGGTGCTATTGTGTCCAGCAGACCTTCGATGAATATCTCAGTATTTATCAGGCCCTCTTTGTTTCATTTTATGGCTTTGTGTTACTGTAAACAGGCGGCCGGTCGGTGGAGGGGCCGTGGATGTAAATGGAGCAGGTTGATTTAGTTCAAGCTTCCTGGAGCCTGATATAGAAAGAGGAAGTGGGACACATGAAAGAGGGGCCACGTCTGAGAGCGTCCGAGTGATTCGACATCGCCCGGGTCTGGCACGGCACCTTGAATTCCTTGAATATTTCTGAGAGGGATTTATGTCACAGAGCGGGGAGGAAGGCTGTTTTTAGGGCAGGTGATTAATCTGCAAAGTCATGGAAAAGTTTGGGAAAATTCAGTGCTGAAGTTACAAAGAAAAAAGTGGAGCGAAGGCAGGAACCGAGGCCGTGTTTTCAGACCTGCCTGTCTTTTCATCGCTGTTCTGCTGGAGAGGTCTGAAGGTTCAAAGTCAGCTGCTTTGTATTCAGTCACCATCTGCTGCAGGAGCTTCAGCCCGGAGAGCTGCGTGCCCCAGCTTCTGTGTTTTATCCTCCTCCTCCCTCCTCTTCTTAGTACACTTTGACTAAATTTGTTTAAATCTGTGTTTGCGTCAGCTGCACTTCACTGTTAACTTTCTACAATCTGCTTTACATCGAGTACTTCCTTTACTTTAAAATGCTAATGCGTTCCTCTAAACTGATCTTTCTGATGTGGCAACGCCTTAATTCACCATCGCTGTTTCATAGTGAAATAATCCTCAAGTACCAACAATATGTGCAGAAACAAGGAAATGATGATGACAGAAAGAATAAAACAATAAAACTTAAGCACTTTTACAGTACTTTAATGCTACTTTAGTGCATAAAAGCCAGAAAACAAAGGAAGAAAGAGTGTTATTTCTTCACATGGGAATGTCTTTGGCATCAGTTATGTGATGGAAAATTCTGTGAAAACTTAATTAGATGAAAGTTTTTACAGTATAAAAGCCTTCATGCAGAATATCAGGCTGAAGGCTTCAGTCTGTGTGAATAAAGTGGACATTTGGTTCAGGTTCGTGTCTCATCCGTCTCTCCCACACTCTTCATCTGTCTCTAACGTCAGCCCTGACAAATTCACTTTCAGTCAGGAAATGTTTTATGTCTCAGCTTTCACCACGTTAATGCTCAGGAAGACGCCGCACTTTGTTTCTTTGTATTTCTCTCTGGATTGTTAAAGCTTTCCCTTTGACTCGTCTTTCTTTAATTCCCTCTGTCCATCCCTTTTTTTTTTAAATTTCTGTCCATCCCTGTTTGTTTGTGTTTCTTTTCATCCCTAATGTCTTTCTAGTCTTATCCAGGAACTGTATTATGTTTGTTGATTTCATCAGATTCTTCTCTTTAGTCAATCAACTCACTGTCCTGTCCTCACACACACACACACACACACACACACACACACACACAGGTGATGCAGCCACATGATGACAGCGTGGGTCTTCGGCTTCAGTCTCATGACTCAGCTCAGCAGCTGATGGCAGGCTGGGAGCTGTTATCATGCGGCTGCTCTCTCTCTCTCTCTCTCTCTCGCTCTCTCTCTTTCTTGTTGTTCTCTGCTGCTCTCAGCAGTCGTCTTGTCCGACATGTACTGCGGTGACACACGCCGTGTTCGGCCTCGCGCCATAACAGCAACACATCCTGTCCTGATTATTATTTTCACAGACATCGAGTCGTGTGACGCGTTCACTCGCACGTTTGTGGAAAAAGACACGTAAAGGATATTTCTTTCATTTTTCTTCACAGTTATTGTCAACGAGAGCTTAGAGGTGAGATTTTGGGTAGTTATCATTCCTGCTCCAACTTTAGCACAAAGCCTCCTGGTGAGGCACAAAATCCAGATGAGCATCAGGAAGTGAAAAGCAGAATGGAGGAGATGGAGGAAGGCCCATGATGTGCTATTTTAGTATGATTTGTTGTGCAACGTTTATCAGCTCCATCGCCAACATGATCCGCTCAGTTTCACTCACCACTGTTGTGGTTTAAGTCCACAAAGAAACCCAAAAGAAACCACCAACAACAACTAGCCATTTGGTGGTGTATTTGATGAACGATGCAGACACACTGAGGATAAACGCTCGACAACAGCGCAGGCTTAAGCTCTGCATAGATCTAACACAGAGGTATAAATCAGGCTTAAGGATTTCATGACATTAGAAGTTAAAGCCATCATTATTTTAATGAGGAGACCTGGAAATATCATTTTACTTAAAGAATCTTTCCAGTCCTGTTGTGTCTCTTGATCTGAAAGCTGCTTTATTCCAATTAATACACTCTGTTGTTTCACTTGTGATGGGGCGTTTATTATTTGGATACCTCTGAACAGACAGAGATATGAGAGCAGTGGCCGATGGTGTATCCTGGAATGAAATGTCAGCGTGTTCGCAGAGAAAGCATCCTGTGAATGTGCAGCAGGCCGCACGTTTACAGTCCTGATTACTGATTTTATGGACTTACAGACTGGAGGAGGATGGGGAGCTGCTGGATGAAATTATGATCAGAGCTACCAAGAGGAGGCACGCTATGGCTGCACGGTAACGTTAATATACATTATTACTGTATTGTTATTCCTCGTGCTTCACTTTACATATTAATGAAAGGCTTGGCAGGAGGTGGCTGAAATCACCCAGCATCACCATCAGGGATCGAAGTGTTCTGCCTCTCATAGTAACATCAACTTTATTATTACTGGCTCCAAAGAGTCATACGAAGATGCAAAACATGTTTGAGCATGGTGAGGCAGAGATGATTTGTTTGAGTGATGCACTGAAAGCAGCACGTTCACCCTCATTAAAAGGATTTTGTGAAACCAGCTCTGAAGTGGATTAGCCCCTCTGAACCCATATGGGAACAAATTCCTCGTATGCGTAAACATCCCCGGCTGAAAAAGACAGGAAAGACTGGGAGACGACAAAGGACCAGATCTGAAGTGACGTGACTCGTTCAGGTCACCTTCCCGGGACCGGAGCGGGTCAGTGCGACTCTCCCTGCTGAGCTTCACAAACGCGACACAGGTGACGGACATGTTGTGGTGTCAGCCGCTGACAAACACGCTGCTGCTGACTCACGCTCTGCGGGCGCGCTGAAATCAGATGCCATAGTAGTGCCAAAGATATTACAAAAACTGATTACCTTGCTGGAGACTGAGCCTTTCTAATAATACCGTCTGGTTGCTTGGTCCAGATATACCCAATCATCTTCACCGTAATCTAATCTGAAGTCACAGTCTGCTGTGACTCACCTGTAAAAGGATTAGGCCGTTGATGGATCGGTGTAATAACTGTGACCCTGGGCGGGCCGCCGCGCTGCCGCTGACAACTGTCTGTCAGCACTTCCTGTAACAGAGCAACAGTTAAACAAGAGGCTGAGCAGATTGTGGAAACTGCAGCAAATTATATAATAAGCACGCTGCATGATTAGCAAAGTGGGAAATGAGCTGAAGATTTACAGCAGGGGATCTCAAACTTCTGCAACACGTAACGTCCTTTATACAATCCAAATTTTTCATGGCACCCGCAAACAGAAACCTCCACACACTCCTTCAGAGAAACGTCATGCAGAGATCTTTGATAAACTTTTACCACCCACTCTGCTGCACGATACACCGGCAGCGTGGAGATGGTTTGCAAACTATCAGAAGGTGATGTAATATGTCATTTATTTCTAAAAGACTTCCTGTAACCTTCAAAAATTGTGTCTGGCAGTATGAGGTTGTGATGACTGAGACCAAAATTAGTTTTTGTTGCACCTCGACTCGGTTCATAACAGGATCAGATGCTCTTCGTCCTCAGCTGGACTGTGAAGCTGTTTCCTTTAATATTTAGATTTTTCAGTAATAATGAGGTTAGTGATTATCATAGCAGAAACAGATGCTCTTCACTTACCAAAACACCTGTAAAATTTACGTAAAAGCACAGATTTTTTTTGTTCTAGTCTGAAAACCATCATGTGAGCTGTTTCCAGTGTGAAATGTCTGCAGCAGTGTTTTCTGTGTTCCCGTCTCAAAGCCCAGGTGCTGTCCCGCTGATACCGAACACGAAACACCCAGAACATCTGTTACTCCTGCTTCACCACGTGGAGCGGAGCCATTACTGATGTTATTAGTCACACCTGAGTCAAAATACCTGCTGTGAGGAAGGTCTGCTGAATCTGGCTCAGACATACTGAAGCACATGTTCCAATTATTAAAGTTAATTAATACTTTAATCGTGTCGCCAATGCAAAATCAAAGTTATACGAAGACTCCGGGACCGTGAAGAAGAAGGTCGCTGCGATGGATCAGACTCACACAGGAAATTATTGTTAGTATTAGAGTGTGACAGCATCAGTGAGAGCAGAATATGAGGTTTTGTTGGAGCAGTGACTCTTCTGAGACCACGCCTCACCGTGCGGCTGTAGATCTTCCCATAGTTTAAGTAATACATGGGTAACATCATCGAAGCCTGGCATGTCTAAATCAGATTTGTGAAGTGCTTTACAGCTGGTTCAGGGCTGCAGCTCGTGGCATCGTCGGCGACCCTCCGCGGCTGCAGTCCCGCCACATCCTGTCGTTTATCTCCGTGTAACACGAGCGCTGGTGTTTCAGCCGCCAGCCTGCTTCCGCGTGACGCAGCAGGTCTGTGTGAGCGCGAAACAGATGTTGTGTTTACGCTGGCGAACCGAACGAGCCAACGGCGTGACTATCACAGGGATCTTTCTCTTTCAGGCCTCAGGGCGAGCTGCCTGCGAAGGGCAGCAGACAAACACACAAACACGCAGCACAAACTGGGTTTGGGGAAACTGTGATGCATGAAATCTTGTTTGTGCAGGGGGCAGTTTGCTGCTGATGAGATGTACCAGAGTGAAACATGTCCCTCTAATGAAGAAGTCTATTTTTCAGCAAGTGCTTTTAGCCCACATGGCTTTTAGTTAAAAAAAAGAAGCTGTTTGTTTTCAGTTTAAATCTTAATTCAGATAGCAGACTTTCCATTTGTCACTGCAGATTGGGCCGTTTAATTGTCATATAACTGGTTTGTTCAGGATTCTTCACCAAAATAACGTCTCCTTGATGACCTGGAACGACAGTGACTCAACTCTCACCTGTAAAGATAAGACCTGCAGCTAATCTGCAGTAGCATCGCTCGAAAACAGTCAAAAGCAAGTTTAACGTGTGGATGAAATACAGTTACAGTTACACATTAAAGTACAGTTGATTATAAAGTAAGGTTGAGCATCTTTAAAAGAGCTCAGCTGTGAATGTTTATTCGTGCGTTAAGTTCAGCCTTTTTTTTTTTGCAGTAACAGTGCTCAGGGGAATTACAGTAGGAACCTTTAAAGCAGCGCAGACTCCCACGAGCCCCGCTGGAGGAAAATGAAATACAAACAACAAGCTTCAGCCATCTGGAGGCTGCCGTGCATGGGCGAACGAGGTGTCGCTCCACCAATTACAGCGTTTCTTATGAACGCATTTTTAATCAAGAAGCTCAAATACTAAATAAACATGTTCTTAAAAAAGCACCAGGGAGAAATGTGCCTATGTTATAGAAAAAAAGTTTTTTCATCAGTACTCACTGAACCAAATGCAAGATGATAAATTCAGAACTTGTTTTACAAATCTTGAATAGACGTGTGTCCTGACGCCGAGACCTTTACAGGACAGGAAGATGCACGTTCAAAAAGAGGTCATAAACTCAAATAGGCCACACACACACACACACTCGGGGTAAATGCTCAGTTCAGCCTGACCCAGCCACTGTGTCTGCACTTTGTGTCACTGAGCTGATAAATCAACTTTCTCCCAACGAACATCCTCTCCTCTCTTCTCTCCTCCTCTCCTCATCTCCTCGTCTCCTCTCTTCTTGTGTTTATTGTTGTGAGGCTCGACAGGACGATGCAGAGGCTTTTCCCACCGCACTTACGGGAGCTGACACCGAATCGTCCCCTCCTCCTGTTTACAACTCATTACGACAGTCGGGGGCCCTCGGGGACGCCGTTTCTAAACTTTGAGCCATGAGTGCAGGAGACAAAACTGACCCCCTCTGACGCTGCTGGTCACGGTTTCACACAATAACGTCTGTAATTTTGTGAAACTTGCAAGTAAAGTGGAGGTGACCACTTTGGCTGGTCCTCAGTTATATAAAAAGTGCAGAGAGGATATCAGAAATGCATCTCTCGGAAACAAAAAACAAGACTTGACACAGTAAACTTCATATTTATTTAAGATTACTGCATTAGGTTTAACTAAGAGGGCCTGATAAAGTAGCATCTGAGTGTTTCTACCACACTGGTGCATTTGCGATATAATATTAAGTTTCTTTTCAGTGCTTTACATCAGTGTTTGTTGCTTACAATTCCCACAGGGATCATTAACATTTAATCTATTCTAATCTCACCCTTATCTTCACTGTTGTATTGGACATGTGGGAAGGCTTGTTGTAAAGCTGTTAATGTGATATCTTCCTCTCGATTGTCAGGAAAGGTGGCGAGCTCGTATTGTGTCATTCAAAGAGCTGTGAGATCAGAGCCGGGTCGATGTGCCCGCTTAAAAACATGCACTAAACTTAACCACCCGGATGTTTCTGCAGCACCACTCACACGAATCTCATAACAAACAAGTGCGGCGCCATCAGGGAGATTCACGGAGGAGCCGAATGTGTGGAAGTAATGCTTAAATACACCACCTTCGAAGAACAGATCTACCTGATGGAGCAACGGTTTGACGTTTTTCCGTGATGATGCACAAAAAGTTGTTCCACAGCGAGAGATGCACATTTTTTTCTCTCTGTTTTCTTCTCGTTTTATAGTTTCCTGACTCTCCCAATATTTACTTTATTCTTTATAAGGGAATAGTCGCACACTGAACGATGGGTTAAGGTCATTGACAGCGTCAGAAATGTATTTCTAAATCATGTTAATGTGACCGCAGTTTGCACAATAACCGTCTTCCTGATGTGTGAACGCTGCTTAAAGAAAGTGTGAGAGAAAGAGACAGAGGACATAAATAAATAAAGAAGACGGTTGTGAAAAGCTGAAACTAAACATCCATTAGAATAGCAGCAGATTAAAAAAGATAAAAGAACTATTTGCTGGTGACAGACACGGCTCAAATTTCATCATCACCACCTGCAGGGCATCGTGTTGCAGGGATCATATTAGATGTGGACTCTTTGTGTACACAGCAGCAACACGACAGCACTCGGAGGGGTTTTTACATCCACACAGCCCGATAAAGAATCAATAAAATGTGTGCTGCACTTACATGTGTAAAGCAACACGATTCAGCCTGATCTGCTTCTTTTCTGATTCACGGCCTCCAGTGTAGTTATGATGCTGCTTTAGATGCTCATGTATTTAGAGTACAGTCTGTTCAATGTTGTTTCTGTGACTTCACCAAAGCAGCGTGAGCGTAAACATCCTATTGAAACGGACACTGCTGAGATGGCCCCTCGAAATGTGATTTAAATCAGTAGGAAAAAATAATTCATCCAGTATTTTTCATTCCATGCATACAGCACATGTGGCCGACGTGGAAGTGATTATCGTCCAGCTCGAGGCACAATACACAGAGAAGAAACACTGAAGGGAATCCTTCAAACCATCTGTGCTTTCAGTGAGAACTGTGGAGGCGGCTGCGTCTTTCTGTAAGCTGTCAGCGACTGGAGCGAACGTCCGCATCCACCCCCTTCCTCCCATTAGCCAAACTGTCCCCGATGTGCACTGCCAACTTATCTGAGGGCCGCGAGGAGCCGAACAACATAGAAAATCTTCCTCAGAGGATGATATATATCCCCGCTGTGACATTCAAGTGTTCCAAATAACCAAATAGCTCGATACCGCTGAAAAACTCAACTTCAGCGTGTTCAGGTCACCAGGAGTTTGCATTAATAATGTACCTGCACAGGTGACAGAAGTGCAGATTTTCTACTCAGCTATTTTTGCAGAAGAACCTCCAACATGTAGAAAATGTAGTTTTGCAGAAAATTGAACTGTAAATAAAAACCAAAGTTAACCAGTTCCTCCTCAAAGATGGTTTAAGATCTTTTACAGCTACAATTGATCATTTATGCTCACATGTTTCATTTAAAAATGTTAATGAACTGCTCTTTTCTCCATGTTTCAACTCGATGATATCACTGACTGAGCGTTCCATAGACGACGGTCGAAGCAGACTGGTCTGTATTTACTGTCACTGTCACTGAACACCGCTAAATATGCCAATTTCATGGAAAAATGTGTCTGCTCTGGGTGCAAGCTGTGACCCAGATGTGAAATGTGCACCCGGAGTATCATAAGCAGTCATAATCAGCAACGCATAAGTCAGACGAACATGACAAAGTGCAGCTCTCGGGCAGGAATTAAATATAGATTTGCCTGTAACTCTCTTTAAAGCTCTTTTATGTGAAAACACAGAGACCTGCAACTGGAAATTTCTTTGCCTTTGTCTGAAATTTTAGCCACCATTGACATGAGTGAGCAGCAGTACTGAATGTGAGGCTGAAGGTTTGTGGGTAGGATGGAAATGTGATGCTTTGGGAGCGGCCCTCACCCAGGAGGCTTTGTGTCTGTAACAAACTTTCTCCTGATTTCCTTTAAACGAACAAACAAAATTTCTGAAAAACACTTGAGCGTCAGCAGCCTGATCCCAGAGGAAGCACTCTTCTGACTTCAGGGCCGCCAGCTCGAGTCCCCCAGAGGAGCTGGTGAAACCGCCCTCACGCTCTGAGCATTAGCGAATACCACAGAACCGACATTTTCAATAAAGGAAAACATCTTCATGTCTTCTTAGCGGCACTGCAACCAAAGACAAACAGTTTGAAGAGATCTCTGGAGGAAAAGTACCAGAGCCTGCTTTGTATACAGCATGGCACTAAATTATTTTTGTACACAGGATGCAACAAATGAAAAAGCCGTGTGAAGCGTATTTGCATTATTTCCTAAACAAATAGCACTGCAGGGTTTTCCCACTTAATTCATTTGCATTATTTCAAGCCAGCAGTTTGTTACGAAGGTTCACGTGTGACATGTTGGGGATATTCCTTTAATCAAAGAAAATAAAAACAAACTTCAAACTTGAATCCTGATATATTAACATGAGTTTTGGAGACGTTCGTGTATTTATTCACTCGTCTGCAGGAGGAAACTTGCTTGTTGGCATCTCAACATGGGTGGGAATGCAGCAGCATCTCGGTCTCTGGTGGGCAATAAATGTATGTTTTACCATTTAATGTCAGGGTCGGGGTCAGCGGCCTGTTACGTTCAGTGGAGGCAGACACGGCCGAGCAGTTGAACGGTTTTATTTTTAGGTCAGAATGACTTTAAGGTGGGTAGACGGACAGAAAAAAACCTCTGGAAGACAGGAACAAAGTATGAAGTATACAGAGTCGAATGATTAGGAAGTGGGATCAGGGAAAAGACAACCATACCTACAAAAAGAAAAACAGACAGAGGAGCAGTTGAGATGTAAATAAACATAAGAAAGCACAGGAAGGGTAATGACAGCGTGGCTTAATTCATTTAATTCGGGAAGTGAATTTTCTTGAAATCTAATAAACTGGGAAGCTGCAAAACAGTTCTACGGTATAAAGTAATGACAAATTAATTTTAAATTAGCCTCCAGAACTGTTTTATTTGGTGCAGAGTGAATTGAAGCGCATTAATCTCATCTGTTATGAAGCACTCAAAAACATTATGTCACCGTTTGCAGGCAATTATAGTACATTTATGGGACTGGATAAATACTGGAGTGCTGGCTTTCTTTTTCCAACGAAAGCCAAAACTTCTCTCGAAGTGATGTGGGAGCACTTTGATGCAGACGTAAGATGCCCTCTAAGTTTAAAATAGTTTCTTTTGACTCAGAAATATTTACTTCATTCATCTGTTTGTTGTTCAGATGAGAGCGAAAGAAGAGCACGATCCACCCCACTCGAGACGGTCTGAGGGGAAACCACCAAAACCGTTTCAGGTTGTGAGAACTGATTCGATTAATCTGACTGGAGACGAGCTCCGAAAGTTCGACGTCAACGTTGCCTGAAAAACCCCGAAGCCGCCCCGCAGACAGAAAGCAGGCTGCAGCTCTCTGTAAGTAAACACGACGATAAGCAAGTGTAATGAACCTCAGCAAAATCTCCAAAGTATTAAGAGGAAAATGTTTTGTGGAAGCTGAGGTCGCTGACCTCCTGCTGTGTGGTTCTCGCCCTGTAGAGCATTTTGAAAAGGCCAACAGAGACTTGAAAGGAAAAGAGTGAGATTTTTATCTATTTAACTATTGAAGTTAAAAACCGCGAAGAAACAGCGACTGGATTCAGATTCCCTCCAACCCGACACCCGACGGGTCCCCGAAACTCGACCTGGACGGGTTGGTCGTGGCTGGATGTGACTCGTGCGTTTGGTTTATTTAGAATCACGCAGCGTGGATCTAAACAAGCCAAACACAAACACACAGTAAAGGACATTTTTCCACTGTGGCTGGTGCCAAAGGAAACACAACGGCGGCGTGATGACACCCTGGGGGTCGACCCTCAGATGTCACAGTCGCTGTTAATGAGGCTCAGAAAATAACATCAATCGCTTCCACATATCAAAGAAAGCTAAACTAAACTGTTCACGCTCTTTAATGAATGTAATGAGAAAACGTGCTGACTTTTTAATGAGCAACACACACCAGTGACTTCAGCCAAATGCAAGATTTGCAGGAAGGTAGTGTGTGTGTGTGTGTGTGTGTGTGTGTGTGTGTGTCAGAAGCGGTCGAGTTGTTTTGTGAAGTGTACGAGGTGTGTTGCCATGTTTGATAGCGTCTTCCTGCCTCTGCTGTTTGACCGTCAACAGGAATGTTTGGCAAACAGCCACGTGGTTACTGCCAAAACACACACACACACACACACACACACACACAGAGACACCGATACGCACACATGTTGATATATCTGTGTTTTTGAGAACCCTCATTGACATTTTTCCTTCCCGTGCCCCTGACCTTTAACCTGGACCGAACTTTAACTTCAACCCCTGAAACTCAAAGAATGATTGCACTTCTTTTTTTTTTTTTTTTTTGAGTTATTTTCATACTTTTGGCAGTCGTTCCTCTCGGTACCATTACACTCCACAAGTGAGAGCAGTAAAATGTGAATAAAAAGAAAATTAGGTCAGACGGGGAGAAAAACGAGTAAACAATAGGACAGGTTTTAATGAAACGCCCAGGCCGGACAAACTTATCTGAAGTAGAAAATAAAGGGGAACTGATGGATTATGACTCAAAGTTTGCACACTGACTTCCTACAGAATACTAAATGTAAAATGTTTGCACACACTCCTTTACAAAGAGGCATCGTAAGTTTTATATTTCAGGTATTTTCACACAGACGTTTAGATCATCTGTCTTCTTCTTCATGACGTCTGATGGTCTGATCCCTTGTTTATTTGGCCCTGTGAAGAAGTGAGACCTGAACTTCACATTCCATAAATGTCTTTTACTTTGAAAATCGGAAATTCATTGTTGACACAGACGTTCGACACACACACACACCTACACACACACACACACACACACACAGACAAGACGTCAGCTCTTATATCTTCCTAACATAGTAAATGACTTCATCGTTGACCCCGGCGTTTCCGTTTTCTGAGATGCAGGTCAGGCTCCTGTTTGTGTCGTCTTCCCTCCTGGCTCCACAGTCTGAAGTGTCTCTGCACTGAGCTATTTACAAAAACTAACCATTAAAGGGGCAGTTTAATTAAAGTGAACACACAGCCAGTGAGCGATCAGTCAGTTTATAAAACCTGAGTACATAAATCTGTGGATGCTGATCCTTTCACTCACAACACACTTCTGCTCTTTTCTTTTGATTAAGATGTTGTGAAGTCAAGACATCTCATTCACATTGAAATGAATTTAGATAATCCCTGAAGTGTTCAGTAAAATGTGGATTTGTTTCTGTTTTTCCAACAACTTCGGAAGCAGAGATGTTGATTTTGAAGACTGAAGCCTTTTGAATATTTACAAAAAAAAACTTTATTTAAACCTGCTTATCCAAACTTGACTGTGTGGTCACAAAAAAGCACATAAAACATGTTCTTTGTTCAGTCGGAGTTAAAGAGCGTTATCATGTGTTGATAACTTACACACTCGTAACAAGTCGACCTTATCACACTGCAAACTGAGTGACTTTGACTTTACCTCGAAGTGACGTCAGCGGCTCGACTTTGACTTGCTGCGCCGCTCTGATGTGGAAAAGAAAATCTTTCAAGCAAATTCGACTGTTTGGCTTGCGTATCGCATCTTAAATTACTTAGTTATTTACTGTGCCACGTCGCTCTGGGACTTTTAGTCTCCGCAGGTCGTGTTGTGAGAGTTTGGTTACCTGGATCGAGAGCCAAAAGTCAGAACAATGAGAGGGAGTGGAGCGGGGAGGTGAAAGGGCAAGAAATACATCACAAATGAAAGATGGAGAGAGATGTGTGTGTGTGTGTGTGTGTGTGTGTGTGGCAGGTAACATATACTTTATATGAGAGAGAAAACATCTGTGTGTGTGTGTGTGTGTGTTGACAGCCAGCATGATGTCTGCACGGCTGCCTTGAGCTAATCTCCTCTGGCAGCAGATCAGACGCTGCTGTGTTGCACCGGACGGCACAGAACAGGTTGATATAGGCCTCCATTGTACACACACACGCACACACACGCACACACACACACACACACACAAACACACACATTCCTAATCCTTAATTACTAATAAACCTCTTGAACTGCTTTCCAGCTGTGAACTGTGACCTCGAACCTTGTGTAACAGTACATCCCAGCAGAAATGTACAATGTGTGTGTGTGTGTGTGTGTGTGTCATCACGCGTGGTCGGTCACACGCACACATCAACACAAGTCTCAGTCCGTGCGTGGCGTTCACGCTGCGGTGAACAAAGCGGACAGCGCAGGAAAAAAGAAACGAGCTGAGAGGAAGTGAGTTAAATAAGAACTGAGCGAAGGTGTGAAATTACAGAAACGCTCACAACTGAGGGACGGAGACGCCCTCAACAGGTCGCAGCTGACGTGAGTGTATTTTTATCAACATCTCAAATGATGCACAGTATAAAGCTGTCAGGCTTCCTCCAGTCACTCAGAGCTTCACAAAGATGAAGTCCAGTGATTTTTTTTTATCATTTCTGTCACCTTAAACTGAAGATTATTTTTGTTTTTAACTATTTTGAATGCTTCAAAAGTAGCAATAAAACTAAAAGATCTCTTTCTGGCACAAACAGCAACCAGGAAAGCCTTTACTTTTATGCCTTTTATAATACCTGACATCTCCTTTTAAGTCATCTTTCTTCTTTAGCTGTAAGATAATCCAGGTTTGAGCTGCTCTCATCAGTCACACTGTGAAGATGTGGAGTTAAAACTCTTCATAAAGCCACTCGTATTGAAGGAGCGACCTTTATAGGTTTAAGTCGACTGAAGTATGAAGAGTTACAGATATAACAGCGCTGCAGTGAGGCTTTGTATGCAGGTGTGATGAGGATCCGTTCATTCAGAGGCGATGAGCCGTGTGATTATTTTACAGCCATGATAAACCGCTTATGAAGTTTAGACAGCGGTCTAAGAGAGCGTCTCAGATGAAAACATGTTTTCATTTTATATCATGAAAATCTAAAAGTTCTGTCATGATCTTTTATAATTTAAATATTATGTGTTTTGTCTTTATAACATACATTTTGATGATGTGATATGACTTTTTAAAGGCTTTTCAAGAAAAAAAAATGCACAAAAGCTGTAACAGATCTGTGACTTGCACATTTCCTGAACCCGGGCTCAGAAAAACAGGCTCAACAGGAATCACAGAGTTCAAAACCGTGAAGTCACCACAGTACAGCTACGAAACAACACATGCAAAATAAAACCACTGATTGTAAATGTTGTTTTTACTATATCTATCTGCCATGAATATCAACACATTCCCATAATGTGGTGTCAAGGAAATAATGCTTCTTTGGGTCCATGACAATCAAAGTCAAAGATTCTTCGTTTGGGTAAAATTGATTTCTTGTACTTATGCTGCAGATTATCAGTAGGGATTTTGACCCAGTCCAGTTCAAAATGATCAAATTACACCTACGATACATACAATCCTCCGTGACTGTGATTTAAGTGCCTCCATTCAGCAGCCTGCGTGTTAGGAAAGCTGAATGTTTGACGGCTGAAGAGCCTGTCAGCAGCTTTTTACCGACCTGACAAAGTAAAGGCTGACAAATAAACACACACACACACATTGTCACTCAAGGAAACATTCACATGAACCACAACACCAACAGGATGATCTGTGTGTGTGTGTGTGTGTGTGTGTGTGTGTGTGTGTGTGTGTGTGTGGGGCCATCGCATGCAAACGCTGCGTGATAAACATCTGTAAATGTTAGAACAAACCACATTTCTGGTGACAGCGTGGAGAAGAGATAACACAAAGCTTCATGTCACTCCGTGTTAACGCGATGCAGCGGTGAATGCAGACTGACACACACACCCAGAGCAGACATTAGGAAGCGATAAGCGAGACTTGCATTAGTTTTGTCGCTGGCATGTGGCCCCGCTGTTTTATCTAACGAGGAAGCTCTGTGGCGCTCAGCAGTGGCAGAAGTGATTTCAGCTGTTTGACCGTGGAGCGCTGTGACTGCAGAGAGATGCTAAATTTTGTTTTAATGATGTCGCATATGTTGTGAAAGTTCATGCGCAGAGTTGCTGCAGTTAAAAACATCAACGTGAAGGTAGAAAAGTAAGAAGTACAACTTAAAGGTACTGAAATTAACTTCCTTCTTTAGTTTATCTTCATGTATTTTCCTCTTTCTTTCCTTCTTTCTTTATCTCTACGTGTTTTCTTTAATTCCTCTAAATCTTCCAGTTGTTTTGTCTTTCCCTGCTTTGCATCTTTCCTTTTCTCCGTCTCCTCTTGTATGATGAGAATCCCCTAAAATTTAAAGTGAAACTAAACTCTGACATTTTGACTGATTAGGATAATTAACTGTAGTTGTACTGTTGATACAAGTCAAACAGGGCTTTTCTTTTGTAAGATTAGAATACTTTATCCTCCAGTTGTAAAACAATTAATTAGCAGTGCAAAGTGAAATGTCAGCTGAATAAATGTATTTTTTAATGCTCACTGCAGCTTAGCGACTGAATCACAGCAACACGGCTCAGTGGCTGAACTTCTGTTTGCACTGAAGCTGCAGGAGGAAGTTTCTCTGTTGTGGAATTAGAAACAACCTCAAAGCACAAATAAGGGTCCTTAAACACTTCAGAGGAGGAGGGACGTTTCCCTAAAAGGCTAAAAACTAAGAAAAGCTCAGTGAAGACAGCTAAGGAAATGCAATTCTAACAATGCACGCTAAAGTCTCTGGTCATTTAAAGGCAAAACAAGACGGTTGACCTCCAAATTGACATGAGCACAGACACACCTCGAACATGTGGAATGCAAACAGGAGTTTTTCTTGGAAAATGCAGGTCGATGGCATTAACTTAGAGGCAGTAAAAGGCAATGAAAAGATCTCTGCACTGTTCCACACCACTGACCGTCATGCTATCTCGATCCAATGCTGTTTCCTTCTCACATCTCTGGCCGTAAAATAAAGCACCCTGCCTCACAGTCATCAAGTCCACATGTGGGAGACGCTCAGTACCATCAACAGTCTCTCTTTATGATCTTTGACGGCGGGACGCGACATCACCGGGCTCATTTTTGTTCCCGGTCGGACCATTTCTGGGCTAAAACACTTTTCTGTGCCGCCCAGAAGATCTCTGTTCGATTCAGATGACACTCAGAACAACTGCTGGCCAGATCATCTTGACATTTTCTGT
This sequence comes from Amniataba percoides, assembly GCA_037176925.1. Classification (NCBI taxonomy): domain Eukaryota; kingdom Metazoa; phylum Chordata; class Actinopteri; order Centrarchiformes; family Terapontidae; genus Amniataba; species Amniataba percoides. The sequence continues at coordinate 3,160,295 of JBAJHX010000049.1, read as the reverse complement.
GGACATTCATGCTTCACAGAGGATGAACTCAGTCGCTTTCGGTGACCCTGAGGAGTTTTCCACCAAACTTTCCCTCCATAAAAGGAATCCTAACACCAAGAACTTTTGAGTGTTGCTTAAAATGATGAGAAACACATCAGGATGTGGTTGATATGACTGTTTTCTCTTCGTTTAAATTCAAGCTCTTCACAATAAACTTTGCTTAAAGCATCCTTGGTCTGAAAAACACTGAAATCTATCGATCTGAGAGGAACAAAAGGAAGCAGAGGCATGCGTGAACTCTGGGGGGAAGGTAGTTTATGGTGCTCAAGAACATATTTAAGTGGAGCGATTGAAAGCATGTGTGGATTCATATCAGCCGTATGCAGAAATATCAAGGTGGTCCAAGAGGTACAAACAGAAGCTGAGCTCAGGGTGTGGAAAGAGAGAAGTGGAGGAGTGAAACAGACACCGACCTCCGATCTGCTCTGCATGCACGCTCGGGTCATGTTTATATGAAGGCTTACATAATGCTTATCATATGTCTGTGTTTGCACTCAGCGCAAGGTCTTTTTGTGCCGGCCCGATGTGTCAGCGTGTTTTCTGCTATCGTACCAGATGTTAGAGAGTCGAATGTCACCCAGATAAACGTCTGCCCGCTGCCGATAAGTCCTCCTCGCCGTGCCCCCTTTTCTCCCATTTCTGCCGTATCTCACTCCATCGGGCCCGAAGAATTCGATTTATTCCAAGAAATGGGTTCGACTGTGTGTGTTGAGGGTGTGTGTTCATTCCAGGCGGCTCTGAGTGGTTTGTTTTCACCACGAGAGGGATTCCACTCACTTCAAATAACCAAACCAAATGCCTGAAAGCTCTGAAAAGGTCTGACAAGAAACTGCGAAAGTGTGTGTAAACTGAATGTGGAGCAGAGCAAATAAATATAGGAAATGAACTTGTCTAGTTCATTATGAATGAAGAAATTAAGCCATTTTATTTTAAATTTTAGGTTTCACAGATACCAAAAGTGTCAGCGAAATGTGTAAAAAATGATTCACAAGACATCTAGAGTTTGAATAATTTTGCTGTCTGCTCATACAGAGTAAACTGTGTGTGTATGATACTGTCAGACAACAGGAAGCATACATTTAAGGTTTTATAGACTTGACTTGATAGATTATTGATTGTCAGTTTCTGTTCCTATTTTTTATTCCTGTTATTGTCCTTTTTTTAACTAAGTTTATAGTTTATTTCTGTTTTCAATTGAATTTATGAGCTTTATTATCTTAGGTATGCTATGAAGATAAATACCATGCTATTTTGTTTTTTTTTGGAGGACATTTAATTATAAAGCGTCATCACTGATCAGTCTCTCTGTCTTGCAGATGTTCAGGACTGCGGAGAAGATGGACGTCCTGTCGGCTTCAGACTGGTGAAGCTCAGTGAAATCGTGTTTTAGTGCCACCGTCCCGGAGGAGCTTCATGTGTCATCAGGACCTCGAAACACACCCACACACTGAAGTTCGGCCTCTTCCTCTCTCACCGCGGACCTGGCAGACCTCTAATCTCTAAAAGATTGATGAGGCCCCGTCCAGGCGCAGGAGGCCTGGCACGCCGTCGATAAGGCAGCTTTCATTTCACCACATTTTATCCCTCTCGCTCCTTCCTTTCTTCTCCTCTTTTCCTCCCCTCTGAGGGGAAGCGCGGGCCGATCTTGGATTATGACACACCAAGTCCCTCGGGCGAGACGGGCAGTGTTTTAAACAGGAACCATGAAATGCCCCGGAAATGACAGGTGTGTTTTCTTCTGTTGCCCCGAGTCGGGCAAGCAGGACGCCACCGTCGGCCTGTCACAGTCTCACTGCTGGAGCCGGAGCGTAGTGAAACGACAGAGAGATGCTCAGAGCTGAGAGCAGCTGAGCACACACACACACACACACACACCTGAAACACACTCAGAGCGTTGGACACAGGACAATGTGCAACATCTCGTTCTGTGATGTGGACAGTAAGGTGGACCAGTTCTTCCAGCCCACCCTCTACATCATAGTCATCGTTCTGGGGCTGCCCACCAACTGCATGGCCCTGTGGGCTGCCTACATGCAGGTGAGGAGGAGACACACACACACACACACACACACACACACACTCACAGTTACTCTGATATTGTGGTTTCTGACCAGGCTGGGTTCATTTGGCGCCGGTTTCATGTAGGATTTGGTTACAAGTTGGTAAAAAATACCCACATTTGTAGCTCAGGCTCCTCTGAATGTCTCACACTGACTTTATTTAAGAGGCACACGCACTTGCAGTGATACATGACGCTCATAACGGCACAATGCTGAAGTGAAGACTGTCAGAAGCGGTGCTACAATGTCGCAGCGTTATCAGCAGTGATATTTACCTCCCAAAAAATATCAATAATCAAACTACACAGTCAGTGACCGTGAACAAATGTGAGTACAAATCATTATAGCAAACTGAACTAAATAATTAAGTTCAGTGAAGTGAATCATAATTTCCACTTTTTGCATGGGAAGTGTGATTAACGCTCACTGAAGTCAGTAAACAGCCTCGGCGTGCGGGCCGGCTGCTTGGGGAACAACAGCGTTTTGTCTTCTGTTAATGAATTACAGAGAAAGAGGAAGTCATGTAATTAAGTACTTCTACTTTAAAGTACATTTTCACTGTGTAATAAGGACAGTTTCCATCTAATAAGTCTGACACTGCTCGCTACATACAGTCAACAAAGACGTTTTCCCATACAGCGTCAAACACTGCCAGTGTTTCCCACAGACTGTGAGTTTGCTTTGGCAGCAGCGGGAAGAATTGTTATTGACTTTTCATTCAAGCAAGTTCACTAACTCATATTTTGTTCAACGTCATTAAAATTGAGTGACAGTTTAGCATCAAGTCATTTTTTTTAGCTTTCACAGAGACCTGACACAGATTGACCAGGAGCGCCAGTGTCGCTGGTGCATTGTGGTTTTCGCGGTTCTCAAACGCTCTTTGGTGTTCGGCCACGTCGACTGCATCGCCTGACACATGACAATACCTGAACTGAATCCAAAATATGAATATACACGGCGTGCTGTTTGTTTATGAGGGTGGTTCTGCCTAAATATTAACATTGTGATATCAATATTGCATGGGAAAGCAGCCGTCCTCTGCTGGCTGGATTTCAGTCAAATACTGACAAGAAAACTGATAGCATGAAAGCTGAAAGCTGCAGAAATATAAATCTATAATCTCTCATTTACCAGCTGTTGTTGTAGTATTTCACCAAACATGTCTCTGTAGTACAAGTAGTAGTTTAGAAAAAATAATACAATACATTCAGATCTGATCGCTCTCTTGTACACTTTGCATTTTTTCCGTGCTCTGATGTTGGGAAAGCCAAATAATTTGCAGCTGATGGAAACACACACATCATTTGCATTTTATTTGCTCTCCCATTTTAAATGTTTGCATAAAAAGGAAACGCTGACACTGTTTGTCTCATTATTTCTTCACTGTCACGCAGCCATGACATGCTTTTAACTTTACTACCCCTTTTATCCTTTAACTTCAAATTTAATCCCTCTCCCAATTTTCATTCCTGCCTCCCAATCCCTCATCGTATTTATGTCTCCAGGTACGCCAACGCAACGAGCTTGGCATCTACCTGATCAATCTGTCGGTGGCCGACCTCCTCTACATCACCACCCTTCCTCTGTGGATCGACTACTTCCTGCAGCACGATGACTGGATCCACGGTCAGGAGAGCTGCAAGCTGTTCGGCTTCATCTTCTACACCAACATCTACGTCAGCATCGCCTTCCTCTGCTGTATATCGCTGGACAGGTATCTGGCCGTGGCATATCCTCTACGCTTCGCCAAGGTTCGACGAATCAAAACAGGTGTGTAAAGCAGGTGTGAGATGTTATACCCACACTAAAACACATTCACATCAGATCAAAGGTTGATGCTCTTAACTGCTCACAGCATTCGTAGGTTTCTCCATAAAATACAAATATTATAGAAGCTTGTTTAAAGAGATGGATGAATTAAAATAACTCTGTTAGAAGGAAAAGCAAGAAACTTCCCAATAAAAAAGAGCTTGGTGCTCTCAGATTTGATGTAGAGTATTGCACACTGAGTCCCATCCTGTTTTTGCAGGGGAAAGATTTTGCATTTGATGATTAGTTCCCCAAACTGTGCCTGGAGAGGATGTGCGTCTTCAAATGTGCCATTCCCTGACACAACAGGAAATTCAGTTTGTGCAGAGATAAGATCACTTCCATGTCAAAAGCGGCTTTAATAAATAACTTATTAAAAGAGGATGTCTGCTAAAGTCATTATTTTTAATAAAATGTAATTACACTTGCCTTAAACCCAGTTCATAAATGATGCCCCAAAATAACTTCTAAAAATGCATAATGTTCAAATTCACACCAACTGGAGAAGCATTTTGGATAAAAACTCTTTAAATGAGCAACAGTGAAGCACTGAAATACATTTTCATAAAACATTATATTCTCATTGATTGCATTTTGTCCAAAACAGATGTTATCCAGCTGTTTAGTCAAATGATTACTCTGGTTGGACCACAGTGTCACTGAAATAATCTGAAGCACAGGACAGTGTGTCTGTATGAATAAAAGCACTTCAGGAATGAAAGTTATTTCTCTCTCCTCGTCTTTCCTCCTCCAGCTGTCCTGGTCAGCGCCATGGTCTGGATCATCGAGATCGTCGCCAACTCTGCTCCTCTCTTCCACGACGAGCTCTTCCAGGACCGCTTCAACCACACCTTCTGCTTCGAGAAGTATCCCATGCAGGACTGGGTGGCGGGGATGAACCTCTACAGGACGTTTCTGGGCTTCCTCGCTCCGTGGACAGCCATGCTCGTGGCGTACCGCGGGATCCTGGCCGCGGTGCGCTGCAACGTCTCAACAGAGCGCCAGGAAAAGGCCAAAATTCAGCGGCTGGCGTTGAGTTTGATCCTGATAGTTCTGCTGTGCTTTGGACCGTACCACGTCCTCCTGCTGGTGCGGAGCGTCATGTTTCTAAGGAAGCCGTGTGACTGCGGCTCGGAGGAGAGCTTGTTTGCGGCGTACCACGTATCTTTGGCGTTGACCAGCCTGAACTGTGTCGCCGACCCCATTTTGTACTGTTTTGTCAACGAGGGGGCGCGGCACGACGTGGGCCGAGCTCTCTCAGCTTTACTGTCCGCAGCCTGCCACAGGGGCTCCTCGTCGCCGTCGCACGGTGACATGCTTAACGCCGGTTCAGTGACTATGGACACGCCGCTGTCGGCAAAGAAGCAGCCTTGCGTGTACGCCGACGGAGGCAAGACAAGCAGCTACAAGACAGAACTGGTGGCCCTGAAGGAGGAGTGTCTACAGATGACCATCCTCAGTGTTAGGAAGTGACCTGCGCCTGAAGCGTACTGTGAGAGGTCCGAACTGCTCCGCTCAGTGGACGGAGGAAGCTCCAAGCACTGATGATGCAGCAGATTTTGGGGGTAAAAGCTCCCATTAAATGGCACATTAACAAGCCGATGAATGAGAATGATGAAATAAGCCACTGTGAGATAAAACGCTTCCACACTAGAAAACAAAGATGGTTGGGAGATGCAAAAATGAGCAGAAACTACTTTGCTGTTGTTAGATCCAAACCACTGGTGGGGCAGGAAAGTAAAGTTCACGTGGTTTTTTCTCTGTGTGCTGACTGACAGCTTCTCTGGCTCAGTTCTTTGTTGCTGTGATTGGTCAGCCACTGCCTACTAATGTTAGCATTAATCCCAGAGTGCAACTGAGACTGACAGGGATTCAGTCATTTGCTTTAGATGTATCAGTGATGGGTCATGGGAAATTTTGGCGTTTATGAAAAGTTGGGGGATCCATCCAGTAGATGTTGAGATCTTTCAGTGTGGACCAACAGACCGACAGACCAGTCACGTCACTGCTGCGGCTAAAAAGGATCTTATCAAACACAATTTGACAACGTGGATATGTGAATATTTAAGTGGAATTATTTAAACAGATCACACTCTGCATGGGAAGTGTCAGAGAAGAGACACCTTCACATTCAAACTGCATGAATCCCAACTGGACAAAAACTACAAGCATCACTTCAGGATGTGAAAGAAGAGCAGAAGGTTGATAAAATACAACGTGGATTACTGGTCAAAACATTTTTAATGCTTGTTGGAAAATGTCTTTAATGTTTTATTAGTTTTTTTGAAGGAAATAATGAAGCCTTATGACGTACCTCAGCTCATAAACTGTGATAGTGAGAAGGCTTAGAGTAGTAAAAGTGTCTCTGTAATGTGAGCAACTTTGTGTTTGTTTTCCTTGTACTTTTATTTTTTAACGCAGACAGCAAAATAATCAGAAATTCTCTGAGGTGACAGAGAAAATCTGAAACCAAAGCCTTTTACTGCAGCTCAGTCAGATGTGTCGGTTCTTTAAAATAGATCACATTGGAAGCACTGTAGAAACTAAAAACAACGTCGTAGTGCAGCAAAACAGATTAAATTAGTATTTTTTTAAACGTGAGTGCACACAGTAGTTGCCAATAATCAGCGGTTGCTCCATCGAGTATGGGCGGCTCACATGCTGGAGGTAAAAGTTTTATTTTAATTGCAAACGGCCTTTAATGAAGCATCTTTCAACTTGAATCGACGAATCCAAACGACGCGCTCGGGCTTCGGTGAAGATTTTTCACATTAACCTGACACTGTTTACATTCCTATTTCAGACAGATGCCTTCTAACTTAAACTGTCCTGAACTTCTTAAATGATTTACAGTACGCTGTCTTGTCAGTCATTTCTTCTCATCACCCACTGCAAATCTTTTCAGAGCGAACCACTGTTTTCCCTAAAATGACAAATCTGTCCGTTCCTCTGTGGTGAAAGCGACACTTTCGGCTGCCGACACTGATATGCGTCATGTTGGCGACAGAAATTAAGCAACAAAATTAAGCAACTCTGTAATGTCAAAAGTGTGATGAGGAAATTAAGAAATACTTTACCGGATATCAATGTTAAACCACCTCCAGTGGTCAGAAGAGCTTTTGGTGGCTAAATGATTTCTTTTGATAATTCACTTCCAAAATCAGCACTAAAAAAAATTACAAGCATGTTTCTTCTTTTGTATGTGAAACTGACTGTTTGTGATGTGAATATAACAGACTATTTTAATCTGCCAACGCTGGATTAGTTGCCATATTTTGCCAGTTTCCTGAAAAAAAAAAAAAAAACAAGAAGAAATCTTAAAAACAAATGTTCATGTGCTGCATATATTTACCTTTATTTGACATTACTGAACTTCTTTTTCTTAACTGGCAGCTTATTTTTACAGCAAATCCAACACAAACGTACCAAACAAAGCTTTTATATTATTCACAGCTGTTGGTATCCCAAAACATGAGGCAGCTTCTACGACGGAGGATTGAATACTAAGCTGCAGATGGAGAGGAAGCATCTTCAGCTGGTAGTCTGAAGCTGTCAATGTGATTTTCTCACAGTTGTATCATCAAAAAATTATTTTTTACTTTTTTTTTTATTGTTTTTGTGAATCAGTGGTGATACCATTTCAACAATCTGTCCACAGACCTGCTGTACGTTCAGAAGTACAACAAACCTTTGTTAATGTGGAGCAACATGGCTCAGATAACTCGAGTGTCCATACTGCAACAATTACTTCTTTTTCAGGATGAGAAGTGTTTTTATGTTCGCATGAACGTATCTTCTGTTCGGTGCAATCATGTTAAGGTGGATTTTTTTTTTTTTTGGACACTTACAGCTTGTCAGTGTTGCTCTAGTCGGTGCTCTGTGTACCATCGCTTTGGTTGTTTGTCAGTCTGAGAGGGGAGGTACCAGGCTTCATGATGTGTATTTGTCCAGCAATGTCAGTGAGAAATAAATTATGCATACAAAACTTCTCCGTCCTCCTGTCTTTGTTTGTGTGGTAGCTGGATGGAGGTGCCTTTTGGCGTTTTTTTTTTTTTTTTGCCTTGATTTCAATTATGATAACACTGAGAGATCTGGGAGTGCAGGGATGTTGGTGAAAGGAAGGGCAGAGCAGTCAGACGGTCACTCAGGTTTTAAACAAACCTGGCTGAATCTCTGCAGACAAACTCTTGATTTTTTGCCTCTCTCACTTTATGCAGCTCTCTATAAGCTCTCATTTCTTCATTCCTCACATAACTACTTCTATTCCAGGAGAGACAGCTTGAATAGTCTAACAGCACACCCACGACGGGCTTTTCGCTCACCCTCCAGTCTGGCCACTGGGAGCAGCTATAAACTCCTCCAGCTTTAGACGGATGGTTGGATGAAACGTTGTGCGACCGAGTACATCCCAAGATGTGATAACCGCTCTTATATCAGCAATGAGGTCAAAAAATGCTCTGTGCTGTCTGCTGATGTCTGCCATTCTTCCCCTGCAGACTCGGAAAAAAACATCCATCCCAGGTTAACACGTGCCACAAATCATAGCCTTTAGACGAAGAACTCTGCTTATTCCTGCAACACTGCAATATCCTCTGGTAATAGATCACTGCACCGACCAGCTGAGAGAGCAGGTCTGGGATGCTGCCAACAAAAAAAGTCACCTTCTTCACTCTTCACTCTGTCCTGGTCTAGACTCCCAGAGCTGTGCAGCTAATGGATGACATGAAGGACACACTGCAGGATGTCTGCATGTGTGTGTTTATGTGCGTTCACTTTAATGAGCATGCTGCGTCTGCTTGGGCGTTCATCTTTGACAATGTCCTTTTTTACTGTCACCCCATCCAGCAGAGGGAACCTTATATTTACGACCTGTCCTCGCGGGGGTGGACGACGTGTTATATCACACAGGACAGCCTGTACGTGAGGCTGCACGCGAGGGAGCAAAAAAAGGGGGAAAGAACAGAGCCAGCAGGAAAAATAATTTATGAGTGCAATGTAAGCGTGAGCATGAAGAGGTAATGAAAAAAGTGAAGAAAACATAAAGAAAAGGGCAGAAGAGGGAGTGCTCGTGCATGCCGTTATGTTCTTGAGAGGAGAGAAAGGACATAACTCGCTCTCTGAGGGAACATTGTCTCTCGCCCTCCATGCTTCGCTGGTCACCTCTGCCATAGGTCTATATATAGCAGCTCACCAGAGGCCGTGCTGTCGTTACAGAAAAGCTCACCTGATTATTACAGTGATTTATTATCAGATAAGGATACTGAAAGACCTCCAGGACATAAAGGACGGTTGTGCTGTCATTTTCATGGATATTCAGATTTATTTCCAGCCTGGGTGCAGTTTAGAGATAAAAGTGGAGCACGGTTCGGCTCTGCAGTATAAAGCTAATTAGAGATACAGAGGATGGTGGGATGCACTTTCCTTCCGCTGCTCTTTTGATACACTTCATGAAATTTGAACAATTAAAATTAAACCAGAGAGATAATTATTCATTCATATGCTGTTAGAGCCTATATCAGCAGAGTTCCTGTAACTTTTATTAAAATAATGTCACTGAATCATAAATTTGTCAGAAGCTTCTTTTAAATCCAGGAAATAATGCAGTTAAAGAACCTTTTATTTCATCTGCATTGGCTGATTTTTTTTTACCACAGGGGGCAGCAGAAACAAGAAAAAGCCATCAGCAGATGACCTAAAAACAAAAAAAAAGAGTTTGTAGTTTACAGATTATAGTTTTGCCATCATTGCAATGAAAATCTAAGGAGTCATTCTTATAAGTTTTCTCTTATAAGACTCTCTTTTGCTCTTTCTTAAATCTCTGCTTCAGCACTCTTCTCCCTTTCTCTGTTAAGAAAAAGACTTAGATTTCATGTTTGTTTATTTGTATTAAATTGCATCTAACAAACCCTGACTAAAAATGAAGAAAAGAAATCAGCTTACTGCACTAAATCAAATCAAACAATCAAAAGATTTCATGCTCAATAAAAGTCTATAGCTTTGCAGTAAAAGATGAAAATACAAGAAGATAATTTAAATGCCTGTCTAAACTATTCTTAGACAGTATCCTCCATTTTTTACTAAATTAACTATCTCATGCTAACTACGTAGCACTCGGTGGGCTGTTTATGCCTCCTACAACTGTGACCAATGTGACCCAGAATCCATTTTAAGATGCATGTCATAATCGAATTAGTAACTCATTCAGTCGTATTTCCATCCTGGCAGAGGAAGCAGGTCACCAGCCCCTGAACAGCCCAGACGAATGCACGAGGCTGATTTCTTTTGGATGCAAACCGCGCAGGATGAACTGTGCAGGAGTTGAGAACAAAAGACTTAATTTCTGACTGACAAGCGTGTATGTGTTTTAAATGCTATCACATGTTTGGGGAGGTGTTCAGGGTCCTTGTAGGTATTTTTTTTAGCTATAAAAGAACAACCAGCTTGCATAAATCATCACAGTGAGAATCACAGAAGGTTTTACAGGACAACAAATAAAATATCTAAATACAGACACTGATGATAAGTGATCCTCAGTCACACCTGGTTTGGAAGGTCTCGACTCTTCCTGATATTTGGAAAATTAAAATAAGTGAAGTTTCTTTCCTTAAACCTGCAATAATATTAATTATAATGATCTGAGATTAGCTGCAGTAGGCTCAAATTTTCAATTTCATGTTTTTTCGCTCTCAAATATCTTGAATATTTTCATTTTGTTGTCTTTTTTGTGCATCTGTGTCTTTTGGTAATTGCAGGTATTTTTGGGGGGGGTCTGACTTCAGTGTCAGTTTCAAGTTTTGTCATCTGTACTCATCAATCTTTTCTCAGTGTGGCCTTTTTTCCTGCTTTTATCATAAATACTTTTGGCTGTATTAATAAAATTCATGCCTAATTGTGACGACATCCAGCAACCAAAATCTGTCCTGACACCATCTTCATCTATGGCAGAACTGCAAATATAAAAGGTTCATTATTTCAGTTTAATTAGATTTCAGTTGAATATGTTTAAGGTCATGATAAAAAAATAGTAAAACTACAAATATTGCAATACCCACCACTTTAAGTAGGTAATATGGGCTTTGCCAAACACAACAACTGAGATTGGAGATCGTTATGGGAAGATAAAAGTTTGGTGTGGTTCAGGTTTTGGTAATAATGAGAGCAGGATCTATATTAACGTTTGTCCAAAGTGAACCGGATGAGTTGGGGCTGCCTGCAGACATTCATCCATCCATCGGCCTCTTAAAAGCCACTGAGCTCTGACACGTTTATTCAAACAATACGCAGCCCCCATTATTCATGTCAGGAGCTGCTGCTCATTTGAAATACAAATTCACGGTGACTGACTCACTCGGAGTTCTCGGGGTTTGGATTCATAGCAAGTTAAAAGAGGTCAGAGGAAGAATTATTACCGACTCATCCATAATTTATGAGCTCGGAGTCCAGATTGCTCCTCCACTTTTAAGGTTGAGACATTTGCATGAATGCGAGAATCTGGAGGCAAATGCTTCACTTTAGGTGCATGTTTATGAGAGAGAGTTTATTTAACATTTAGCCAACACAAATAGCAATTTAATGCATACACTATTAGTTGCTGCAATTACCCTAACATGTTAAATTTACCTTGCACACACTTTTCCTCCTGTACTTGTACTTAAATGATTTCCTACACTGTTCAGTAATTATTTTGTTGATGTCCCTTTTATTCATGACAAGCTAAAATAACTAAAATGGGAAAAAAAGTCTTTAGAAAAAAGTAATTATCCAATCAAATGAGTGAAATAGCAGTGATTGACAGGCAAGAGGCAATGCTGTGTGCTGATTGGCTAAAGGTCAGAGTGGGCGGGCCTAGAGAACAGGTAGTTTACATGGCGCGGATCTTGAGTCAGTTTTTCTTCAGTAAAGTCAAAGTAAAAAACAAGGGGATTCATTTTACCTGACTTCCTAAAAGCTGGGTTGTGAGCGAAAAAACGAGCGGAAATGCAGCGGAAAATGGCCAAAAAGGAAGAGAAAGAAGCGATAAGAACAAGAAGAGACGGAGGATGTTAGCTAGCGTTAGCATAGCCTCAGCTAGCTGGTTAGCATAACACATCAAGCTAGCTGTCTCAGCTCGGTGAACAAAATAAAGAAAAAAACAACACAGAGGGAGAAGAAAATGTTGAACAGCACTTCTAAAGGTAAGAATAATTTCATAATGTGTCTGTGTGATGAGCAGTGTTTACTGTTCTGTGTTGCTGCATATTTTGTGGATGAGTTTGTTTGATATGATGTTTGCATACCGTGTGTTGCATCACTGTGGGAGGATGCTGTTGTGTTTGTTTGGGTTAGTTTGTCAACTTCATGATGTGTTTGCTTCTGCTTTTCTGTGTGAAGCTTTCTAGTGAACTTAGTGAGTCTTATTTAATAACCTGCATTCAGATGTGCTGTGTGATTACAAACAATGGCTCTCTTGAAAGTCTGTTCATGTCAGGTGGGCTGTAAAAACTGCCCTGCATGATGTGTGTTGTCTTGCAGACAGGTACATGTTGGCATTGTTGGTCTGTTAAACTGTACAGACACACCTGCTCAGGTGACCTGGTTATTCAGTCATTGACCAACAAGGGTGTGATGATGGTCTGGTGGACTGAGGCTGTGATGATCTGTGGACGTACTTTCAATTTAATCCAGCAGAAAGAAAAACAGGATGCATTGTTCAAGGAGACAGCAGCAAATATGGCCGCAAGCTACTAAATATGGAGATAAAATGTTTTTGCCCAACAGCAATGAAGTACAGCTCAGCAGCATTGCATTTCTATCAATGGGAAAGTCTAGGTTAGAACAATCAATTTGGTTATTATACAAAAGTTTTAAGGTCAATTATTATTATTATTATTTTTATGAATTGCAACACTCGATACAACCTGTCAACATCGATTCCAATTTCCAATACTTATTGACTAGAATTAGTTTGTTAAAAGACTAATAATTTCTCATTTTCTTTCCTAAAACTAGACTAAAACCTTTTTGAGTTTCCGTCGACTGAAACTGGACTAAAACTATCATAAAAATGACTGAAATGTGACTAAAATTAAAAAGCATTTTCATCCAAAAGACTAAAACTAAATCTAAAATGGCTGCCAAAAACAACACTGGTTTCAGCTCACACAAAAAAAAAACAAGAGCAGGAAACAACCAACACCCAAAACACCCTTTAACCCTCCACTGACAGTTGTAGATTTGCTGCTGGCTTCTTATTTCCTCCATGTGGGGAAGTTTAAAGATGGTTACGAACACACTGTTTGGTTGCTAGCATAATATTATTTCCTTGTATTCGTTATAATTTAATCAGTAGTAGCGCAGATTTTATTTTAAGTTTTAAAGGATGCTTCTTTTGTATTTGATGCAGTCGAGTCCCAACGTCACGAGAAAGCGAGGACCACGGTGAACTATTTGAGACAATAGCACCAACAAATAGTCCTGCATCTGCAGAGGAGGCAGAGATATTTTAAAAGAGTAGATGCTTCAACAGAAAAGTCCAGCGGCTCGATACATTCTCGCTGATTGCAGCTATAAACAGACCCGTGTCCGTGTCAAGGTGAAATTGCCTCGGTGAATTACAGTTTTCCCTCCCGGTATCGAGCGGTGACTCACCCAGCAGCTACAATCTTCAAGATTCACAGGAGGTGGTGTCATGTCCTCTTTCTGTGTGTGTGTGTGTGCTTATTCCATCTTTGTGAGGACCAAGACTTTGAATTTTTATGCAAGGACTGAATGAGATTTGGTCCACTCTTCTGCTGTTTGAAGATTAAGACGTGGTTTAAGAGTTAATTTTAGACTAATTGTGATGGGTCAGGGGGGTATTAGCGGCTCAGGAATACATTTAACACTCAAAATGAGCCGAGCCGACCATTAAAGTCACGCTCGGGTGACAGAGCTAAAAAAAATGAGCAAATAATGTGCAAATATACAAAAAATGCACTCAAGGCTAAAGTTAAAGATTAATCAGGGCAATATCTGTTACACGTGTGTGTGTGACATTGTGAGGGTGTGTATATATGATGTGTATGTATCGTAATATGTGGAAACATACGCAGCCTTACATGTCTGTGCAGGGTTTCTTATGTCACATGCTGTTATACGATAAGAGGTGAAGGGAAATGAAACAATGACTGTTTCTGCTTTAAGCTTCATGAAGTCATGATGTTTTCAAGTCTGACTCACGTCTGCCGTCGAACCTCCGTCATTGTCTGCTCCGCCGCTTCACTGCCTCTTTAACAATGAAAGTGAGAGTGAAATCAAGATATGGATTTGTGGACATTACGGTCCAGGGAGAGGAAGTATATACTGTGTTTTTTGTCATGAATTAGGAAATATTTTCACTTTAAATGTGACTGAACTGAGAGAAATGACCGAAACAAAGAGAGAAGGAGGAAGTAGATTTGTTAGTCTGCAGACAGACAGTCTGTTTTATCATTTTCTGTTTTTAAATCTTATTTTTAGTTCATTTATCCAATTTAGATCTGATTCACATCTAAGCTTAGACCTTTGCCTGGGTTCTTTGCCTGAATTTCATTAAATATTGAGCAGATATGCTTTTGCATTGAGTCCCTCTTCTTCTTTCTTCCTTTGAACCTGCAGTTCAGACTGTGCGTTCACTGATTTAAAGCAGCAGTGTGACTGAAAAATGTGATAATTATATAATTTCTACAGACACCTGCCAGCCAATTAGAAATGAGTATTTTTCTATTTGCTATGGTATAAACGAGTTTCTGTTTAGGAGTAATTGTGTTTAGCGCTCAGTGTTGGAGAGGAAACACTCAGAGTTTCTCATTGTTCTTCAAATTTTCTGGTGAACGAGAGGAGGGGTGGAAAAAAAAGCAAACAAACCTATCCTTATGCCAATAAGAAAGAATTCATTGTTCCTTCGTGCTTTTGCGATCCGGTTTCTCGTGATATTGTTATGACATCTCATGACCCTGTGACCTGGAAAACATATTTAATATCTCATGACTCTGTAATACATCACCAAAGTCTCTCTGTTAAATGTGAGAGTGAGAAGAACTGATGCTAAGTTAAAAACTGGCCTCGTATCACTGCATATATCACATATATCCCACATGCATCACAAGGAAACATTTCATATTATAACACTTACTATTTATTCCTTTCAAAAGAGCCATTAATCTGCACCAGTTTGAATTTGACATTTCCAGAAATGAGCCATTAGCTGGAGGCAAACAGTGACTTTCTCTCTAATGTTTATTTCTCATAAGTACCTCCTTCATATGGTTCTTTAAACTATTTAAACATGCTGATGTGGAAACTTAGAAGCTCCACTCAGATATAAGACCATCTAAAATCAAGAAGAGGATTCACTTTAAAATGATTGATTATCGAGACGGTAGTTTATTTTCCACAGCAACACAATCTAATGTACCTCATTATGGACATGCAAATTAATCGCCTCAGCTTCGCCCACTTCATAACATCGTATATTAAAACAAAGAGCTGCTCACCCGTGCTCAGTCAGGACTGTGACCTACGTGTCAGTTGGTCTACCTGTGTGGTTTAATCTAGTTTCATCCTTTAGCTCTTTCAGCTCGTATGTTTTTGTGGTATTTTTCTCCCGAGACTTGCTAAAGGTCATCGTTCAGTCCAACTCGAGGATAAAGTTCAGATGGATGAACGTCATGTGCGACAGTCCCCTGTAGTGTTAGCATTAGACAAAGAGGGTTTACATGATAAGAGGCGTCACTTGGAGATATATTGGTTGTGTGTAATGTACTGAGCTGAACTGTTGGATCGTGTTTTTGTGCTCACTTAAAAGTCTTGAGTTTTTCTGTATTTTAGAAATGTTTGAAGCAAAAGATTCACAATATGAACGTTTTTCTGTTTTTTGAGTTGTTTGATGAACTGAGCGAACAACATGAGTGCAAATTTTGGCTGGTTCTTTGCAGTTTTGTTGCAGGAGTTGATGAGCATGCTAGCTTCTGAATTCACTGCAGTGTTCAAGTTAAAGGATCATTTTCTAATCTGATTTTTGTAGTGTTGGTGCATGCATTTGTCCATTAGGCTTCTATTTGGTGATATCACTTTCCAGATCTCTGCAATTAACTCGGTTATTGCTTCATCTTGACAAAACCAAAAGTCAAACAGCTGCTGAGTGTTTCTTCGATGGATGATGCTCCTTTCATCTCAGCCAGCCTTTTTGCGCTTTTGGCAAATGCCACATTTGTTACACCTCATTTAGCCGGATAAACAAACTATTTTAAGTTAAGTGAGGGACCATTTTGAGGCGGCTTAGTCTGACTTATTTTCATATTAAACTGTTTATTTCCCGGATTCAACAACATCCTCATCCAGCACAGTGATCTGTCACAGCGGTAACACATAAACAGCAGGGCCAAGTGTCAATAAAATCAACAACGCACTGGGTTTTGTTGACATGTAATGTAAACCGAGCTAATTTAGCGACTACCAAAGAATTTACTCAGTTTGAGGATCACTTTTTTTTTAAGTGTTGTGTAAGTGTCCCCCATCTGTTGCCAGGTCAGGCCGTCAGCAGTCCTGACCCGGTAGCTTCGGTTAAAACCCGAGCTGGCTCGAAATGCGTCCGACACCCTCGCTAACCTCTGCAGATGTTTCCCGACAGTCGGCCGAGCCGGTGGTCCGTTCCCGTGAGTGAAACGTGCTCTGATTGGCCCGGCTCGAGGAGGAAACAATAAAACGAGCCCCCGAAGCGTAGAGCCGGCCCACTTCCTGTTAACAGATAGTCCCTGCAGTGGTGACAGAGCAAGAGTCCAGCTGTGTCAGTGACTTTCTGGAGATTAGAGATTGGTGTGGGGTGGAGGCAGGAACAAGCACTCAGCGCTGGGTCGAGGGACCGAGACTGGAAATGAGACTGGGAGTGGAGACTTAAGACTGTGATAAAGTTGGTAATTGGTATAAAAACTGAAATTAGAAACAGAGGAACAGGAGACAGAGGTCAAAAGGCTGATAGAGGGATTGAAACTGGGATTAGGAGTCGGGGGTGGAGGCAGGCACAGGAGAGCTGGACTGGAGCTGATACTGGAGCTCTTGGTGGGGTCGGCAATATGACACAGTTGAGGTTTTAGATTAAAATTTAGATTGAACCCGGGATGAGTCTGGGACTGTGTCTTGACCTGCAGACTGGGAATTAGAAATTTGTTGGAATTTGCATTTTGTGGAAGAAAGATTGGGTCAAAATTTAGAAACTGGGATTGAAAGTAAGATTGAGATTAGTTTCATCCAGAATAATGGATGCAGGAAGCAGACTTTTAGACTGAAATTGGCTGGATTGGAGGCCTCTGGATGGGAAATTAAGGCAAAATATAATGCTGGTTTTCCAGTTTAAATGATTTTCTGATTATTCCCGCAATCAAAGAGAGAAAACTATTTTGATGATCGTTTAATAGTTTAAGTAATTTATCAATAAGAATTACCAAATGTTGGCTATTTCCACTGGTTTATTTATGAGGATCAGATGTTTTCTTTTTGTTTTCTGATATAAAATATAATTTCTAAAGCTTGTTGTGTTAATATGAAGCTTCAACAGTCAGAGTCTGATAAACCAATCTGCAGCAAAGGCATTGAGACCAATGGAGGGATATTTTATACTCAACAGAAGGGAAGAAACCTGCTTCATTTATCTAACTCGGGCTGAGGAGGAACAATTAAAGTGACCAACAAAGCTTTCAATTCCTGTACGGGGATGTGAGCAGTCATATCTTTCCACCCACACACACACACACACACACACACACACACACACACACACACAGACACTTGCCAGAGGAGAGCTGGGGTGTGTCGCTTTTCAAAGTTACCTCGTCAAATAACACTTTGTCAATGGAAACACCCTCTTTATTGTTCAGAGACGTCACTGAGTCACGGTGCCGCTAAAAATAGAAACAGAGTGAAGAGTGAAGGTTTTGTTTAAAGTTGGATGATTTTATAACATGTTTCTGTTGGATTACGATTTTTTAAGGATGTCACGCTGTTCTGTAAAAACCTTTTGGGTTCATGAAACCACTGAAAGACATACACACTCTGACTGTGTTTGGTAGATAAACTAAAACATGCTCTATCTCATAATCTAAGCTGCTTTTTTAACTGGGGTTGAGATTCAGGAGATAGGCGTGTTTTAGCCACAGTTTGTTCTCTGGAAACTGATTTATCTCCACTGTTTACTGTGTGACACTGCTTCATTTCTCTGTTAAGTAAAAAAAACCTCAAACAAACAAATAAAAAAAGGGGCCACAATACTTCAGTTATGTTTAATTTTGATAATTGTGACTCCTTCATAAATATGTGAGTCAAAGTTTTGATTAGAATTTACCTTAAAAATCAAGAATTCAGTTAAATGATGTAAATGCTGCATTATTATTTGAAAATTACATAAAGTATATTTAAGACTACCTAGTAAAGCGGTTTTAACATCATCCTGGTGTGAGATGACCAGCAAAGTAAAAGACACTGAGACACATGTATTAATTAACTGTATTAGTTGCACAATAAACCTTCAGACCTGCTCTAAATACACAAAGACCTGAATGTGTACTGACGCAGGCTGTCGTGTTCCAGCTATTGAAGTGATCAATAGCTAATACAGTGCTGGCATCTCAGCTTTCCGCTCTAAAAATGCCACCATTGATTTGAGACGGACTCGTTGTGTTAGATGAGAATTTATGGAGGGATTTCCCCCCCGAAACTGCCGTTACCATCTTTATGGCAACGGAGAATCATCTTTTCAGGAGTCTGATCAGATCCTGTCAGCTCAGGTCAGATCAGGTAAAAAGATCGATTTCATAATGTGACGATCAGATTTTACATGAGTCCATCTCAGATTTTTGTACTGGAGGTTTAAAATGAACCTTTTATAATCCTTTACAGGTGTAGTGCAGTGTATTGGAAAGTTTTCTCCCCGTTTTAAGAGCGCGACAAGACGGTCGGTATCAAAAATTCGACCCTGAGCTTGTATATTGGTGATTAAAGGGATGATTTGTGATTGGTTTTGTTCATCTTTCTCCACCTGCCTGCTCGCTAGAACTGCTCTCTGCGGTCCACACGAGTGGTTGATATTGTAGATATGATGTGAATTGTGATATTAAAGCTGAGATAATAATGTTAACCGGGACGTGATGCTCATATTGTTGCACCGAGCGCAGACAACTGGACCTTTAAAAACGAGCCGTTGTTTGAGGAGAGGAGACACAGCTATTGAATAGATTTTTTCAGTGTTTAAATATCTTGAATGAAATGTTAACACACTTAGACTGACCATCAGATCAAGTAATCACTAACGGGCAATACAAAAATAGACTCTAAAATGTATATATTTTCTTTATTTTTATAAGGGGTGACTGGTCTAATCTCACATAATCAGATGTGGATCTCTCTTAGAAACCTCCAGCCGCCCTTTCAGACTTTAATTTATGACATTTCCAGGCAGTAGTTGGGTGACGGGGGGGTGGGTTTTCCTCTGTTTATGAGCTGAGGGTTCAGCAGGAATGTCTTCAGACTGGGACAGTGTAAACCAGCGGGCACGGACGAGGACGTCCAGCGTAAACAGCATCAGCTTGAGAAAACAAACAGAATCCACCATCGGCGAGGCCAGACGGGCCGAAATCTCATCCCGTCCACCGTTTACAAACAGCACGTCCCCCCTCTCCTCCGATTTCTCCGCAGCCAGGGCTCAGGCTATTTGCTGATCAGTGATTCGACTTTGGTTTATTTTCTATACTGAATGATCTAATCACTAAACCAATAACCAGGCTTATTTTCAGCGAGTGATATAATTACATTACTTGGCTCGCGAAGCTTTACGGTCTCATGTTTCTGGATGTGAAGACTCTTTCGGGCATTGAGATATTTCTCTTGGTCCCACAGTGCATCTGCTGTAATCTCATTCTTCTTCAGCCTTGTGCTTCCTTTAGCTGTACAGGAAGTGTTCTGCATTTACAGTCTTCATATTTGTAGGGTGGGATTAAATGATTCAGTTTGGCTTTTTTTCTTTCTTCTTAAGATTCAATCTCAGTACATTTAATGCTGATTAAATGTATGTAAAACTCCAAAAGTTATGCAAAAATACCAAGAGGAGAGGATTTATTAATAAATAATAAATTACAAATGCAAACAAGGCATTTACACAAAATCCTACTGCTCTTCTGTAGCACACTAAACTTTCACAAATGCATCATTTAATAGTTTAAAATCTTTTTTTCTTTATTTTTGGAGCATGCGCATTCATATTGATATATAGATGTGTATTCTTTTATCTAACTTAAGGAGATTAACAAGCAAATCATGACTTGAAAACATAGTCTTGATTGTAATGTGGCCTTTAAGTGGAGGCTCTCCGCTCCATATAATGTGCGTTTTATTAGTTTCTGTGAGGAGAGAAGAAGAAGAAAGAACTTTCTCACGGTACCCAGACTGAACCGATGCTGAACAAACAAACTGGAGCGGTGAAAGAACATCATCTACGTGACTCTGGTGTTTACCCCCCCTCCACAATACGTCCGACAGCCCGGCTGTATGAGCAGCGTTAATCTAAGGGCATCGCTGATGATTGTAATCTGATTACTCTGTCAGAGTACAAGATGTTCCCTATCACTTAGATCTGTGCACTGAGGGAGAAAAGCTGGATTGTTAAAATGGGCATTAATCCGGTTTTTGATCTTGATATTAAGCCATATTGCAGTTCGAAGAATCGGTTATTATTTCAACTAAAACCACTCAACTACTTAAATAGCAAAATATTACTGTCTGAAGACTGAAATGTTCTATTCATCTGTACATCTTAGATTTTTAAACACCATCTGATTATTTTAAAGCAGAGTTGAACACTTTTGATAAAAACAAAGGTATAATTATTGTATTTTCCCATTAAATATTATCAATCCTGTGTTATTTGTTAAGACTTAGACCAAAAAATGATTAGGACTGAGGAACAGGGTGCTACAATTGACAGAGAGTCCATCTAGCTTTAGTGGAACTTACATTATAAACCACATAGATCTTTATTTTTGGGAATTTTTGAGGAAAACTTTATTGGTTTAAATATATGGAGCACTGCAGCTTTGTACTCGATTGTGGAGTCTGCCTCCATAATGCACTAAAACCTGGACAACAGTGCCACCCGGTGTATGCGGAGCACATTGTCCACTTCACTTTCGTTTGAATCTTTGACTCGAGCACAGGATCGTCAGATTAGTCAGCACAGGTATCACAGTGTCGTTAGTGTATCATTGGTAGATGTTCAGCAGCTTTATTGGTTTGTATAATATGGTAGTTTGTGTTGCAATTGAAAAGTTGAGATAAAATTAAACATATTAAAGTTCCACTTGATGGTGACAAACATATAAATACAACACAGTAACTTGAAGGTGCAATAATTGAAGTTTAAGAGCAGAAATAAATTAAATCTGTGGTACTGTAGATTTCATTACAGTATTATAGCCCAGTCGAGCTTGTTTTAAAATGCACGTATCGTATGTATACATTGTCCTCTGTGCTTTAAGGGGTCGTCCTTTTTCCTGCTCAATCTGCTCCGATGGTCCAGAGTTCAAATTATTTCTGTCTTTTCCATCAAGCCCACTCGGCAGACCATAATGTTTAACGTTTTATCAGCCACGCGGGACGATTAACATGACTGACAACAGCTGATTGTAAACTCGACATTCATTTCCGTCATGGTTCTGACATTACCTGTTTGTGTGGAAATCCCTCTGACTCTGCTTAGCTAATCATGAAATTTAGGGCCTGATAGCATTTAGAAAACTATGCGTTCAGGAAAAGGTGAAAAAAACAAAATGATAATCTAAACACAAGGTTAGAAAAATCCTACGTTTGCAATTTGAACATCAGTGGATATAAGTTGTACAGTAACAGTGGACAGAAAGGTACATTTCCTGATCCCGCTAACATGAAACCAGCTCTTTATTCAGTTTAGCTGTCCTTATGATGCCTCCTTTTTAAACCTCTCTGCTACATGAAGACATTTGTGTTTCAGTCCACAGCCAATTCCCTAATGGATTTCCAAGATGCTGCACAGCTGTGGCTGCCGACAGATTTGTGATGCAGCTCCAAAACCTCCATTGAAAAACTTCATCCTGAGAGCGGCCTCTGATATCGCCACCTAATTTCAACGTCTCCGAACAAAAGGGGGTGATCTCAAGCACACGAGGAAGCTCTCTTGACCAGATGTGTGTGCACATCAGCGCTCTGTGGCCGAACAATGACTGCGATGGCAGCCGGCCAGAGACACGAGCCCCCCCCCCCTCCTTCATCAGCTTCTCTCAGGAGGGGAGATGGAAAAGTCATTTTTTTTATATGAAAATGTGTCCTATTCTCTCTCCGGTCGCTGTGACACAACGGTTGTTTTACCTGCCTCTTGGCTTCCCACCATAATTAATCAAGTGAAACAGCCTAAATCCTCTGTCGTCACAGCTCACTGCCTCTTTGTGTGCTCATTCACATGAGGCGAAAGAAGAATGAAATCTGCGTTATGAAAGTAAAAATGATTTAGAAGGTCTTTTTCTTTCTTTTCTTTTCCACTTTAACCCTGTTATCTCTCTTGTATATACTTAAACAACTATAGTTATGTTTTAGAAAACTAGCCAATGCTTCCAGAGTGACTGAAAATGAGCGCAAGATCATTAACGCGTTAACAGTTTGGAGGTTCGAAGGTCGAGGCGAAGATCTGTGAGAATGATCAGAAATGTTGGAGAAACGCCTCTTTCAGGCCTGTGCAGAGTCACGACGGCAGCATTTTAAAGACTGTCTGCAGAGAACTGTGGATTTATGTGAAAGCTCATAAAGCTCCTCCAGAGGTGCTGGAATGATGGTTTTCACCCAGCTGACCCCCCACCACCGCCATCTGTCAGAAATTACCTTAATATACATGCTTGCATACAAATTTCAACTTTAATTTGACTTTTCAAGGTTGAATATTTTGTGTATCGTTCAACAGATATGAAAATCTATAAACCTGTGCACATACACCAAAATATTTGTAAAGACAAACAGCTGGCGCGCTGCTTTGGTAGAGTAATTTCTAAGAAAAACAAATGTTCTGATTTTAATTTGAAATATTGACTAAATCTTTAACATGCACTTGTAATCCAGGTTGCTCAGTTGCAGTCAACTCGTGTCTGTTTGGGTCATAAATCTCAGTGCGACGGCACGAGTGAGGTCAGCGACGACAAAAATAAAGAGGAACACGTCACATCTGTCTCCTTCCAATCTCGCAGAGTGGTCGGGCCTCCTCTGCATCGACCTCTCTATTGATTTTTGGGATAAAACTGAACGAGTGCTCGGAGGGAGGACAATTATGCAAAAGGGGGCAGCGGGAGAAAAGTCCTTCACTTACACAATCAAAGTTACGGCTTTTTTTTTACACAGAAATGTGAGTTTTACAAACGACTGAGGAGATATTATAATGCCAACTGATAGTGGACTTTTGAGACATGCAAAAGTGATAAATCTGATCATCTGATATTCATTTTTAATACAGAATGTGGTAAATGCTTTTTGGCAAAGATTCCTCTTTTGTTTATTATTTGGCCAGATACAATTTTTTTTTGTTTTCAAAGAAATGACCATAAACACAAATTAACATTCAGTCTTGAGGGTGTTAAGGATTAGAGGTTACCTGATAACTATCATGAAAATAAACGAAAAGTCAGTCAATTCTTACTTGCTCATGTTTCTCCTCTTTGTACAGCCCTGCAATCAACCCTTTTTAATATGCAATGTGAACCTATCCAAATTTTTTTTAGAAAAACATCCAAAAATGTATTTTAAAAATATATTAATCTAAAAAAATAGATCCTGAAAAACATCACTGTGAAGCCAAATTCAGCAAACTGTCCATGTCAGAACCAGTATATCTGTGGTCACCCAAAATTAGTCATTGAAAATGGCTTGTTAGTCTCCTAAATAAATATGACATTAAAGTCTGTTGCAGCAGTGAGATTGAAGAGAGGATGATAACTGAAAAACAACTGAAGTAAATCATTGTGCTGCTCTTCCACCGGGCTGCCAGCAGGGGGCAGCAGAGGCCCAACATCCGTGAAACACATGGCTGATTTTACATCCTGAAAATCCATTTAGCTGCAGTCAGCCTTGACCCAGAGTTAGAAGAAACACCCAGAATACTGTACGTACAGCGCTGAACTCTGCAGGGAGAACAGGTGTGAGCCGGTCACACCTGCTGAGGATGACCTTGTTCTGAGCGAAAACTCATTTCACCAGACTTCACACCGAATTACTGAGGGCTGATGTAATGCAAACAAAAGCTTTTTTTTATTATTATTATCATGGAGCTGATAATGATGAGATGTTAAAATGTTAATCTCATATTTTCTTTGCATCAGGTCAAATCTGAGAACCTTCTCCAGGCCTGAGGTTTGACACTCCAGCTGGCTCTTCTCTCAGCTCTTCTTCCCCCCTTTTTTTTTTTCATCTGAGTCACCTCCAAACATTTTCACTCACATAACTGCGAATTCCAGACTTTGCCTCCAAAATGAAAAATCCATCGCTGGAAAATCTCCTCTTCCTAACTGATTGCATGAGAGTAAAACTCGTGTGGAGCCCTGGATGACATTTGCTCTTGGCCACGGCACCGCTCGGTGCATTCAGATCATGACACGGTGGGAAAATCTGACTTCGTTTCTGCGGCCTCGCTCCTTCCAAAGTGCACATGGTGTTCAGGGGCAACGTGTGGCAGCTCTGAAATCAGCGTGTGGGGTCAACACAGGAGTCTGCAGAACCAAATCTCCAACAAAAAAAAACCCATCTCACAAACATCTGCTCGTAGCTCCAGCCCAATAAAAACTCAAGAATGCTGCTGGTCTGTGTGCTTTACTGCTTGTGGGGCTACTTCACTTTTTCCATATGCTGCAGCGGCGGCAGCAGCAGCAGCGTGGCGACCCTCACAGCTTTTTAAGCTTCCTGCACATTTTGTCTCCGCTCCAAATGTATAAACGCGTGTGTCTGGCTGAAACTGCTCTACACACTCGCACACGGACTGCGCAGAAGAGCAGCTCATGCAATTAGGCGCCGTCCGTCCGGGGCCTTTTGTCCCCGTGAGTGGCCGCCTGCTATTTGTGGTGCAGAATCTGTTTCAGGCTGCAGCTTGGGATCCATCTGCCTCGGATTTGCCACGTATTTCCAGAGCAGGAGACTGGCTCACCGGTGCGTTTCTCATGGCGATGTGAAATAGTGTGAGATAGCTGCTCTCTCTGTCTGAGTGTGTGTGTCTGAGTGTGTGTGTCTGTGTGTGTGTGTCTGTGTGTGTGTGTGTGTGTGTGTGTGTGTGTGCACAGGCAGCACAATGTCACCTTGACTACAATCTACAGGAGGCAATGAGGGCGCACCGCATCTGTACGGCACTGGACAGAGGAGGAGAGAGGGAGTAAGGAAGGTGTTTGCGTGTCTCTCTGAGCGTGTGTGAGAATATGCCAAATGTGTGAGTGTGTGTGAGCGTTTGTGTGCGTGTGTGTGAGTGTGAGGGAGAGAGAGGAAGACTGAGGCGGGTATAGCTCTCTCTCAGACAGCTCACAGTGCTGGAGGATCCCTCTTCAGATCCAGGCGGGAGCGACGCAGAGATGTCAGGAGCAGCACACACAGGTGGGTCACACAGCAGCCGAGTGTGTGTATGTGTGTGTGTGAGAGGGGAGGGGGGGCAGGTGAGGCCGTGTTCATGCTTCATGCTTCCTCTGCTGCAGAAACCATGAGACCTGTCACATTTTGGGCTGTTTGTGTGCAGGTGAAGGCTTGGACGGGCCTGCAGGTTCATCAGGGTTCATCACATTTTAACATTTGTGGGCAAACAACCACAAATAAAGAACAAAAATATATCTTTTTTCTAATGATGCAAATTTGTGACTGCCACCTTAATAAATAAAGCCCCCTCTTTGAAACCAAGTTTAATTCACTTGCTGGTTTGTGAGCGTTCACTGGATGCCAGCTTGTGGACCAGCTCCCCTCCTGCAGGTCTCTCCAGGTGTGTTCGAGGCTACCTCGGCCTCCTGCTCAGCCTCAGAGGAGACCTTCAGCCTTCTCAGCCGTGTGCTCGCACTGTGCGGCTGCAGCGGAGAGAAAAAACCCGCCGCATCCATCTCTGCTCTCCGTCATGTGACCGAACCGGGCGGATTTATCTGCTGCGTCCGTCTGCGTTTGGACGGAGAAACGCAGACTCGGCCAATCGCGTCTTGTTGGAGGCGTCTCTCTCTCTTTCTCTCTTCAGTTTCTCCCTTTCTCTCTCTAGTGATGCCTTCATGTGTCGTCGGAAATAAGCCCTCCTTGAGCCGATTCCCACATTTTATGCTCCAGTTTGACCTCAGGAGATAAAACACTCCCTGCATTTGTGGATTTATTTGTTAGTAGTGTTGTTTGTTTTGCAAGAGTTTCATTTGACGTTTGCATTTGAAACCTTGCAGTACGTCGGGTCCACGAGATGGTTAAAGACCACTGATGTGATGTAATGTGGTTTAGGTTAATCTAATCCAGAGTCAGAGTCGGGTTTATTGCCAAGTATGTCCAAGCAATCTTATGCTCATGCAAAAAAAAAACCCAAAACATTAATAAGTGGAAAAAACAAAAGCGCAAAAACAAATGTTTGTGAGAACTATAAATTAATAATAAAACAATTACTGAATGATTGGGGGTTTTTTTCGTGCAACGTGCCAAACTAGACAACAAATTTCTGACGTTTCTCATTTCATGATAATAATGACAATAACAACAAAAATACAATGATAATAATATAATAAATAGTAAGTTTTCTTTGTATAGCACTTTTCAAAATAAGTTTACAAAGTGCTTTCCATAATTAAGACAGGATTAAGACACAAAAATAAAAACCGTAAAATAATCAACACTAAAGATTTGAACACAACCGATAATAACAAACAAGACTTAGAAATAAAATGGAGATGTAGCAGAATACAATAAAGACTTTGAGATGATGATGTAAGATGTTACTGATTCTGCAAACAAAAAAACAAAACAAAAAAAACAGATGGGTTTCATTTTCACAAAAGAGATGAAAAAAATATTCAAAAACTAACTTAAAAAAAAAAAAAACATTTGGTGGTGGGGGTTGTTGGAGAAGCCGAATTTCCGTGATGCCTCTGAAGGCAGCGCGGGGCCCTGTGACGTCAGCCGCTGCCTCTCGGAGGAGGGATGCTCTGAACGCGACGAGACTGCAGCATCTTCAGCGAGCAGGACGAGCAGGGAGGGAGAGAGAGAGAGGAAGAGAAACAGAGAAGAAGAAGAAGGAGAGAAAACGGGAAAAAGGAAAAAAACAAAAAAATAAATAAAAGGGGGGAACGTCTCTTTCTCCGCGTGTTTCTTCCTTCAGGCTCCGGACACCCTTCGCCGCACACCCCCGTCACCCCTGGGTGCCTCCGCGATCGGAGCAAGGACAGGATAAGAGGAGAGAAATTAAAAAAGCCTCATCCGGATTTGCTTTTCTTTTTTTTTTTTTTTTTTTTAAATCTGTCCTGTCAGTGACACCAGCACCGAGCTCTCCTCTCTGCTTCGGTTGATCCCGACTTTTATTTTTCTTTTTTTTTCAGTCTCTGGGCTTTTTATTATAATTTTTTTTCATTATTTTTCTTTGGTTTTGTATTTGTTGTTGCAGAGGAGCGCCACCACCCCGCAGCGCCTGACATGAGTGCAGCGGAATGACACACATGTCCTAACAGAGAAGCTGGATCCCCTTTTTTTATTCCGAGCAGCCTCGATCTCATCCTCCATCCGCAGATTTGTGCTCTCTTCTTCTTCTTTCCCCCCCAAACCCTCCTCCTCCTCCTCTTCCTCCTCCATCTCTCTGAGCTTTTCTTTCTTTTCTTTCTTTCTGTCTTTCTTCCCCGTCCTCCCTGCGCAGCATCTCTGATTTACGCACGGCGCGCCGCGGAGAAGCGCGCAGCTGAACCTCCCCCCCCTCCTCCTCCTCTCTCTCTCCTCAGAAACAGGCGTAATTCTCCCCATTCCTAAAGCGCTTTTTATTCCTCCACCAACTCCGAGGACTCGTCTGCTACTCGGCTGCGTAAGAAAGAAAAAAAAAACGAAAGGGGGGGGGATTTAAAAACGCAAACGCAGCCCAAAGCATCCAAGAGCGAGCTCGAAAATGATGGCCGGCGGAGCTGTGCAGCAGAACGGGATTTTCTCCAACCCGCACCATCACAGTCAGCAGCCGCACATGGAGTCCGACCCGCCGGACTCCCGCAAGAGACCCCTGGAGACCCCGACGGAGGCCAGCAGCACCAAGCGCACCAACACGGGAGGTAAGAGAGCGCGGCGAGGGGGGGATCTGTTTTTTTTTTCTTTTTTTTTACTGAGAGAGAGAGAGAGAGAGAAAGGAGAGAGGAGCAGGTTGATCTGATCCTTGACAGCCCCCCCCCCCACCTCCTCCTCCACCTCCTTTCTGAGGAGTCACATTTACGCAGCGATAGAAATAAAAATGCTTGACGCGCGTCTCCATCTGCGTTAAAATAACAACGGGAAGGAAACAATGAGAGTGGTGGTGGTGGTGGGGGGGGTGTGATGGGAGGTTGGAGGGAAGCTGCCGGTTCCCCCTTTTTTTTCCTCACATCACTGTTTTTTTATACCCCCCCCCCTCCCCCCCTTCGGTTCGGCTCCGTGCGCGCTTTTGTTGCGTCTTTTGCGTTTTTTACGCGCAGCCACCGCGGCCATGCTGGAGCCAAAAAAAAAAAAAGAAAAATCAGGATGTAAACAAGCGAGAGCCAGATCGGGCTGCCTGCCTGCTGCGTGATGTGATCAGACCCCCCCCCCCTCCTTTCTTTCCTCTTCCTCCCACCCCCACCTCATCCCGTCGACGGATGACCTTGTGATAATCTCACACATCAGCCACCATCGCAGCTTTTTTTATGTGTCACAATTACACAAGCGGATAAAAACGAGCGTATTAACAGCAGGCCCGAGAGAGAAGCAGGGAGGGAGGTGGGAGGTGAAGGGATGGTTGTGGGGGGGGGCAGAGCAGCCCAGAATGCGACAGAGTCTCTGTCTTATTGCAGCATGTCAGTGCCTGTCTACTCTTTATCATGCTTTTGCTGTCCTGATTTTTAATAACCCCGCAGCAGCACAGAAGGGAGACGTCTCTCTCTCTCTCCCCCCTCCCTCCCTTCCTTCCTCTCTCTCTCTCTCTTTTTAAATTGTCCAATCATGTCTCTTCATTATTCTCTGGTTGGATGAAAATCTGGATATGTCACCATGGCAAGTCACCATATTTGGTTTTTTGTTTACATGCTGTCATGTGCCAAGCATTCCCATCACCCGGCATTACAACCATCAGGAGCCTCTCCTGGCCATGCACCCCCATCATGGATATTTTGGACACACACTTGCACCTTTAACTGTGTTATTGGTGAAGAGATGCTGGAGAGTCAGGAGAGATTATTTGTTATGCAAAGATTCAGAGGCTGCAGATGCTTTAGTGCAGACTGTTAAATCTGACTGTCGTGTTAGTATAACATGATGACGATAATATTCTTTGATGCTTTTATTAAAAAATGTCATAAGCAAATATAAAATCATCCAACATGAAGAAAAGTTTTTAGAGGGAGCACATTAAAATATATATTTCAATGCAAATGTTAGAATAATATTATTAATCTTTATGTAAAGTTGCATGCAGCTGTTTAAATTTGACAATATTCATATAAAAATATTATGTTTTAACAAAATATTTTTTCCTGTCAGGGTCTAGAATAATTTTTGGACACTGTAATGTGTCAAGTGATTATAGGTCAAATCTGAGAGTAATTAAAAACATCAATTAATGGATAAAATATGCAAAGAAAATGATGGAGCAGAGAGGAACCTTCGTCTCATTAGAGCCGGTCGACGGCCTCTTGTGTGTTCCCCGCTGAGGTGCTGCTGTCGGCCTGATTTATCACAGTCTCACGCTGAAACTGCCACAAAAAGCTTCACGTTTGGGAGGATCTGCAGGGACGACGCTCACTGTGAAGTTTAAGAATATAAAATGTGTTTTTGTGCGTCTTGTCCCTTTCAGTTTAACCAAACAGTCTCAGAGATATGTTCAGTGTGCGTGTGGAGGGGGGGTAGAGAAGAACAGGACAGTCAGTTTTAACAGTTTCTTCAGCCGAACATGACAGCCGACCTCAGGGGTGATAATTAGACAGCGAGTGTCCAGCCGAGTGGGGGTGGTGGTGGTGGTGGTGGTGGGGCATCAGGTTAGCCAGCGTTGTTTAAGTGCAGATCGATGCAGCGCTAAAGGCTGCTCCTTGCTGTATGTAAAAACCCAAGCCCCCCCCCCCACCAACACCACCACACACACGTCTCCCATGGGACCATCCTCCCTGCCTGCGTAACAGTCAGACAGCTCGTCCATTTAGACTAAATGAAAAGCTCGGGGATGACGACGGTGATGGCTTTTACTCAGGCAGGGAGGACGGCCGCGGCGCCGTCAGGTCAACGCTCAGGCCGACGACTGGACGACGCTTTTGCTCACACACACACACAAATCTCACTACAGCCCCTTATAAGATAAACAACAAACAAAGAGGAATGGTTGCAGGTCTTTTTGTGGAAATTTTGCACTGACAATTAATCTAGTTCTGTTTTAAAAGTTGCATTTTTTGTGCCAATTTCATGGTGAAAGAATCTGGTCTTGATGATCTTTAGTATGACTGATATTTATATCTTAAATTAATCACATGACCCATGAGATTAACCTAAATGATTATTGTATTTTACTAATAATAAGATGCAGAAGAAAAACATTGAACTTCCAGTTGCTTTTTAAAGAGAAGCCGTATATTTCTATATATATCTACTGAGAATATGTTTTGGTATTTATATTTTTAAGCTGCACTCAGGCTGCAGTTGTAAAGTTATAGAAGTCAAAGTGCTGCTAAGAGATCTTAATACTGGTTGTTTCTCTGCATGATTAGCTTACGCCACACACTCCCTACCCCTGTGCTTCCTCTCTCTGTAGTGGCCTTCCTGCAGCCCCTATTTGAAACTGAAGGCATTGTATTCCCTCACCAAGAAACTGAGACTCATGGTAAGACAGACTTTGATTTTGATCTTCTACCTGTTTTATAATCTTTACTGTAACCTTCTTCAATGCAGGACTGATTCAGCACGCACAGTGTTCTCGGAGGCCAAATTCTGCAGAGTGAAATCTAAATTTTTAGCAGGGCCTGACATTTAAATAGGATTTAAAGTAACATGTGACACCCTCATTTTCTACTCATGGTCCAGGATAATGCATGCTGATATTGTTTATGCTGTATGTGATCAGCCCCATGACATCCATTCTCATGCTTTTTTATACAAATTCAGTGTTTCTTTTGTCATGATGCCCGACATTACTGCACAGATGAGTCCTGATGACCTTTGACCTCATGCCAGCCATGCCATCAAAGCATTTGGGTTTCTTACTGCTGATGTGTTGTTGAAATGTGCATCTATGAGGTGTGATGGCTGCGACGTGCGGCGGCTGGTTGGTTAAAAATCACATGACTGTAGTTTTTTTGTTTTTTCCTTTCTCGCAGGTAGATTTGATAAAAGTGAACGCACAGGGATCTAAAAATAAAAAAGGAGAAAGCCTTTAAATCAGAAAAATATCTCTTCATAGCAGCAGTGGATGAGAATTTCAGTTCAGTCATGTTGTTTTTTCACCCAACAGTACAGCACAGTGCCAAAGTGTTTTCCCTTCATGTCACTCAGATCTGAGTGAATGAGATGTGAAAGGAGAGATTTCATTCACAGAAAGAGAAAAAAAAAGAAAAGGTGGACATTTTTTCCACTGATCTTCCTGCTAGTTTGTGTCCAGTGTTTGTCCAAAGCTGTGTGAGTGTGTGTGTGTGAGTGAAAGTAAATCAGGAAGCGACTTTAGATAAAAAGGGCTGGTCAGCTGTCAGACTGTAGGCACGGGGGCGACATGGGACCGCTGTAACCCAGAGGGTCATAAATCACAGCTCCTTCTCATAAAAAGCTGAAGGTCTTAAAGAAAAGATCAATGAGTCACTGCAGTAGCTGCTGTTCAGACCCCCCCCACCCCCCCAACCCGTCCTCTAATCCACCAACCCAAACCCATTCTTATCTCTGCCCCTCACCCCGACGCAGCAGGCCGCTCCTCCACATTAAAGCAATTCACATTTCCCTCTAATCATGTACATATATGATCAGAGACATTTAACAGGGCCACTCTTAATATTTGATTTACTTTCAGAGGTTTCGGCTTAAATCACTTTCAAAGCCAGACTCCATCATTGTTGGCGAAACGAGTCAAAATCCTCCAGTAATTTTCATAATTTAAGATCCGCTGCCTTCCACCGATCAGGATTAAGTAACTTTACCATGTAGATGTTTTATTTTAAATGACTTTTATGTGGATAAACTTCTCACGAGTTGAATGCTTTCACAGCATCAAGTGATTAAAATGATTTAGGCCATTCAAGGCTACTGCACATCAGTTTGCACTACATTAAATGAATATGTTATTAAGTCGCTTTATTTGATGCTGAAAGGTTCAAGCACATATTTTCAGTGAACTGCTGGTCTTATGCAACAGATTATTTATTATTTATATATATCTTAACTGCCAAAATGTTAAGAATTCAATATTTTTTATGTGAATTTGAGTCTCTTATTTGCAGAAAACAAAGGTTTTTTAAAAAATGGGGACTGTATATAACCATTACCGATATCTGACAGCAGCTTCTCAACAGAATGACTCAGATTCGGTCCATTCAAAACAAAATGCAGCTTCCAGGGGAAAAAACTGCTTGTATAAGCCATTAAGAAGCCTTATGTAAGCACCAGCAAAATAAATTGGAGTTTTTTTTCTTCATGTAGGAGGTCAGAAAATAAACATGCGAGCGGTGACGCCTACAGGTTTAACAAGTAAGGGAAAAGTTTGCTGACCTGGACGCATAGTTTGTTTTTGTCTTTTCTCTTTTCCCCTTCTCATTTCTTTTCTCTCTTCTCTCCTCTCCTGTCTGTAAGATATAATACACTCATTTAGTAAATGGATGGACTGGCAAGGCGGTGTTGGAAAGGAGGAGGAGGAGGAGGAGGAGGAGGGGGGCCTTGAAATGCCCTTGCCAAGTGACATTAGGGGACTAGCAGCTGTGTGTGTGTGTGTGTGCGTGTGCGTGTGTGCGTGTGTGTGTGTGTGTAGGTGTGTGGTTGTCTTTGTGTTCTCTGTCTGACTTTAGTTGCAAAAAGCGGAGATGAAGTTTTGCTGGGAGAGTTGGAGGGGTGTGTAAATGATGTATTGCGCTGCAGATGGACACACACACTCACACACACACACACACACACACACACACACATAGAGGCATGCGTGCTGCGTATCGAGCTTTGGCTGTGTGAGACGGGGCCTTTGATGGTATCGATCTGAGTGTGTTCTCGGCTCCTGGAGCTGAGCGGAGCGTCTTTTTTTGGGGCGTCCGTACGAAGGGAAGCTGCCGTCCTCACATTGATCAGCTGTCGCAGCTTAAGAGGAGGAAGGAGAAGCTCTTCGTTTGGCTTTTGAGCACTGAAATATGTTGAAATATGTTGAAATGCAACAGTGTGAGTACGAAATGGAAATTCAAATAAGTTATTATAGCAGAGCTGTTTCCTATGTAAACTTGCAGAGCTGTGCTTTTCATACGTTTAACGTTGAACCTTCAGCGGCGTTTTTGTAAGTTCTGCGTCTCGCACTCGCCCTTTTTCATCGGCGTCTCGCAGAACATGGCGTTCTCCTTTGCGACACGCCTGTTTTGTTCACTCGCGGACGCGGCTCCCTTCCTCCTCTCTTTCCCTTTCCCCCGTCTCTCTCTCTTTCCATCTTCCTCTCCTCCTCATCCATACTAATCATGCTCTACTTCAGACCATCACGACTGCACCCTCCTCCTCTTGTCCTCCTTCACCCTCGTCCTCCCATCATCCTGTCCTCCACCCACCCCCCCCTTCATCAATCGCGGGCTGCCGTTGACGATGCTCGCTCGGCAACTGTTTCCGAGGCGGTCGATCGATTCGCGGCCGCCATCGGCAGGACTCTGCCCGTGCTAGCTGCGACTCTCCTTCTCCTCCTCCACCCTCTCCTCCTCCTCTTCTTCTTCCTCTTTTTTTTTAAGCCACTGCGTCAAACTAAAAAAGCCATTGTACAGGGTGGGGTGAAGGGGATGAGAGGTGGGAATATTCCCACAAAGGGAGGCGTGCGATTGGCGGAGCGAGACGCCGGTCACAGCTAGCTGCTCGCTGATAGGTGCGGAGAGCAGGGCGGCGATGAATATGGATAAGGGAGCGATGAAAGGGCCGATGCAGCGAGGACGACTGGAAGGGCCCCTTCTCCTGAAATAGCCTTGGTCCACGAACAATACACACCGATTTTCACACACACACAGAAGGGAAAGAAAGGAGGCGGCTGCTTTAGTTATCTTTGTTAGCGTAGCCGCCGTGTCCGCCTCGATTTCTACGCAGACGCCCCGATGATGGGATCGTTTTTAGTACGGAGGCATTTGATTGGCTGTATTTCTGTTCAAGCTGAATTTCTGGAGCAGGACGTTCTCCTATCAGATTAGTCTGTCGGGTTTCTATTTATAATAAAAACATGGAGGTGTTGTCCCGTCTGCTCGATTCTTCTCCACATTTCTGTCCCCGTCAGCTGTCCCGGTCTGTGGATTTTTTTTTTTTTATCTTCCACAGTTTAAGTGCTGCAAACCGTGCAGCTTTTCTTTTCTTACTAAAGAGCTGAGTGACATTTTCAAGTTGAAGCCTTCCATTTTAGAAACGTCCTCTTTAAGAAAATAATTGCTGGCGTGAAAAACAAGACAGAAAATTAGATGCTGCCGGTGTTACGAGTCATCTTGGTACCTTTAAGAGAAAATACGTTTTTTTTTTTGTTTTTTTTAAGAACACAATGGCCTGTGATTCAGTGACTTTAATTAGTCTCCTTTTCTCATTTCATCTTTAAATATTTGATCATTCAAAGGGTCACAAGGCCTCTAAAGGAGCTTTTTCTGCACGCTGAAAGTCGTCTGCCACCTCAAAATGTCAGATCTGAATTAAATGAGCGACGTGGGAAAAAGTGAAACATACAGACGCTGCAGAGGCAGAGAATTTAAAAATAAATAAATGAATAAAGATGGAGATATTTGCTCCCCTTCCTCCTCTGCGAGCTCTCTCTGAATTTATGAGGGACGACGGCCATCTTTCAGACTGAAGACAGCTGGTCAGAGCCGCGCTGCTGGAGAGCTTTACGTGTGTGTGTGTGTGTGTGTGTGTGTGTGTGTGTGTGTGTGTGTGTGTGTGTGAATGTGAATGCTACCTCCCAACAAAAGAGCAGAGGACTGGAGGGGGGGTGTTAGACAAAGCCTGCCTCCCCCTCCTCCCTCCCTCCCTTAACTCTCTCTGCTTAGGGGAGATGAATATTTTCCA
>JBAJHX010000049.1:3109842-3122985 GCA_037176925.1 Amniataba percoides | reverse complement strand
ACACACACACACACACACACACACACACACACACACACACACACACACACACACACACACACACACACACACACTACCTACTCCGTGCTGCAGTTGCAGGTGGTTTGAAGTTGTAATCTCCATTTTCTAGCCCAGATGTTTAATTTCTCTCTTTATTCTTTAACTGTGTCTCAGTGTGTTTGTGGTTTTATGGGAGTGTTGAGTTTCGATAAGACGAATATAGAGTTTGATTACCTGGAAAAACTGTGGGAGGAAACACACTCTTCCCTCTATTAACATCTTTTTTTTCTGTTTTAAACAACGCTTAAAAATAAATAGAAATAAACTGGCTGCACTTTTAACAACCGTGAATCATTGCTGTGGTGAAACAGCACATGCAGCAGTTTCAAGCAGAGCAACATTCAGGTAAAATGTGAGAAATAAAACTACTGTAAGACACCTGTGCTTGACTGAATAATGATTTATATTTAATTAGAGAAAGAAAAACATGCCATCATGCGTAAAGTTGTGAGGTTGTTCACGCGGAAAGTGACAGCGTGAAAGAGCGAAAGCAGAAACCTCGAGAAGAAACGAGCAAACCTTCCTGAAATTCACGCCTCTGCACACACATCCGTTAGCTGCATTATGTTTTTGTTTGGTCGTTTCTCTGAAAAAATTAGAAAAGTTATTGGACACGATCCCCTTTGGGAAGAGTCCACTGTTGGAGAGGTTTTAGCTAGATGATGCGAAAAGCGTTTGTTTGAAGCATACAGAGGCCGTAACTCTCCTTCAAACAAAACAACCTTTAAACTTTAATGCATAGCTTTATAGCCTGAAGCTCTGTGGTTGACACTGAGGTCATCGTTGTGTCCTAAAGTGCCGCCTCGCGTCCTTTTGGGAGCCTCACACAAAGCTCCCGCCACACTTTCTGACAGCTAAAACATTGAGAAGTAATCAGTAACAATCACCACATCTGTAATTATGGTGTTTTTCTTGTTCTTATATGGACTGAAAGTTTACATGCTCATTATGTTGTCAGCATGAAA
The DNA here is from genome assembly GCA_037176925.1 of Amniataba percoides. NCBI lineage: Eukaryota > Metazoa > Chordata > Actinopteri > Centrarchiformes > Terapontidae > Amniataba > Amniataba percoides. The sequence continues at coordinate 3,121,960 of JBAJHX010000049.1, read as the reverse complement.
GAGTTGCTGCTCGTTGGGGGGGGCGAGACGTTGGATCTTTGATGATGCTTCATATTAACAAGTGCAGAAAATAGTAGCAGGAAACAATGAGTCTGACATCACGCTGAGACATCAGGTTCTCTCTAAGCAGCAGCATGTTTGTTATTTCAGTCGACTTCGTGTCCGTGAACTGAACTGAGACGTTACGCTTTTACTTTTTTAGGTTGACCTGTCGTACCTCCGCGGCGGGGGCTCGTTTTAAAGTGATTTTTATCGATCAGCATTTGTTTAAGCCTGGAAAACTGAAAGCATCACTAGAACTTTTTTTTATCTCAAAGATTATATTTTTTCTCCAAGACATTTTGCTCAAAACGCCCACGCGTGGAGAAGTTCTTTGCCATCTTATTTATTTATTTTTTTAATTTGCCGAGCAGTGAGAAGGAAAATTGTGTGGGTGAGCGCCGCGTGACCTCTATTGGATTTTGAGGTCGGCGCTGACACTGACGGCCTGGACATGGCTAGCAAAGCCTCGGGCTGCTTATTATGCTCGGGTAAGATTGGCGTGGGTGAGGATCACCTGCATCCCCTGGGACGTGGGATGACACGCTGAAGGGAGAGCACGGTGTAATTACACATAATTAGAATTTGCAACTGTGACAAGTAGATAAACGTGGCTTGGTTTTTCTGAAAAAAAGCTTTAAAAGTAACCCGACTGCGCTCTTTGTGGGCGGAGTTCACGCCAGATCAGGACGACACCGGTGACACGAGTAGCAGGATAATTTCACAAAATCAGGATTTGTGTCCTCCACGGTGAAGTTAAATGCAATTCAACAGAGGTGAAATTGTGTTTTTAATATATCAACATGACCTTATAGAGTCACAAAAATGTTTAAAAAATGAGTGAAATTTATTTTAAATCATGTTTAAGGTATCGTTAATTTTTTTGTTAAATAATTCTGGACTTTGGACTTTGAAGGCTCAGATCTTTAAGGAAAAGTTCACGTTTATTTACAAAGCATTTTAGTTTGTTAAAAGCCATTTCTAAAGGGCACCCAGAGTCGAAACATCACATCCTGAAGCGCAGAGCCGAGCGTGCTCAAGGTGCTTTAATGTTGCACGCAAAGAGCTTTTACTTTGAAACCAGAGCGGGCCTTAAAGAGGACTCAACAGGAAGATGCATCACTTTTTAAGCTTTAGTGGACTGTTATATGTCAGAGGCTTTTAGGGATGGCAGATAGCGCTGATAAAACTTGAGGAATGTTGATAAAACTCGCCTATAAACTTTGTTATTCAGCGTAGTGTGGCGTGGGAGGAAGAGGCAGATAGTGCAGCACAAATTTCAAGCTTTTTTTTTTTTTCATTTATATCTGGGAGTTTGTTCATATTTAGGAAAATTGAGTCATAGCTGTTATCAAACCTGCTAAAAGCTTATTTCCAAAGTGTAATTCAATCTGCGTTACATAACCCTGTTAACAAACTCAGCGCTGCAGCTCTGTGATGCCGTTTAATGATACAGATGAGTTTAACTTGACTTGAATCTCGCAGGCTCGCAGTGTATAAACATCTGCATTGAGTTAGTATGTTTTTATGCCTTCCTCGTGTGCAGAACAGCCGTTTTGGAGGTATATAACACCCAAAATATTTTCTGCATGAGAAACAATCGATGATCAGGATCGAAAAGGATGCACAGGTTTAGTTTTTTTCATTATTTTGAATGTTTTTTGTGTGTAATTTGAATTCTGGAGCTCTTGTTCAGGATCTGTGCAGTATATATAGATAGATTTTTTATGCTTGCCATGGTAACACATCCAAGTGTTACCATGCGACGGACACAAGTGACGAACATGAGTCAGTCATTACAGTCTCTTATAAACACGATGAGTCACGTCGCCAAGGTGTGTAGGCTTGTTCGAGACGCCGGATATGATCTGTTTGTGAGTGTGTGTGTTTATAGGTTTTATTTTTTGTGGGGGGGTGCAGACACACTTTTGCAATTGTGTGTGTGCACGTATGTGAGTGTGTGTTTCGTATTTACCAATTCCCCTGCCTTATTAATACAGGCTGGTTATAATTAGCTAGCCTCTATCTAAAGCAGGTCAGTCCAAGGCTTCGTACCCAAAGTGGGTCACTGCAGCACACTGAGGAGAGGAAACAGGAGGAGGATGTTCAAGGAAGAGAGTAGAGGGAAGGTGAATGAAGGGAGGAGAAAGGCATTGAGGAGGACTTACGAAAGATAGTTTTTGGCTGCAACCATGTGATGCTTTTTTTCCTACTTAAAAACAAAGTGCTGCGATGAGTGTCAGTAATATCAGAGAGAGCAGGTACAATAGAAGGTTACTAAAATGTAGATTTAAAGGATGTTTAAAAAAATGAAGATAAGGAACCTGCTCCCAAGTGAAGCGATGCCTTCCGGTTTGTTGACGTGCCGCAGTGCAGCTGAAGTTTGACTCGCGGCGCCCGAGGCCGGGCTGTCGTAATGTGCCACATCCATCCGAGACAGGAGCTTCACAGGAGATGTTTGTGTGCTGCAAACGAGCTGCAGAAGATAATTGAAAAAAGAGACGATGCACATGTAACAAACATCTTTGAATCTCGACCAAAACACAGCTCTCCTCAACAAATGCTCGACAGAAATCCAGGAAGCAAACATCCGTAGAGGAGGATAATATTTTCAAGTTAAGCAATGTTGCCACTAGTCAAAGTTATCTCAATTCATTTATTAGATTAGGTTGTTGATGTACAGTAGCTGACCTTTAAAAAATGAACACTTTTTTTCTGCAATGTTTGATCTTAGTTAGCTGATCTGTGCTTTGAGAAGACTTTTGCTTTGGGCTCCACTTTCTCGGGTTTAATAACAAATTAGAGCCTTTTTCCCTTCCGAGTGGCTCCGCCGCCGAGAAACATATCGACGGACTTCAGTCCTGAGGTGAAGGAGAGGAGGAACAAGCAGATAGATGATTGCGTGATGAGTAGATGGTGGGATGGTTTGGACCCAAACAGGGAGAAGATGAAGAGGAGTTATGGGTGAGAAGAAAAATCGTTATCATGTGGGAGGTTTGACTTTGGAAAAATCCAGTCGGAGCGCCGGTTAGCGAGACGTCTGAAAGGGAAGAGCCTTTAATTTAACACTAAATCAGAATTAAACTTTCTAATACGCAGCAGGGAATTGTGATCAACAACAAGAGAGGCTGAACCTTCTTTGAGGAATGAAAAAGTGGGTACACTGAGATTTGGTTGCTTTTCCTCTCCGTGTCTGAGCTCCCTGCAGTTTGTGTTTCATCACTGGCAGAGCTGAGGAAGGGCAGGGAGTGTCAGGTTTCCTGTCTGCACTCGCTCGCTTTGACTTGGCCGAACGCTCAGAGATGATGAGAACAGAGCCCACCCCGGTTTTCTCTGACGCTCTGAATGCACACTACAATCGAAGGCTGAGCACTTTGAAGCTCTCACAAAAGTTTGGTAGAGACGAACACAACAAGTTTCCTCAGATGAGAGTTTGGGCATTTGAAAGAAACAGGACCTGCCCTGCTGTATAAAAAGGGTTAATTGTGCAACATTCAGACCTTTTTGCTTGTTTTCCAACATCAGATATCAGTTATACATGAAATTTGTTGCTTTCATATTTGTACTAAAACCAAAGGATCAATTATGTGGGCTGATCCGCATCAGTAACACTGTGATTTTGGGAAACTACTGCCAATGAAACTTTACAAAGAGATCATTTACCCCAAGATGTCTGCTGAGCTGTTGCATGATCATCTACAGTTTATTACTTTGTGACTTTCCCAGTGTGAACATCAACTCGAACTGGGTCAGTAGTTAATCCTACTTAGGCTGAATGTGTGCAATGTAGAGGCACAGTAATGATCTTTTTTGACTTGCAAGTGACGTTCACATCAATGTAGAAATCAGAATTATGGCCTGATATATCTAACTTGGCACGTCATGACACAAAAGTGACTAAAAAAAGAGGTTGTTCATTGAACAAATTTAATATTATGTTTTTAGTATGTTTTTATCTTTTTAATCTCTGTTGTTAATTCTTGATGAGGTGAAATGGTCCCTCTGATGTTCAGTCTGGTCCCGAGAATAGGTCTAATCTAATCGTCCAAAAACAGGTGAAAACTCCAGGGTAGCAGTAAAATAGATGTAAAAGATATATATTTTATAGATATAGATATTTTAAACCATTTATTTAAGAGATTTCACAACATCACCAGTGAGACTAAGGGTTTCGTGGCATTTTAAAACCAGTACTCAGCATCTTAAACCCATTCAGGAGTTTTCAGCTTTCATATTTTGGTTTTAACTCTGTAGGTGTGCAGACATTGAACATTCGGTTGCACGTGTTAAAGCTTCTTTACGGCTCTTATAGATGTACAAACCTTCGAGAGGATTCTTTGCTCGATGATTTTCAACCTGAGCAGACGCCTGATGAGCCAGAATAACTGAAAATAACTGCGTGTGTGTTTGTGTGTGTGTGCGTGCTTTTCCTAATTCAGTTTATTTATAGCGAGGTGTCACAAACACCTCAGTTCCACTGTTGTTTGGTTGCAACGTAAGTGTTAAACTGATTTAATGGGAGTTATAGATATTAAAAAGCATTTAATAATACCCAGTGTGGATATATGGGACCATAAATCTTCCGTCTGCTTGTCCACCTCGCAGTCAAAGCAGGATATTGTAATATGTTGCGTGCATGTGTGTTTTTTCTTTTTACAGCTGAATGGGTAGCAGACAGAGAACAGCAGCGTTACAAGGTGCCTCGCCCTTGTGAGGAAGTGTGCCCCTGTAATAATAATCCTATTTTAATCTGCCTCCTGAGGTTATGTGTCCTGGATTATCAAATATGAAGAATGCTGCCAGAGAGGGAAGCTGAGACACACGAATCTGCAGCAGTTTAAAGAGACATAACGCTGAAAAACTCACTGTTACAAAGCACATCTAGAGCAGCTGGTATCAGAAGAAGAAGAGTTTAAAAGAAGAATAAATAGAATAAAAATAATTAGAGTAAAATCAACTTTTTTATGCATATAATTGCTGACATGATGGCTGAAGAGATTTTAGTTTTAATGAGCCTTTGCAAGCTCTTTTTCTTCAAGCCCATTTTTATTTCATTTGAATTAATTTCAGTATATTATTGATGATGCAAAGTGTGATGAAGTTAATGCAGTATTTTCTTCAAAATGCAAAATAATACATAATACACCGTGATAAAAATATATTTTAACATTCAAGACTTAGATAAAGATATCACCAAGCAAAACAAGTTCAAGAGCAGGTCTAAACATGACAAACTGCTAAAATATTAAATCAAAATAAACCTCAGTGTAATGTAATTGTATTTACAACAGCATATCAATATTTAAGTGCATTTATTATATAACAGTTTTATGACTATTACAATCTGCAATTCAGCTAGATAGGCCCTTTAATATTCATATGTTTTATGTTTGACAAAGAAATATCACCATGCAAAGCAAAAAGCATTTTCTTAAACATAAAGTGACTTCAAAGTATTGTCATTTAATTTAGAAAGATCTTCCATCTTGCATTTATTTTTCCGTTTTTAGGGCGACTGTAATCTGCATTTGGTTTCGAGAGCAAACTGTCGCATTAAACGAGACGTTTGGCTGAAACAGCTTTTTAATAAAGAGGGACTGAGTGTGATGGCGGTGCTACACTTTAGTTGACCCACAGCTTGTTGATACCATCACCATGGAAACAAAGGCACCTCTGTTTCAGAAGGGGAGGGCCTCGTTCTTATCTGCCTCGTCCCAAAGACACACACACACACACAAGTGTTTCTAGTGATGAACCTCTGACACACACCTCTATATTACTGTATATCATTCTGCACTCAGCGGCCCTCCCTGAAAGAGACCGAGGTGGAGAACTACAGCAGCCTGTGAGGCTTCTCATTTTTCTTTCATTGCATCGTCAAAGAAGCAGCGGCCTACAATCAGACAGGTTGCAGGTTCGGTCGCAGCCTTGCAGCCGCTGAACGTGTCCCCGCTCGCTCCAGATGAACCGAAAATGATTAAAATGACCTTTTCGGTTATTCTCCTCCGACTTCGGCTCACAAAAACTGAAGCACAGATGCTGAAGCGGTTTGTTTCGCGCTCTGAGGAGTCTGGCAAATTGTTAACATTAACTTGAAAATGTCAGAGCTCTAATTGAGGTTGTTTTTGATTCACATGCAAATTCGATGTTTTTTGTTTTTTTTGTCAAAGCTTTTCTTCATTTCGATGTCTGCAGCTGACCTAAAGACTCCCCCACGTTGTTTTACCTCCGACACACTTTCATTTGTTAATCTGGACGGGTTGTGCTCATGATCAAACGCTTATTCAAGACGGCCATCAAAAATCTAAATGAACTCATAAGGTACAGTCGAGCTGTCAGTCACAGTTTTTGATTATCTTTCGTGGGTCCCTGTAGTGACGCCGGATTACGTTGTCAAAACTGTGAAAACAGCGAATGAGTTAGCTGTCAGTCCACGAGGCTCGACGCCTCCGAGTCCGCTCGTAAGACGGCGGGTTGGACGGGTGTGAAAGAGACCTAAGTTTCATGGTACATACAAAACATTTATCCTTTACAACGAAACACTGCAGCTCCTTATTTGTTTGTCTTAATAATCAGCACATTTAACGAGAAGTACTTGATTACCTGAGGCAGCATTTGTGAGAACAGATAAAAATATGAGAATATAAAAGAGCTCGTGCAAACATATTAAAATTGTGCTGATGCTTTGTCTTTTTTTCTTGGTTTACTCGGACTTAAAAGAGTCCAGACGAGAGGAAACCAAAGCATGACGCATGTCTTATCTGCCTAAAGGAGAAGAAGGAGGTGAAAGAACATTTAACTCCTTCGCCTCCAATGTTTGATTTGATTTGTATAAATGGCTGCTCTCCTCCTCTTGCTCCTTCTCCATCAGGCTGATTAGACAAACGCATTTTTCCATAAAATCCCAGCCGCAGCTTCAGCTCGGGAAGACGCTCGAAGACATCTTTATCCCATCAGGGCAATTAGCAGAGCTGAAAACAGTCGGGCCGAGGCCACGAAACAGACGACATCTCCCTTTCGTGTCCAGAGTTTACGCTGTAGTTCCTCTGTGCAGGTGCAGCTCCACGTTGGCTGCGTAAAAATGTCCCAACGTCCGCTTTGTGTTTGTTTACGTGAGCTTTTCTGCCCGTTAATGAGACACAAACGCGGTGCGTCACGGCGGGCGGGCATGTGGTGTTATTCATCCACATTCATAGGTTGAATCTGATTATCTGTAATAATAAAACATATTCTTTACCCCCACCGTCACCTCCATCGCCACCGCCACCCCCTCCCGTCTTGCCAAGGCGGTGACGAGGACCAGATTCCTCGGGCCTGACGCTGAAATTAGATCAGACCAATCTGGAGAGAGTGTTTAGAGGCTCGCACAAATGGACGTGCAGAGAAAAGGGGGAGAGATAACGCCGACAGGGAATCATCTGATTATGGAAATAATTAGTTGTCATGGATATCAGTCACCGTTTGATGTGATTGGGTGGATTCGTGCGGCTTCGGGAAGCCTTGGACGGTCGGGCTGAGAGGAGCAGAGGAGGGAGGGAAGGGGGAGGTGGGTGGAGGGAGAGACGGATAGAGAGACAAATTATTCTGCTTTGGCGTAGTGATGTGGCACCGGCTCGCATCTGTTCTGTCAGCCTGTGATTACTGACAAACACTTTGCTGCTTCTTCACAGTTTACACTCGTTCCAGCAAGATGATCCCTGCGTCGGATGGGAAATCTTTTTGTTATTTTCTGCGTTTTGCTAAAGAGAAATGACAAAATGTGCAAAAAAGGCAGGCATGAGGGCAAAGGTTCAAACAGGCTAATCACTGAAGCTTTTCTGTGATGTTTCAGTTTTATTTGAAGAAAAATAAATAAACTGCAGTAGCTCTCTCTGACTTCCTGTTTCCTGTTTCCTGCTGCAGAGGAAGGCGAGTACTTCCTGAAGGTTTTGATTCCCAGCTATGCGGCGGGTTCGATCATCGGGAAGGGAGGTCAGACCATCGTCCAGCTGCAGAAAGAGACCGGAGCCACCATCAAACTGTCCAAATCCAAAGACTTCTACCCCGGTAAGACACTGCTGCTGCGTGGATGGAGGGATGGATGGATGAGAGGGGTGGGAAATAAAAGGAAAACTTCATCCTTGGATATTTTTACACTGTTATTTTAATATATCTGCAATAAATTGTCTACTACACATAAATTAATTTATAAGACCAAAACATGGGAATCATATGAATATAAAACATTTTTTGAGTCATTCTCTTGCCTCGATATTTTGTTTTACCTACAGATAGAATATAATATTCAATCAAATATCAAAATACCTGCACAAGAAAGGCTTCACCAAAACCTAAACAGTGTTTAAATGTTTAAAGATGGAGTTTTGCTTTTTCTGCAGAACAGTAAATATAAATGTGAACAAAACCTGATGGATGAACGGGGTCACGAGTGGATCGATGGATTGGGAAAATTGGAAAAGGTTGCTTAGATTAAGAGACGGACGGACGGATGGATGGATGGATGGATGGATGGATGGATGGAGAAGTATGCAGAACGTGTATTGATCCATTTATCCATCTCTCCTCTTAAAGGAAGTGAAGTGTGCAGGATGAATAGATGGATTGGTGGAAAGTGTTTTGAGCTATTAAGGAAGCATTTCATTATCTCTCTCTTCATCCATCACTTTTTCATATTATTAAAACACACACACACACACACACACACACACACACACAGAGTGATGTTATCTCACTTTTACTGCTGAGTAGCATCTCAGTGAGTTTCCTTCAGGTCAGAGCTGCTGACTTCCTGTCTGACTGACATTGACAATTAGAGGCTCGTTTCATCACTGTGGGGCAGATTTATGGATTTACAACGACGTGTGTGTGTGTGTGTGTGTGTGTGTGTGTGTGTGTGTGTGTGTGTGTGTGCGCGGCCCTAAGTTTGAGTTGAGTGAGGTCGTGAATCTTCAGGGACAGAGGGGCCTTGACTGAGCTCACGTTGCACCCCCTGCCAACACACACACACACACACACACACACACACACACACACACATTCACGCACACACAGAGTCCACCAGAGAGCAGGATTAGAGGATCAGAGGAGAAATTGTATTTGTCTAAACTCTTAATTCTGCCCTGACGTGACATGTGACTGGAGCTGTGAGGAGGGGGGAGGATGAGATCTGTGCGTGTGTGTGTGTGTGTGTATGTGTGTGTGTCATCCCACTTGTGCTGTGCAGAAATGATCACAGTGTGCATTTTGTTTCCAACTAAACACGAGAAAGTGATGCAAATTTAATGTCGCCGCTATAAATGACATTTATATATTTTTCAAAATATGTTTTTTTAGGATCATGTGTTTATGTTTTTTTTTTTATATCTTTATAATCAGTAAAGGGGGGGGTCGTGATGGATTAAGGTTAGTCTACTAAACTCATGGTGGTTTGGTTAAACACTGAGAAACCCAACAGCGTCGGTTTTTCCAGACTTCACCAAGACCGCAATCTTTTTCTCACTTCAACCAAGCACTTAGAGTTGTCTAAACACAACCATTAAAAAATCATTATTCATACTTTGGTTGGCAGGTGTTGCGGTGAATCAAGTTAAATGTGAAGGTTTTTGCGGATTTTTATCACAAGTTGTTTCTGATGATGCAAAATCATCCTGTTTCTGGGAGTGATGTAAAAACTCTGAATCTAAAATCACATCCACGTGTCTTTGTTTGGTTTGAATCGCTCTCTCTGCCCCCGCTTTCTTCAACCTCAAAGCACGTGGAAAAACAACGTTGTGTCCGCATTTAAGTGCCTTCATATGCACCACTTCAGCTGTGTGCAGGCTGGCAGGTGGCACAGCGAGCCAGCGCGGTGGAACTTTTTTTCTTGTGACCCAAATCCACTACTACGACGCTCCTTTTTGAAATAAAACCTCCGAGTGTTTCTGCGAGAAGCAAAATAACCTGCGGAGGTAAAATTACAGTCACATGCTCATTGTGAAACAAGGCGTCAGCGGCGATACTTTACGATCCCTCCTCCGGTTAAACTCCCAGCAACTTCCCAGTGTTGTCATAGCGCCTGCGGAGGCTCTGATGTAATCGCTGCCCCCGAGCCAATCACAGCATGAGGTTTCTCCAGCTCTGCTAGAGACTTGTCGGACACACAGAGTGCCATTTTTAAATATGTTTCAGCGTCAGCCTGGAAGTCATGTTGGAAATTCACGTTGGTTTTTCTGTGTGTGCAAAGAGAAGCACGATGCTGCTGAATGAATCTTTTTGTTTTGTTTTTTTTTTTGCAAGTTTAAGAGTTTTATACACAAAGGTTTTCTTTTATGCTTTAGTAACAAAAGTGATCAAATGCAGTTAAGATTGTGGTAGTTTTGGTGCCTCATTTGTACTTTAAATGAAATGAAACAGTGATGCATTTTGGAAATGACACTTATTCAACAATGGAAATCATTTTTCCTGTAAAGCTTCATTTCACGTCATCCTGTCCTCTGCTGAGCCCAGCTGCCTTTTTTTCCTCTTTTTTAAAACCTCACCAAGGTCTCCAAGTGTTTATTTGGTTTGAAATTCAGCTCTCATTCTTGCCGTCTTGGTGTGTGTGTGTGTGTGTGTGTGTGTGTGTGTGTTTGTGTGTGTGTGTTTGAGAGTGTGTGAATGTGTGTATCAGTTCAGTGTTGGGGGTTTGCAAACAAGCCGCCATTGTTTGACACACGAGACTCCTGAAAGCTCTGCCAGATAGAACAGATGCAAGGTGCAAGAGCCTCCAAGATGCACAGACACACACACACACACACACACACACACACACACACGTATGGAGTCTTGAACAACATGATAAATACACTGACAGAAACATAAACATATACAATGAAAACTTACATGAGTGCATAAATCCCCAGAAAGTTGTTGAATGCTTCTGCAGAGGAAGTGCATATAAATCTAGAAAAGTAGTCATATAACACACACACACACACACACACACACACACACACACACACACACACACAGTTTCCAGTCTCCTGGGGTTTGTTTGCCAAAATCACTGCAGAGCTGAGAAGAACTGTAGAGAAAGTGGGGAGGAAGGGAGACAAGTGAAAAAAAAGAAAGAAAAAAGAAAGAAAGAGAGGGTTGTATGGGCCCCAGTCTAGAGGGGAGGACTGAAGAGGCTGTGTGTGTGTGTGTGTGTGTGTGTGTGTGTGTGTGTGTGTGTGCACCCTTCCTAAGCTCTGAAGGGGGCATCTGTATGTAAATGAGACACGGTTCTTCCTGGGTGACAAATCAAAAGGCCCACCTGCTGCAAGAGCCCGTCTGCAAGTGTGTGTGTGTGTGTGTGTCTGTGTGTGTGTGTGTGTGTGTCTGTGTGTGTGTGTGTGTGTCTGTGTGTGTGTGTGTGTGTCTGCGTGTGTGTGTGTGTGTCTGCGTGTGTGTGTGTGTGTAATGTTAGCAGGTTAGCAGCAGGTCGTCCTGGTCTTTCACAACAGTACCCCAGCAGCTAATGAGACACTCCCAGCAACACCTGCAGGAGCTCCCAGCATGGGAGTGATGTCTCCAGCACACACACACACACACGCGCACACACACACACACACACACACTTTGTCTTCCTGAAAAGTTTTTTTCTTCTGTTCTGACGACTGAAGACATTTCTTCATTTTTCTCATTAAATCAGAATCAGAAGCAGAACTGGATCAGAACATCAAGTTCAACTGAGGGCGTAAAAAACACTGAAGCACGACCTCATCCTCTCTTCATCCTCATCCTCATGCTCATCCTCTCTTCATCCTCATCCCCTCTTCATCCTCATCCTCATCCTCTCTTCATCCTCATCCTCATGCTCATCCTCTCTTCATCCTCATCCTCTCTTCATCCTCATCCTCATCCTCATCCTCTCTTCATCCTCATCCTCATGCTCATCCTCTCTTCATCCTCATCCCCTCTTCATCCTCATGCTCATCCCCTCTTCATCCTCATCCTCATCCTCTCTTCATCCTCATCCTAATCCTCTCTTCATCCTCATCCTGATCCTCATCCTCTCTTCATCCTCATCCTCATCCTCATCCTCTCTTCATCCTCATCCTCATGCTCATCCTCTCTTCAT
>JBAJHX010000049.1:3075922-3087088 GCA_037176925.1 Amniataba percoides | reverse complement strand
TATCTATCTATCTATCTATCTATCTATCTATCTATCTATCTATCTATCTATCTATCTATCTATCTATCTATCTATTTAAATCAACGAGAGCGACAAGAATAAATGGCACTTTATTATTTCCCTGTCTTTCCTTTCCCTCTTCATCCCTCCGTCCGTCTGTCCAGTCAACCTCTTCCTGCTCATTTGGCCATTTAATTGGATGCCGAGGTCTCTGCGGTCGTTTCCATTGGCTTATTGTGGTGTCAGTCAATGAATCCATCCGTCTCGCACTGACAGAGGCCGTCGTCAGCACTTTTTTCCACATTACGAGAGCGAAGCCGAGGCAGTTTCACCGGAACGAAAAGAAAAAAAAAAGGCGGCCTGTAATCGTTGGACAGATATGAGGTCATGATTTAGAGGTGCTATATGTAGCATAGAAACATCAATAAATCATTAGCACGTTCGTTTTGAGACATTAGTTTAAGTGCAGTTATCGAAGAAGAAGTTCAGCCTCGTCTTAAAGGCTTCTTGTGGGAATTTTGCTTCGCAGCTTTACGGCAAAACTCAGGAAATAAACATTTTTTACACATGGTATTAACAAATTCTCACACTCGTTTCAAGAGGCATAAATACGCTGCATTCAGCTGATAAAGCTCACTCTTCCTCCACTTTGTTGTTGAGGAAAATTGATCCAGGTTCACCTAATAATGGAGAGATATTGGTTTATGGTGGTAATAATATCCTTTGGCGCACATAATATTGCCTGCTTAAGGATTTTAATAATCCCGCGTTTGAAACGAGTGCATTTGAAACGTGTAATTCTCACTGAGCTGAGTTTTTATAAACACGGACTCCTGAAGGTCAGTGTGAGGACAGATACGCCAAACTTCTGCATTTTTTGAAGTTTTAAGAAGTTTTTTCTTCATCAGAGGAGCAGGCCAAAGTGAAATGTTGCGCTCTGTTATATATTTGTCATTTTCTCTCTCTGCGTCTCCATATGCTGCAGTCCTTTAAGCCTCCGTATATTCTCGGTAACCCTCCGGAACAACAAGGTGTTGAGCTGCACCTCTAACAGCCGGCTAATCCAGCAGATCTGATCAAGGGTAGCCAGTTAACCTGAGCTTATCCGCAGCCTAAGGAGATCCGTTTAATGAGCTTACATTAAACCAGCCGCCGCGTCTCGCTGTGCTTCCAATCAGCTCGGCCCGGCGCCTCGGAAGTTATTTTATAATACGCGAGGAATCACAATTATCTCTCCCTCTGTGTGTGTGCATCCCTCTGCCTGGATTTTAACGTTCATCAACATCTATAATTCAGTCCATCTCTCTGTCATTACCTCTTGATGATTTCTTGTTTCTTTCACATTTTTTATTTTCAATATTTCTTTTATTGCCATTTATGTAGAAGCACAGGATGAATCTAAAGAAAGAAAGGAAGAAAAAAAGACAAAAGAAAATCTGAAAAATGATGTTTTCCAGTGAGTTGAGTTTCTGAATTTAAACTTGGAGAGAAAGAGAGAAGAAAAGAAATATATACTGGCGATACAGCAGAACATTTTTCACCCAAAACTGTTGAATAAAGGGACTTTGAGAGGCGTCTCTTGTGTCTCACTCTGCGTAAATCTGTCCTTATTTCAGGTTTACGTTTCTGTATACGTCTTGCAGAGTCGCCCCTTCTTTTTGTCCCTCTTCATCTCTGTTTTTGTGACATTACGTTGTTGTGACAGGTCTCACAAAGGTTTCCCTCCCTGCATCACAGTCTGTCTGCGTCTCCGTTCATCTCCTTCTTTCTGTGCTCGCTCTCCATTTTGACATTACTGTCGTGACTCTGCGCCGATCTGCCGCTCCCTCTCCGGGTTTCTGTCCATTTCCCCCGTCCTTTCCGTCTCCCTTCCTCTCTCTTGATGGTTTTCGGATGTGACAGAAGTCGTGTGAACCTCTGTATCTCTTTCTATCGGTTGTCGTTCTCTCTCCCGCTGATGTTTTTTTTCGCCTTCAGAGCGGTGCTGGAAGTGAAAAAGCTGTACATCTCGGCTTAGCAGGGGATGAACATCATGTACCTGTGAACACAAGACCTCTGGCGATGCTGTCACATCTCGTCTCTTCTCTCAGTCTGTTATGTTGTTCTCTGCTGATTTTCCTCAAATATTAAAAAAAAAGTTTGAGAAACTCCAGACAGGGAACTTCTGGGATCTTTTAAAGGACTCTCAGGGGGGGAAATGTTTGATTTCTTTACAAATGGGTCACTTTGCAGGAATTTGCCAGAAGATTTCTGACAACGTGTTTCACGCAGTCGTCGCACGAGCTGGCAGTTTTCAACCCAACTGTGGTGGAAAGCAGACTGTTTATGCCTTTAGAGGTTGTCTGAGCTGGAAAACAACATTAATAAACCAAGAAGGAGGAACAGTTTTTTCAGGTCATGGAGGCTCTCTGACTTTGTTGAGGAAAGTCACAGATTTTTTTACATCATCGCCTGTAAATCTATTTACATAAATCAGTGGCCCAGTTTGCAGCTGCAGCTCACCAATCCCAAATCTTTTTATTCCACTCATGCAAATTTTTTATTTATCACTTGTTATATTACAGATGCGAGACAAAAACAACAGTCGGTTTGGTCATAAAATTAAATATATATAAAAAGTTTTGCAAAAATACAAAAAATTGCAAACAGTAGTGTAAAATTTAATGTTTTTTAATTTAAAAATATCAGGAATATCATTCAAATACAGTAAAAAAATAATAATTTTTGTATTTTGAAGCTATAAAAATCTATTCCCTGGTCACCATTTGACCTTAAAAACAGGAGACACTAATCTGACTGTTCAGCGCAGAGTAATGTGCATTTATTGTCAGCTATGGGAGCCCAGAGCGGTCAGTCCCCCCCCCCTCGGCTGGAGACAGTGAATCATGGCTGCTGGCTGCAGGTTGACCGCTCTGCTGCAATTAACAGGCTGAGAGACGCAGTCGGCAGTGATCTTCAGAGCGAGGAGCTGCTGTAACTACGACACTGCAGCGGTCAGCGGGAGACACTGATAAACCTCAGTCTCCTCTTATTTATTATCATCTTATGCTCCTCGCCTTGCTTGCTGCAAAAAGGCTGAAAATGCAAGTTTAAGTTTGTTTTCTTGATTTTTTTTTTCCCGGCGAACTCACTGTAAAGGAACATGATGTATCTTCATCCTCCTCTGTTTCCTGCCTCCAGCAGCAGAGGGCGGATGTGTCTCCTCCCTCTGCAGGATCCAGTCGCTTTGATCTCTGACATGTTAACCCGTCGCCGCTCTCTCCGTTCGATTTTTTTTTTTTTTTTTGTTAACACACGGGGACCTTTTCCTGTCGCTCGTCCTGGACCTGCTCCAGCAGCATCGGTGTGCGTCGTCACACTGAGCGCGCATATGTTACCTCGTGTTGCTGTGAGTCAGGAATCAGAGGAGAGGCAGCTCGCTGTGCTGTCTGTCTGATGCCTCCGGTGCCTCTCTGGTCATCGGGGAGAGGAGGAGGAGGAGGAGGAGGAGGTGGTGTAGGAGAGCAGAGGAGGAAGGAGTGAGTCATGCTAGTTAGACTTTAATAAAAACAACTGCCAGGGTGCAGCGCCCGGATCATGATGATGATGATGGTGGTGATGATGAGTGTGCTGCTGCTGAGCGAAGTGGCGTCGGGTCACTTGGTCACTGTGGAAATAAAGCACCAAAGTTCATGTCTGGTATGAATTTCACAGACTTTTGCTTTTCAATTTCAACCCTCATCATCCTCTGTTTGAAGAAAGAGCTCCGGTAATTGAACTTCGCTTACTTTCTTTGGTTTGTCCAGCGTGACTCCAGAGATACAAAACTTTATTTACCCAAAAACATTTACCAAAAACTTTCTGGCAGCACCATGGCTGAATAGATTTTATTGATGTTGGCGGTGGAAGGCCTGGCGTTATTAGTTCCTCGCTGGCTCTGCTGCAGGTGTTTCATCTCAGGAACTTAACAACCTTCTGACCTGAAACTTTCTCTAACCTGAATTTAAAATACTTGAGAAAGTTTGGAGCTTAGTTCTTTGTATTTTCTGTCTTTTCTGTGACTTTTTTGCAGCGCTTCCTTTGTATTATTTAGCTCTGAAGTGCATCGATTCTAACTCACCAATTTTCCCAAACACTGCGCTCCAGTTTGTTTCTGAGCTGCGACGTGGTTCTTTGAAATGAACAGTTGTTCAGACCTTGTTGTTGCGAATGTGGTCAGTGGTTTTCGGTGTTTATTGTCGTAATCCTTTTTTGCACTGTAACCACACATTTTGCTCGACCAATCAGGATTGACAGCTCTGTGAAAAATGAGTGAATTACAGCAAAGCAAAGCCGTGATGTTTTCAGTTTGAGCGGTGGAAATAAAGAAAGGCAGTGAGTTGACCATGCATATTATAAATTATGACGTTAAATCTATAAGTACGCTGTTGTTCTTCCAGCTCTGTCCTTTTTCTACGTGAGCAACATGAAAAAAAAGTCTCATAAACGCGTTACGTAAACGCAGGCGTCTTAACAACATTGAACAGATATCGCTTCAGCAGCTGCGGCGAGCAAGGAAACAGCCTCCAACCGTTAAATGTCAAATGATGAGGTTCATTTTACAAGGGAAATGCACAAGTCACATACAAAGACACACACACACACACACACACACACAGTGATGTCTTGCACCAGTGGGACCAGTACCGAAGTTACTGCCAGCAGAGCTCACTCTCCATCACTGAGGGATGTGTAAATCCTGTGTGTTGGCGGTGGTTTGGCGTCTGTGTGTGTGTGTGTGTGAGTGTGTGTGTGCTGTGTGATGAACAAGACATCAGGACACGCTAACTAAAGCGAAATAAAACACGTATTTATTGGGGGGAGATTCATAAAACTGCCCCTCCAAATGTGATCATAAACAGCAGCCTGTTCTTTTGTCTTTTGTCTCCAGAAGGTATTTCTGACTCCTCATCATGAGAAAAGCCTGTTTGTGTGAACATCTCTGTGCACCAGGAAATAACACACATGGAGATTAAGTCTGAGTGAACATAAGTGTAAAGCTCCACTAATTAATCTGTTATTATGGATCAGATATGTCATGTAAAAGACGGCGTTTGCTTGATGAACCCACAGATTATTATCGCCACCTCTGCAGCTCTGTGAGTCCTTTTAACGTCTCGTAGCTCCTCCACTGACAGAGAGCGTTTGGAGACTAGCTGGTGAAGAAACCTGAACAGCTCGTCGTTAACAGAGCTGGATATTTCCCCCAGAAGACCGTCGAGCTGGACGCAAGCAAATGACTGATAATGTTGCTTCGGGCCTGCTGGATGTGTAACTCTGCAGCTGTTCGCTAATGCATCGGCCATGACAGCTTTGCAAGGCGGCGATATGTCAGAGCTCGGCGGCCGTTAGCGCGAGTTCATCTGCCCCCTAGTGGCCAAAACGACTGACTCAAGCTTTAAACCAACCTGACCTAATAAAGAGCATTTAGAAAAAATACATCAAAGAAATAAAAGTATTGAGCCTAAATTATGAATCATGTTACCATAGCAACGCTGATGGATAATAATACCTTAACCTTAACCTTAACACTGCCAAGTTAAAGTTTTAATTAGACATGTATACACACTCATGATACACAAAGCCCCTTAGATAAAAGTGGCAGTGGTTGTTTTTTATTATATGAATATTAATTGATCTGCGGGTGATCTTTCAGTCAACATTCAGTAATGAGTTGAAGCGGGTGTTTGCAGCGGCGGCGCAGCTGAACGGCAGCTTCAGTATGATCTCCGCTGACAGAGTGGCCTTTTCTGCTGCAATTACACTCATCGTGCGCACACATACAAACGCACCGCGCACACCATCACAGACAAACACACACACGCCCGTGCCAAGACAATGGCCTGCTAATCCTCGTCTCTGATTGGACGAGTCCAGATTACCCAGAGGGCACCAGCTGTCGGGGAGAGGCGAAGCCCAGTTTCCTCAGTATCAACACACACGCACACACACGTCATGTCACTCGGCCTGCAAACGCTGAATTAAATGCAGAACGAGGCCGAAATATTCACAGACGAATCGTTAGCACATGGCGACACCTGAAACGTGGAGTCTGTGTGATTGGTCCGCTCGACGGCGGCCTGAGCGAAGCTGCTGTCAACAGAGACTGTTTGTCAGCGCTGTCAGCACGCTGTAAAAATAGGAATGGGAATTATCATGCTAACAGGCGTTACGACGGTCCGACATGGACAGGTAGCCAAATGTCTGAGATGCCTGGATGTGCTGTGTGTGTGGTTTTATTTAGCCTCTGTTGTTTCAACCCCTCCACCCTGAAAACATTCGACTCTTTCACTGCAGCGGGTGTAAAAATCCTCGCGCACATTTTAAAAGTGTTGCAAGATTTTAATTAAAGAATAAAATATGCATTTGACATCCACTGACACTTCATTTTAAGTTGCATAATTATGTTTCTTTTTGTCAGTCGGACTCTTTGCTTTGCTTTGTGTGTTTGAGTTTTATAGTTTTATGAACAACCCTCGAATTCCACACAACAATAAAAAAAATCTCTTTCATTTCGGCTTCTTGAACTTTCTGTCCTTATATTCTGATGCGCCGTCATTTTCCAAACCCCCCCACGCGCGCCGGACAGCTTTTTATCCCTCAATCCGGCTGTTCCCCGAGCAACCAGGCCGGGCCAAACCGAGCCGGTCCAACAACGGCAGGAGAGGGAGGAGACAGGAAGTGCTAACTGACACGCTGCTGAGCTGAGATAAGAGCAGAGCCCAGCAAATACTGGAGTCAAGGGAGAGAGAGAGAGAGAGGCGAGGAAACGAGGGGGAAACAAAGGGGGAGATAAAGCGAGTTAGAAAGGGAAGAAGGAAAGGAGGAAGTTGAAATGGAAAAAGAGAGAAAGGGGGGGACTAAATGTTGAAATGGTGAGAGGCAGAGAGAGAGAGAGAGAGAGAGAGACAGCCAACGAGAGATTTATGTTCAGTGTGTTGTTGAGATGCAGCTGGACTGAGAGGCTTTGCATTGGCCTAGATTCTCCACTTTTACCCCCCCTGCCTCCCTGTCTGCCTGCCTGTCTGTCTGTCTGTCTGCCTGCCTGTCGCTCTATCAGTCCACACTGTTCCTCCTTTTTTCTCCTTTGGGTTCAAACCTGCAACATTTTCATACTCGGTGAAGTCATAAAGTATAAGAGCTTGTCTGCGTTTTGGCTCGAAACGCTAACTGTGAGGCCGCCGTGCTGATTTCCAGCCGTTTCGGGGCCACGCTTGCGGTTTTCGTGTAATTTAGCTGAACTTCTGCAAGTCACATATATTTTAAATCACAGCTAATGATTTTGCAAAAATGTCTTGCAAGTATGAAAATAAATTAGCACACCCACAAAGCTTTCTGGAGTTAAACCATCAGAGTAAACATCACTTTATAAAGAAATCCTTCACATTTCAGTGCAGAATAGTCGACGTTTTGATTTAACTGCACTTTAACTGCATTTCTAAACAATGGTGATATAATATGGTACACAGATGTGAAGTTCACTGTGGACGTTCCAAGAGCCTGTCGTTGGTTTTTATTATATTTACTGAAGTAAAATGAATGGCAATCTTTGGAGACTTTAGATCATTCTTATGGTCTTCATCTTTCTGTGGATCCAAACATCACTCTCATCATCAGTGTGACTAAAATGTCATTTTTCTCCCACAGACTGCGATCTTTATATATGTAAGATTTTCTTCTTGATCCCAAATTGGTGTCTAATGTTGTAAATACTGCATGTCTGATCTCACTTCCCTCAGAAAAATGAAAACAGGAAGTGCAGTAGCTTCTATGTTTATGCACACATGAAGTAAATGCGTGCTTTTTCAAATGTTTTTCTCAAATATCCACTCGATGTTCAGACTTCTCAGAGAAAAGTAGTCCCGGTTTCTCTTGCTGGAAGAGTTTGAGTGTAAATCCCCTGAACCTGCGCAGCCCTTTGATTTGTTTTATAGAGTTTAGGCAGTTTATTTGGAGCCGATATAAATCTTAAAGATACTGTCGTTAACACACACATGTTTCAGTCCAAACTCGAGCAGAAGTTTGGAAATCACCGCGGCATGTTTTATGTCTCATGTGACCAGGGAGTTAATTTCCTGATTGGATGAAGTCCTGGAAACAGACATAAACTTGATGTTTCTGATACGTTCAGGAGAGAAAGACGCGGTGGAAACGTGGACTCAGACGTCTCCTCAATGTTTTATTCCGCATGTTACGTCAAGAACAATCATTGTTTAAGCTTCATTTTACAATTTAGACTTTAAGCCTGAACTCCAGACTGACTTTCTCTCTTTCTTGCGCTGATAAAGACGTAGTTTGAGTTCAAATCTGTGTTTTTCCTCCAGACGCTGTCAGGAATCTTAATATGTAATCACAAGTGTCTAATTAGCTTTGTGCTATAAATATCACCTACTACACTAAATGTTAAATATACGTGTGTTCCTCTTTCTCCTCTTGGACTTTCAGTTCAATTACTTGATAATTCAGTGTTTTGTTTTGTTTTTTTTTCCTGCTTTCTTTCCTTCTCTTTGCTGTTACTGTTCACTGCTGCAGCAGCGTAATTTCCCAGCGGGGATCATTACAGTTTCCTGATATCTTTTCTTATCTTGCGGTTGTTATTTTTTTGGAAACATTTCCATTCAGCTGCACATAAAAATGACTAAAATAGAAAAATTGTGAGCGTTCGAGTCAGAACTGGGACGGCGTATTCTGCAGCATCAAACCTTCACCTGCGTCTCTGCGTTTCCATCCACCTGTGGAGGCTTTTTGAGAAATCCTGAATGAATTTTGTGCCAAAGCTGGCACAGCGATGGCCATAAATGTTATGAATAAATAACGAGGTTCTTCTTCGTCGTCTTCTTTCGGGTTTTATTTCATCCAGCGCAGCAGCTTTACTGCTCCCACCTTCCGTTATGTGTCTGGACAAAGGAAGCACATTCATTCATCAAAGTGACACAAATTTGGAGCAGCAATAAAACTCAATCATATCCCAGAGTTACAAACGACTTTACAAGCGCTGCTCTGAACATTTGCACATGAGTGGCTGATGGAAACGAGCTGCTGTCAATTTTTGCTCTTCGTACGACTGTTCGCCTTCATTTTAAACTCAAGCACTGACCGTGTTTGTGTGTGTGTGTGTGTGCAGGGACGACAGAGCGTGTGTGTCTGATCCAGGGGACGGTGGAGGCGCTGAACGGTGTCCACGACTTCATCGCCGAGAAGGTGAGGGAGATGCCTCAGAGCACCCAGAAGACAGAGCCGGTCAGCATCCTGCAGCCGCAGACCACCGTCAACCCCGACCGCATCAAACAGGTGAGTCTGACGGCCGAACCATCCCTGCTATAGTGTGTGTGTTTATTAGCTCTGTGTGTGTGTGTGTGTGTGTGTGCCAGCTCTGCCTCGGCTGAAGATGTGTGTGTTTGCGTGTGAGGGAGAGAGGGAGGGACGTGTTTGCCTTTGGAGTGTGTTTCTGTGGTCGAGCTGTGATTTTCTGTTTGAGTGAAGCTGAATGAGGCTCAAAAAAAAACAGAAAAAAGGAAAAAATGAACGCCAGGAGAGTTGATGTAAACAGACGAGGGAAGAAAAAGAAGATTATAAAAAAAGTGTGATGGGGAAAAAGGAAGAAGAGAAGGAAAGATGAGAGAAAAAGGGGGAAAGACGGAGGGCAGACAATTAATGGAGAGCGGACAGAGAGATGACATCGGCCGAGACAGGATGCAGTGGGTGAGGTGTGAACATATAAACTCCACATGTGACATGCAAAACACACACACACACACACACACACACACACACACACTCGGACTGAGCCTCAAACCTGCTGAGGGAGGAAGTGTGAGCGAGTGTCCTGATCTCTCTCTTTCTCTTTCTTTCACACATAATTTTTTGTGTGAAAAGTGTCTGAATGAAAAACAGGCTGACTTCCTGCAACCTCTTCATTTACTCCTCTCTCTCTCTCTCTCTCTCTCTCTCTCTCTCTCTCTCTATCTATCTATCTTTTTTCTTTTTCACTTGCTCTGCAGTCATTTGAGTGAGTGTTTGTAGCCTCGGTCATTACTCATATAGCCATTAAACCTCTGAACAATGAGGATATTTTCTGCTCCTTTAAAAAAACACTTACGTTTTGCAGTAGCACACATTGACCAGTAGGCGGCACTTGTTAAAGCCACTTTATGTTGATTTTTTATACATCATTTTCTGATGAAATATCTTTTTGTAAGCAGAAATATGACGTTGTGTTGTTGCCCATTATCAGGTTTCTTTGACCGTACCACTCGTGGGCATCATATTTCAAAATGTTCTAATTTTCTAAGAAATAAGATTTTGACGTGAGGCTGTTTGTTGTCCAGATTTTTGCACCGGTATGAGTTTAGTGAGAAAGAATATTCGTCCATTAGCTGTCACCATTTTATATAATTGATCCCTTATTTCATTAGTAAATGTTTATAGATAAATGAGGAGTTACAGCCTCCGTCGCGTCATGTTTTACCGTCTTAAAAAAGTTATTTTAAAACTCAATATAAAGAAACTTGCAGCAAAAACTTTTGATTTCGACTTCTCAAAGTTGTTGTTTGCTAATAAACTTTTAATTTCACGTGAGGCTCGATCCGCCGCCGACTGTGCTGCTGAATCCGCCCGCAGATACCAGCCGGGTAATGAAGGACAATTAGTGCATCCATTGATTATGTTCCCAATCTGTTTAAGTGATTATCATCACTCTCTCTTCATGATCGTTCCCCATTGATTAGTCAGGTCTGGCATTGTTTCCATCTATTGACTTGTTCAGGCCGACTGGACAGAGCGTTGAATCGGGCCTGTGGACACACACACACACACACACACACACACACACACACACACACACACATGCAGTGGCTTTAAAAAGAAGAATATGTTTGTTAAAAGAAAAAAACAGCAGAAATGAATATAAAAAACATTCATTAGAAAAGGAAAAAAGTGAAAGGATGACATCTGCTGCAGAAGAAAAACTTTTTTTTTAACAAACGTCACCAGAAGTCTGTTTTGTTTTTTTTCCTCCTCGTCTCTGAGCTCAGCTGTTGCATTCGTGTTGCGTGTGTTTTCCCCCGCTGTGATTTCTCAGTCTCTGTCATAAGCAGAATTTGGGGGCGGGGGAGGGGAGGAGGAAGGAGCCGTACGCCTTTATGTTTT
>JBAJHX010000049.1:3053589-3065660 GCA_037176925.1 Amniataba percoides | reverse complement strand
GGGGGGAGCAGAGGTTGGGGGGAACTCCGTTTTTTATCCTCCCACTTCTACAGAAACAGCCGTTGGGAACGTTTCAGGGGAGGGGGAAGGGGGGGAAAGGGCCCCCCCCCCCCCCCCCCCCAAACACACACACACACACACCCCGCTCTGCTTGTCACTTATTTCTTTTATCCCCTCGTCTCCATTTTTACCTCCCGAGCCGGCCGCTCATCTCCATCCCCGCAAAAAAATGTGTTGCTGCTCAGACAAAAGCGTGCTGGAACATTTTCAGATGCAAAATTATACTCCTGAGTGAAATTTAAGGACACCAAAAGGGGGGAGGGGGCTTTTTCTTTTGCAGGAAACGTTTTACAATTCAAAGTTATGTCCTGCTGCGATCTGCAAAACATTTTTAGTCATTAAAATAATAAATGTAGGGGACTGTGCAGAGGTATGAGATGTTTTACTCCAAATCGTTGCCTGGTTTTCTCCTTGATTTGACCACGAATTTGATGATTTATTATTTCTGATATTTGACATGTGACTCTAAATCAATATCAGAAAAAGATTCTTGTGATCATTTCTTCGCTCTCTGGTAAAGGTAACGAAGGAGCTCAGCAGAAAAACAGCGTGGCCCCGGCGGTGTTCACACTTTGTTAGCACTTTGCTCTTCTCATTAATCCACACAGGACAGCAGATTGTATCCGAGGCTCTGATAGCAGCAGGACGTAAACAGACGCGCTGAAGGAGCCCGGCTGTGTACGTGCCTCACAGTAACAACACTAATCAGGAGCCGCCGACTACAAACTCGCTTTTGAGAGAAAAAGATGAATGAACAAAAAGGAAGAGAAAGAAAAAAACACACCTGTTAATCCCACAGAGAGGCCTCGCAAACAAACACAGATAAATCTCTAATATCAGACAGGAAGCGGCAAGACGTGAATATTTGACGCCGTCTGCAGGTTTGAAGCCGCCTGTATTATCGGCTCCCCCCTGCAACATGCCTCTTGCTAATTTTCTATTTCTATGTAAATTCATCCTCTGTGTGCAGTGTGCAGAGCGAGACCGGGGGAACGCGGCGTGGCGACAAACCGCCGCACGGAGGCCGCCGCCGCGGCGCATTTGTTGCTCGGCTTAAAACTGCAGCAAACAGAGGGAGGGAGCAGGGAGGGCGAGGGGAGGGATAAAGCAGAGGGTGAGAGAGGGAAGGTAATTGCAATGGCCTTCGCATTGTTCAATTGATCTTCTTTTCTTTGGATTTTTCTTTTTTCCTCTCTCTTCCTTTCCCCTTTCTTTGTTTCTCTCTGCACAAAATGACAGAAAAATATAGTGCATCTCATCCTCTTTTTTTCCCGGTTTGTTGAATTGATCACCCTCCTCGCTACCTCCCTCCCTCTCTTTCATTTTATCGTCCTCTTTTCTTCATCAAGGCCAAGTCTTTTTTATCTCCTCTGCCCTCCCTCCTCCTGTCTCTCCACCCCACGCTCTCTCTTTCTGCCTCACAGTGTGAATATTCGACGTTCAGACAGCAGTCGAGAGTTGTTCTGCAGAGAGCGAAACACACTCACATTTATTTAAGCGTGCAGCAGAAGTCGATCACATCTCCTGCAGGTGTCCTTGTGTGTGAATTATGACGTTGCAGAAAAAAAAAAACATTTTGTTTGCACCAAAGGGCGAAGAAACAGATTTTTTTTGCAGCAGAACTTCTTATGTCAAATATTCTCACTCTCACACCTTCGTCTGGTCCATTCAGCAAAGAGGTGCTTTCGCCGCGCTGCAGCAGAGTGCGATGCGTCACACACCAACTACGTCAACTCAGCAGCAACGAAGCCTCAAACACGGAGCTCATTCACATGTGTGCTTTCACGTGATGTGGTGCAAAATACATACAGACTTTAAGGTTCAGCAAAACTGCACTATTTTCTTGGACTGAGTCAGACTTTGGGCTAATCTTTTTACCTCTAATTTGACAGCTAAAAGAGAGAAAAAACAGTCGTAGTACCCGGAGAGATCACAGTTTGCTTTCTCTCTCTAACAAACTAATGATGTAAAAAGTGCTGTGAAGCAACCCACAGAAATGTTTGCATAATAGCTCTGCTATTAACACATATTTTGGAAATTAGAAGTCTTTTTTTTTTATTTTGTTCTTAATTAATTAAGAAAGCGCTGTTGGACATCTGCGCAAAATAAATATGTTTCTTTAATGATTTTTTTCCCAGCTGTTCGAGCATCTCAAGTGTTTTATATCATTTTAAATCATAAAATCATTCAGATTTTATTTCCTCTGATATTATACTAAATATTCAATACAATAATAAAGTAGAAAAAAATCAACAGATTGATCAATAATAAAAAAAACATCCATTAGTTGCTCCCCTGTTGCATGCTGGGGTTGAAATGCTGTGTTAAAACCGCTTCACACAGACCGGCAGTGCAACACGGATCAATTCTGCAGTAAGAAAAATAAATAAAGCTTTAAAAAGTGTCTTTTCATTGACAGACGCAGTAATATTACACACACACACACACACACACACACACACACTGTTATACATGAAGAACAAAAGAGTGCATGTGAAGTGAGAGTACTGCGTTGTGTTTGGCCAAAGAGAGAGAGAGAGAGAGAGCGTGTGTGTGTGTGTGTGTGTGTGTGTGTGTCATCGCCTCACTCCTTTTCACTACCCTTTGAATGCTGGAGCTGTGTTTCCATGGCAACGCTGACCCCTGGGAGTCAATGTTATTTTTTTTCCACACAAGTAGCCTCTTTAGAATTCCTCTCTCTCTCTTTCTCTCTCTCATCCATCCTTTCCTCCCACTCTGTTTACCTCTCTGTACCTCTTCATCTCCTGTTCTCTCTCACCAACTTCATCTCTTTCTCCTCCTTTTCTCTCTCTGTTATGTACCGAAGAAATTAAAAAAAAAAAAATGTCTTCATCAGTTGTGTGTTCAGGTGGTCG
Source organism: Amniataba percoides (assembly GCA_037176925.1). Lineage (NCBI taxonomy): Eukaryota > Metazoa > Chordata > Actinopteri > Centrarchiformes > Terapontidae > Amniataba > Amniataba percoides. The sequence goes on along the minus strand of JBAJHX010000049.1, from coordinate 3,062,724 downwards.
CGATGCTGCCGCTGCGTAGGCCATAAAGTTGTGCATCAGTCTCAGAGCTTTCACCTTCACAACACACACACACACACACACACACACACACACACACAGAGTACGTCAGAAACTCTGTATTCAAACATGGTTCAGTCTCTTTGCTCTGCGTCTTTTCTTTGGCTCTTTTTTGTGTCCCGTCCTTCTCGAGGAAACCTTTGAAAGGCGGCTTCTTACAAAAAGTCCTTTTCAGCGCTGACCTTGCCTTTAAAAATCTCCTCTTGAGCTGAGCGATGTGTGTTATCGCGCTTTGCATGACAGAAGAACGATGTTTCATCACCAATCTGCAGCGCGTACTTGCAGTCCGCTCTGTAACACTGAGCTGTACGTCCTTGTAGAGAGGCTCTCTTAACCTCCCTTCTTCTACATCTTTCCTTCTGCTGATGTAATTGTCCAAGAAATGATGATGCACTTTGTATATTTACTCAAGCAGATTTTCTGCGATCGTGATAAAACTTCTGTCTCAGAGAAATAATGTGTTTTTTTTGTCTTCCTCCCACCAGGCAAAGCTGATCGTCCCCAACAGCACGGCGGGGTTGATCATCGGTAAAGGTGGAGCCACAGTCAAGGCGGTGATGGAGCAGTCCGGGGCGTGGGTGCAGCTATCCCAAAAGCCAGAGGGCATCAACCTGCAGGAGCGCGTGGTCACCATCAGCGGGGAGCCCGAGCAGAACCGCAAAGCCGTGGAGATCATTGTCCAGAAGATCCAGGAGGATCCGCAGAGCTCCTCCTGCCTCAACATCTCCTACTCCAACATCACAGGCCCCGTCGCCAACTCTAACCCCACCGGCTCCCCGTACGCCAACTCGACCGAGGTCATGCCCGCCGCCGCTGCCGCCGCAGCAGCCACGGCTTCCTCTCTGCTCGGCCAGGCCAGCCTGGCTGGCGTCGGGGCCTTCCCGACCACCATGTCCAGCCTCTCAGGCAACGACCTGCTGGCCATTACCTCCGCCCTCAACACTCTGGCCAGCTACGGCTACAACACCAACTCCCTGGGCCTGGGGCTGAACCCCGCCGCAGCCTCAGGGGTGTTAGCCGCTGTAGCAGCTAATGCTAACCCCGCAGCCGCTGCCGCCGCTAATTTGTTAGCATCCTACGCCAGCGATGCATCCACCAGCGCAGCTCACCCAGCGGCTGGTCTCGGAGGCTTCTCCCTGGGATCCCTGGCCGCCGCGACAGGGGCCACCAACGGCTACTTAAGTGCCGCATCGCCACTGGTGGCGTCATCTCTACTGGCCACGGAGAAGCTCGCAGAAGGAGCGAAGGAAGTGGTTGAGATCGCTGTGCCAGAAAACCTGGTGGGAGCCATCTTGGGGAAAGGAGGGAAGACGCTAGTGGAGTACCAGGAGCTGACCGGAGCCCGGATCCAGATCTCCAAGAAAGGCGAGTTCATCCCGGGAACTCGGAACAGGAAGGTGACCATCACGGGTTCCCAGGCCGCCACGCAGGCTGCACAGTACCTGATCAGCCAGCGAATCACCTACGAGCAGGGGGTACGCGCCACCAACCCACAGAAGGTGGGCTAAACCTGACAGCCAATGAGAAACGAGGAGGAAAAGAGGAAAAAAAAAAAGAAAAAAGAGTGGGGGCTTGGGGGAGGAGTATAAAAAAGTGAGAGTGAGAATGGAAAAAAGGAGAGGAGAGCAAGAATGTCAGAAGGAATCGTCCGCGCCGTTTTCTTCTGCGTGTTTTCAGTATTCTCTATTAAAAAAAAAAATTTGACGCGAAGCAAAAATGTGCTGAGAAGACGAGGAGGGAGAGGAGCGAGTTATCACGCTGAAAAACCAAGAAAAAAATGTGTAACATGTAAATAAGGTTTTATTACTTAACGTCTTGACCTTTCGGGATTTTTTATTGTTTTTGTTTTATTGTTTTGTTTTTGTTTAGTAAGTTAAGCTGTCTGTTCGTTCGTGTATTGTGTGGACAAAGCTGAATGCCATGTAGACAGTCCGACTGCCTGAGAGGCTACAGGAAGTGTTGGGAGGGAGGGAGGGGAGTTGGCGGTGGAGGTGGGGGGGGCGGGTTGCGTTTACAGGGTACAACCCTCCACCCCCCCTCCCTCCCCAAAAAATCCCTCATGGTAACAAACCTCATCCCTCCCTCCCCCTACGGCCCACACCCTCCCGTAGGGTTTTTCTTTTTTCTTCTAGTTTTGATTTGCCCCTCAGACCCCTTTTTTGCCCCGTCTCCCCCCCCAAAAGCCCGTCTCACGACTTGCCCCCAGCCTTGCCCCGCCTCAAACCCCCCCCCCCACACTTCTCCGCCCCTTTTTATAAGGGTTTTATAATGAGCAAGACTGCAAACTCCCACCTGGTGTGTGGGAGAAGAAACGCCCTCGACTCCCCCCCCCCCGACCCCTCCGACACCTTTTTATTCTCCCCCCCACCTGTGATCTCAGCTCCCCCTTTCCTCCCCATCTTGGTAGGAAGGGTGAGGTGAAATTGGGAAGGGGGCGGGGGGGGGCTGGGGTTGCGGAGAGTCAGCTGGGCGTTTCTTCATTTGCACACTCCCCCCATCCATCCCCTTCCCCAACTCCCCCCAACACTGCCCCCCTCCCCCGTATACCCTGTGATGTATCCCACAAGCAGTGCAGCGCCGCAGGGGTGTTACGGCACGTAGCGCCCCCCCCCATACGCAGCTCTAGTGTTTGAGATAGATTGCCGAGGTGCACGCTGATGACCTCACGTAGTGCGAAACCTTAAAAAAAAACAAACAAAACGACGAGAGTGATACTGTGCAAGCTGCGGCAAACACACAGGATCTATGGCATTTAATTTTTTTGCAGTCTGCTGTGATAAATCTGTTATATTGTCATGATTATTACGATAGGAATCATCACCATCGTCATTATTTATTAATGAGTTCACCCATAAAAAAAAGCTCAGTTGTTTCTTCTTGTTTCTTCTTTTTTTTTATCTTGTGAATTCAGGTTGACATGAATGTAAATGAGACTATTTTTTTGATTTGAGTCTTTTGTTTTTTAATTTAAGTGGAATTGAAGATGAATAGTAATGTCACATAGTGTAATATATGTCTTATTTAAGTCCAGTAAGAGAGCCGCCCCAGGCATTGAGATCATTACAGTGAAGGGTCACCCTCATATATCCAGTCAAAGAGCAGAACAGGGAACGCACACTCACATGCACACGCACGTACACACTGAAATAAAACACTATGATGCCATATTTGGTGCTAAGAAAAAGGGAATTGACCATATCTACGACGCAGACTGCAGTGAGACCTCGAGATTAAACCACTCGCACCGCAGGCTGCAGTGCGCCATCTCAGCAGCTATATTAACCTTAAACGCTCGGGTATCATAGCTCATGCTCCAAAACACCCCAGCAGTCCTCTATCTGTAGTTAAAAAAAAAAAGCCCTGTTAGACTTTTCCTACAATGCAGAATTATAACCCAGATGAATAATTGAGTTGAGCTGAGACTCGGATGAACTGCTGCTGTCAGCCTGTGGTCGTCCAAACCTTCAGATGAACCTGAACCACAGACTAGATCTAAAAAAGAGCACTTAAGACTCGCATCGTACTACTGAGAAAAGAAAAAAAAAAAGCATTGAGCGAGAGGAAAAACACTGAAACGCGACGAGGGAACGTTATTTGTCCGGGGTCCACTGCTAAATCTGCGAGCCTCGCTGGTAGATTTAGCTTTTTTTTTTTTTTGTAAAAAGGCGCCGTGCATATCAGCAAAGGAGATAAATAGCCTCACTGATCTTTGCCCTTATCAAGCAACCGTCCGACTGCCGGTGAGGTAAAGGGCAGACATGCGAGATTTCCAACATACGTCCAGGGAGTTGAGCTCGTTTCTGCCTGGTCTCCCATGGCAACAGGTTTACTGCCCGCTGTAGACCCGGAGGCTGCTGAAGATGCTGTTGTTTCTTTTGTTGTTATTTTTTGTTTGTGTCGTGTTTTTTTTTTAAACAATCGGAGTACACTGAATTTTTTTTTTTTGGTTTTTTGTCTTAATGCACTGTGAAGCGAGGGAGCGGTTCTCTCGGCCTTCGAGGTCAGGGATGTGTGCTGTAGACGGCATCGCGACTGGATGTTTTATTTTTTTTGTATGGCAGGGAAAAAAAGAAACACACACACATATATATATGAAATATATGTAGAATGCATATGAAGAACTTCACCAGATCATCATATCTGAATACTGAAGGAGGAGAAAGAGACTAGGTCGATGAAGAGGATCAATCAATTGAGGTCACGAGTTGAGATCAATTAGATAAACTGCTTTAGCTGTTGTCTTGGAAAAAAGGTGTTTTTGTGATTAGAGGGTGGGATGCTGGGGGAGTGTTTGGTGTCCAGTAACAGATTAAAGAGACTGGAACAAATTCTAAATTCACTTTTCTATCGCAGCTGTGTCTTTATCACAAACAGTTGTGATAATGTACTGTACATCCAACAGGCAAAATCCCTGGACAGATACTTAAAGCCAACAGCAGTCGGAGTGTGAAGGAATGTAAAAAAAAATGAGGAGGGGGTGCATTTGATTTATAACAGCGTGGTGAGGGGAGGGAACTCCTCTTAAGATTAAAAAAACAAAACATTTTGACTCTTTTTAAACCAATCCGACCCAAAAATCCTCCACTGTGCTATCGAACGTGTCACTCTCTGTTGGAGCGCCAGTGAGGGTTTATCTCCACAGCTTGGTAAGGAGGCTTCTTTACTCCCATCTAACACCATCCACACTCTCCTCACCCCTCCCTCCCACCCGTCCTCAGTCCTCCAGCGCACTCCCATCCTGACACCCCCTCTCTCCTCCTACCACATCGCTCCATGGGTGACTATGTCTGGTGTTTCGATCAATGCATGTCTGCTGCTTGCCCTGACAGAAAAAAAAACAAAAAAAAAGCACCGCAGATTGAGTCTCTCTTTCCTCGGAGATGCACCGCCATCAGAAAACGACCACACCTGCAGAGGAAGTCGTAGTTGAGGCTAGCAGGGCGCAAACTCTCATATCTGTAGTTTGGACCAGCGGCTCACTGAAGAGAAACTATAAATTTGGAAAACCTTGCTGCACAAACATAAAACATACATCACACATATCGTAGGGAGTATTTTGTCATTTATGGGGTTCGACTGGATTTATGTTTGATATATTTTGTGGCTTAAAAAAAACCTCATAAGATAGGAAGATGGTGTGCTTTTGTTCCACTGGAGAACGGCGCTGTGCTGGAAGCAGTAAGCGAACCGACTGGCTGCAGCTCCATTTATCATTCATCAGGCGAAAATGACAAACAAATCGCTGATTACAGCTTCGGACTGTTGGTTAAACCAAACAAGCATCCTGTTCTTGGAGCCCCCTGAGAGGCATTTTTCACTTTTTTCTGACATTTTATACACCGCAAATATTCAATTAATCAAAAACTCAGATTTTGAAGATTAAATAATTGAATGCTACGAGCATGATTGTTATTTACAGCCTTAGCTGTGTTTGCTCTATCAGGAAAAAACCCTGTTTTTATTCTGTGGAAAGCCAAAGGGTGCAGACTCTTTCCCATAACCACAGATGGTTTTGTCCAGTCAGTTCAGTGCGTTGTTGCCTGTTAACTTTCATCACTGACTTACTTTGGATGCAGCCCAGTGCGTTCACAGTGGAAAAACTGCATTGAAATCCCTGTTTTAGGTGCCAGTTGAGTTGATTGATACAGATTTCTTTTATCATTAATTCAACTTTAGAAGGATCTTTTATTTATTTTTATTTTTTTTACACGGCGGCCAATCTCTTTAGTTATCTTAATGTTAGGGGATCGAGATAAAATGTGATGAGTACTGGAAGCAATACACGTAGTGGCATGTTGTCTTGTCCTGTCCTTTATCCTCTGTCTGCCGTAGGAGCTTTTGGATTTACCTGTAGATGTTGAATAGGTTTACACGAGTAAATTTTTTTTTTTAATTTGTGGAAAATGCTGCTATTTAATAATAACTGATGTACTAAAAATACAAGGTTAAAACATATCGAAATCTGTCCTTTAGCTGGAGAGGCTAGTCTCAAGTGGCAGTGTAATACACGCTCTGTTATAAGCTGACGATAAGTTAATAATAGTGTAATTCTAACCTGAACAAGTTAAATCTGTGCCAAAATAGGTCTTTACAGAGTGAAACTGTAAATGTGTTGATTTAAACCGCATTAGATAAGAGGAGACATACTTTTATATTAAGAAAATGTGAAAAGTGCCAAATGAACCATATTTATAATTTACATAGGAAGGGATTAGTCCGCGTCACCGTTTATAAGAACTAGGTAGGCTAACAAAGGTCGAAGCGTCTCAGTATCGCAGTTTGTTTAAGCCCTCTCTGTTCCTGCCACAAGAGGAGGGACCGCCATGTTAGCCAGTCCCCTGGGAACTACACTTCCCAGGATGCAACAGCACTACGACTCTGGGGCTAGACAAATCAATATAGCGATAGGTTAGCATAATTATGCTAAAAAAAAATGTGACTTGATAGCATTCTTAAATACAGCCTTTTATAGTTACAATGAAAATGTATTTTGTGGAAATAGATGTTATCTTTTTTGCACGTCTATATTGCATGATATCAAAGTGAAGCGTGGACACAAAAAAAAGAAAAAAATCAAAGAAACAAAAAAGAAGTGACAAAACAACAAAAAAAAAATTAGGGCAGTGTGTGTCATTCATTTTTCGGAGACAAATCTTTGCATGCCGATAAGGGTAGAGCATTTTTGATATTGTTTTACACGCGTTCAGATGTTTGTTGTTTTATTGATGCGACCGCGTTGAGTCCAGGTCCACCGGCCGCAGGTGAACAAAACGTTTGATTTTGGACGTCACAACAGAATGAGATTTTTTTGTCATTAAGTTGTCTAAAAAAACATCGTCAGGAGGTCACAAATAAAAACTCTTGAACAAACATAAGACTATTTTGCTACTTGCCGAGCGAGCTTGTACTAAAAATGTCTCAGTTGCTGCCTAACTTTAAAACATAAAAACAAAAAAAAATCAGAAGTTCATTTAGAATTTCATCTCAAAGAAAAAGACTGAGATTGTCCATGAATGTACTCACCTCTGCATAAGTTTGCATATCACTCCTCTGACCATTGACGTGCAGTAGAGGCTTACGTGTGTTTCCATGTTTTTTGTACTCTAACATTACTAACCCTCGGCGCGCCGTGTCGAGCTCTCAGTATAACTTGTTGTCTGTTGTCCTTTTTTTAACCCCCCCACGCTCGCAGCTCCGGTTTGTCTTGTCATTGATATGCACCTTATTGACCTCAAATATGACATGGAGCGCCTCTAACGTCTGTCTGTAAAGAAGAGTGTTTGCAAGAGAGAGAGAGCGAGAGAGGTGAAACATCCCAATGCCTCACCTACAACCCCCCCCCCCCAAGAATAAACACACTTTGTGTCCGTCTGCTGCACTCTCGGCCTCCCTCGGGTGCCTCGCTGCAGAATTTGAGACAGATTTTTTTTTTTCTTCCCTCAATAAGCTCTGATCTTCAGCAGAGAAACAACGACCCCCTTCATCTCCCCCCTTTCTCTCTCTCTATTTCCCATTTAAGTCCAATTAGGACGCTTTATTGGATTCAGTGTCAAATAAAAACATTTTTTTGCCAAAGTCCGTCGCCACCTTATTATGCAAACCAGAAGTATTTTGTGTCCTGACACATGTTGTCAGGGGGGAAAAAAAAAACATCCCAGCTTCCTGTAAAAGAAAAAAGATCAAAATTTCTGCTCCATGCGACATGTTTGCACTAAACTTCCTGCTGTTATTGTGCAGGGCAGGCCGAGCTGAGGTGGGGGGTCACGTGTGCGAGACTACTGTAGATGTGTAGCCTTACTGTAGGTGTTTATTCAGCAGTGTATTTTTTAGATGTGCATGCTCCTCTCCCTCTCTCTCTCTCTTTCTCTCTCTCTCTCTGAGTTTGTCTGCTTCAGGCCAGCTCCGTGCTCGTGGTGTCTGTGTTGCGACGTAGCCGGCTAGTCGTGTTTTTATTTTCTCTCTTCTTCTTCTTCTTCTTCTCTGTTTCTCCTTGTTTATTGTGACCTGTAGAGGAATGCAAACTTAACTCTCGCCTGCTCGCCAGGTGACCTCATTGCTTCTCAGTGGGTGTGGCTCCTCGACATAGTCCTCCAGCTCTTGTTTATCGCCCCCCCCCCTCCCTCCACCGCCCCGCCACAACCACCACCACCACCGCTGCCCGCCTCCACAAACTCAAACCCTCTCTCAACCACACCCACCACTGATCGCCGCCCCACCCTCTAAGACATATTATGGGACCCCGTTCTTCCCCTTTTCCACCACCACCACCGCCCCCCCCCCTCTTCCCCCCAACTGGGGCCCCATCAAAGCACCAGCAACCGTAGACTGCATTTTTCATATCACTGTTTTTCTGTTCCTTCTTCTCGTTCTCTGTTGATTTGTTTTATTTTTTTTCCTGGTTTTGATTTGCACTGTATGCTCTGTCTAACCTAGACCAGTTTTTAACAAAATGCCATTTATGTGTGTAGCCTGTTTACCCCCTCCAACACACACACACACAGAAACACACACACCTTTCCATGCCCTTGTTTTTGCACTTTCACTGCCCACTCCTCCTCCTCACCCAAAAACACACACACACACTTTCTTCCTCCTCCGCCTCCCACGAGTCTCTTCTCTCGAGTGCCAAAATAGAACAGAGAGGAAAAAAACAAACAAAAAAAAAGACAACAACAACAACAACAACAACCATTCCAAGCGTTTCTTTGAGTTGTTCTTGTGTGTCGGACATCCATCCTGGAAGCACCCATGAAGCCAGCATGCTCCGCCCTCATAACATGATGTCGCTCATGACGCCTCAACTGAACAGCACCTTGCCCCCCACCACCACCACTCCTCCTCCTCCTCCTCCTCCTCCTCCTCACCACCCCCCCACAGAGCTAAACCCGACAAGGATTAACCCCTCTGCAGGTTGGCTACCTACCTACTGTCCTGCCTCTCAACCTACCTTTAAAAAAAAAAAAAAAAAAAAAAAAAAACCCCCCCCTCCCGCTCGTGCCAGCTGCTTCCCCCCTTCTTCCCTCTCTCCAACCTGTGGGAGATCGAAAGAGCACACGTCTACACTCCAGCCACTCCTTC
>JBAJHX010000049.1:3008800-3053489 GCA_037176925.1 Amniataba percoides | reverse complement strand
TTTTCCTACACAACTCTTTTTCGGTTTTGAAAAGGGGTAACCCCTCTTGAGGTTGGTTGCCTACCGCCTTTTTTTCCTCTCAACCTCCCTTGAAAAAAAAAAAAAAAAAAAAAAAAAAAAGCCCTACCTGCCGCTCATGCCAGCTGCTTTCCTAATTCTGTCATCTCTTCAGCCTGTGGGACTTCATTGATTGTGTGCCATAGTGTTGGGGGCACCTTTCACTCTCCTCACCTCCCCCTCTTTCTCCCCCCTCCTCCTCACCTTCTCTCTCTCTCTCTCTCTCTACCCCCCCTCCCTCTTCCTTTCCTTCCTCCTTTCCTCCCTCTCTCGCTCTCGCTCCATTTGATTTTTCTCGATGGGAAAGATTCAAAAAACTCCATTTTCTAATGATGATTTTTTTTGTTGTCGTTTAACATCCAAACCACGCACGCCGACACACGCACCCACCCCCCCTCCCCCGCCCCCTCCCCCCTCGCGGTGGTGTGGGGAGCGTTTTACGCACCGTCAGCTGCGCAGCCATCCTCTGTCTTCTTGAACTTTTTGAACTTTCACCCTCCTCATGAACTTTATTGACCTTCTTCCTCCTCCTCCTACCCCCCTTCTGTGTTCATCCAACTGTTCGGACAGATAACTCTCATTCCATCCCCAAAACCTCTCTGAGACTGTGCAATGCTAGTGCTGATATGATTGGATTTTTTTGTTTGTTTGTTTGTTGCTCATCATTGGGGACAATTCTCTGAGATAAAAAGAACAAAAAAAACATATGAAAGGAAGAAAAAAAAGGAAAAAAATCATCCAAAAAAAAAAAAAAGAAATGCAGACAAACAAAAAAAAAAGGAAAAAAAAAAACACTAAACAACTGTTTCTCCACAATTACATTTTTTTTTCTCTCTCATTGTAAATATTTTTGTCAGATTTTTTTTTTTTTTTTTTGCTGAGCTGTAAAGAGAGAAGTGTTGAGCAGAAAGGGGCCGGCAGCATAAAGAGGTACTAGTGGACGCGGTAGACGATCATCGCCCTCCATCCTCCGTATCCGATAGTTAGGTCTGCCTGTATAATCGGCTATGCTAGTTCTACTGTGTTAACCTGTGCTGTTGTTATTAGTGTTGATTTACCTACTGTATTCGCTGTTTAGCTTCCATGTCGGCTAGCGAAACTCTTTAGATACCTGTGATCATCGAGTAATAATGACTAACCTTGAGAAGTAGTCCGAGCCATTCTCAATGTAGGCTTGTTTTTGTACATTTGTTGATGTTTTCCTGACAGTGAGTTGTAGTGGCGCTAGTATCTTTTATCATCATCAAGCCATAGTTGTTGAAAAAAAAAAAGTAATGCTTGGTCGTGTTAGAGACATATCATCGTGGAAAACGGCTCGACTCGGCTCCTCCAGGTTGGAAGAGGAAAATATAAAAAAATTTAAAGGGAGGTGGACGGAAGAAAAAGTTAAAAAAAAAAAAAAAAACGAAGCTCCTCCCGGGCTGCAAATCGAGGAAGCTGAGCTGCTAACTTTTGTGCAATACAGTCCTAGTTTACATTACATAGATTGATAGTTTAGAGACGATTAACCTCTGCGGGTGCCGCTCGATTCAACCCCCCCCCCTCTCGCCGCCTGCAGAACCAAACCCGGCATATCTCCACATTTCACCCGTGCATCAGAAGACATTTTGAAAGTACTAAAAAGTGACTGCGTGAGATTAAAACTCCACCATTTCATCGCATTGCTCTGAGCTCCACTCTTGATTTATGCTGCCTGCCCCATTGCCCTGAGAACACCACATGAGCTATTTATTTCTCAGACTATTATTATTATTATACTATTAATAAATAACGACGCAACAAGAAAAAGGGAACGACTGGAAAAAGGTGAATTAATATTAGTATTGTTTTGTTTTTATTTTTAGTATTTTAGTGGTTGCTTTTAACAACATTCATTAACTGACTTAAAGAGTATTGAATATTTAATGTAATTGTAGCATTGTGTTTGTAAAGAGAAAAAAAAACCTAGTGAGTTGTGTTTCTTGACTTGTGGATTACCAGTGAAGTGGGCAATCTAGTGCTAATATATATGAGGTCTTTTTTTAAGGATTCTTATTTTGCGACAGCAACAGCAGTCATTATAAATGTTCATTTTAGCATCACCTGTCTTCCGTTGTCTTATTCTTCACCTTCCACCACACTCTGCATCATCACAGTAACACATCGCAAGTCTGGGGGTGGGCAAGTGTGCGTGTGTGTGTGTGTGTGTGTGTGTGTGTGTGTGTGTGTGTGTGTGTGAAGCGTGGGAGTGGATATGTGTTTGTCACGAATGTCTGTGTGAGTTTAAGTTAACAAATCTTTGTGTTTATTTGTGTGTGTCTATGCAAAATATGGTAAATATGTGTGTGTGTCTCTTCTGTCGGCTCACTTGTGTGTGTGAGTGTGTGTGTGTGTGTGTGTAAGTGTGTGTATGTGCTCGCTGGCTCTGTGAGGGCGGGGTTCAGGGTGGGTGTTCTGTCCAGTGTCCACCAAAAGCTAAAACCTGTCAGGTTTCCATACCTCCCGATGGAACCTCCTGACGTTATAGCTGCAAACCCTCATCATGTGATCTGACTCAACTCGACTGTCCATAACCCCCCCAGTCACCTGACCAACCAAATCAACCAATCACTGTCCACCACTACCGCCTTCCCCTGCGCCATCCTTTGCTGCACACCACGTCAGCCCCATGTGATGTTCTCCATCGATAACATACTACTGTCACGATCTACTGTTACATGCCGACAGCTCTGGGGATGAATACTCGTCTGAGTGGACGCTCGGGTGTTCAGACTCGAGGTGCGCTTGTTTTTTGTTTCCATTTTCGACATTATGAAGTGTTTTTAAAGGAAAAGTTGATCGAAAAAACAAGCGTACCTCATGTTTTGTATGTAAAGGGTCAGTTCACCCAAAAAGTGATTTGTTTTATCTCTAAAAATTACTCCTTTCTCTGCAAAACAGAAGAGGTGATGTGTAGTTTTACTGGAAATTTACAGTGAAGTGTTAACTAAACTTTCCCACAGACCTCGCTGAAAGCACTTTTTTTTTGGACTGTTTCGTCTGCAGAAAATATTATTAAAGGACTGTACTTTAAATAACGTAAAAATAGGTGAGTGGTGGAAACAAATAAATAGTTAGGTCGAGCCAACCCGACTTAAGTGAGACATTATTAAGCAATTTGGATGAACTGACTCTTTAATAAAGGACACCTGTTCTGTTTATCTTCATCAGCATCGCTCGAAACCATTTTTAAATCCCTGTGTTTTTCCCCAGAGCTGCGTATTACATTCTACTGTTCATACTACTGTACGTTCTGCATACTACCTTACCAGGTCAGACTCCACTTTAACCTGTCTCCATGCCAACCACCAAGGAGCCTGTTGCACAGCAACCGGCTTCCGTCCACAACAAACCAACCTACCAACCAACCATCTTCCTCAACCGCCGAGGCCACGCCCACCTGACTATGATCGTTCCATAGAAGAAGAGATAGAGGAAGAGAGAGGGTAGGAAGAAGGGATGAAAGAGACGTAGTTGTGATTCTCAGGGTGTCTTATATTAATCTACTGTTCAGTCTGTTCTCCGGTCTCTCACTGGTGTCCTGTTGCCCCTAAACGAGCCCAAAGACGATCATGTCCTTCCACGACAAATTCCTTGTACAATTGATTGACCACTGACCAATTCCTCTCGATCAGTTGATTGATAATATTGATTGACCAATTCTCTTGAGAGACGCTACACAGCCAGTCAGGTGAATGAAGCTAGGCACTGTAACTAATGTTTACAACCCAAATGAGACCAACAACGCTGTTGAAAGAATGTCTAGGACTTAAAAAAAAAGGAGAAAAAAAGAGACAAATCTCTGAAGAGTACTTATTTCTAAATGATGGAACTTTTCGCTTACTTTCTATGTGACATGAGGTAATGTAATTTTTTTCAATCATTGCATGTGACTATTTTGATTTGCAATGAAACTGTTAGAATGGATGGTACATTTGTGACGTCAGTGCAAAGTTGAGACGCCGATGCTAGAAATCAATGTCGGTGTCTTATAACAGTGTTTTCATGTCGCCGTGAGGAGTGCTTATGGACCAATGAATGCTAAATGTGTGACCATACAAAGCTGTAAAGGTTTTGTTTATTTGTACATGGTTATGGGTAAAATAAACCATTGAAGCAAATTAAGATCTTTAGTCTTAAAGGAGTAAGCCCTCACACATTTGTTTGTTAAAGTCAGAAAAAAAAGGTGCTTTGAAAGCTTTGGAAAGTGCAGTAGATGTTATGAGGTAAGTTTCAGCAGTGAAAGTTGATCCAACATGGCACCTGGTAATGTGCTTCCACTCAGATTTTCTAAGGAGGGCTCGGTTTAGTCAGGGTTTTGATCCACTTTCGCACATAACCGCCCTCCCCACCACAGGCATCGCAGTTAAGAAGGGGGTGGGGGCTCAAACTCTCTGACATATCCATCCACCCACAATCCTCCTGTGCACCAGAGTCATCCGATCAACAAACACCTGCACCCCCGCATCCGCCATGATTCCACAAACCAGCTCCTGTGACCTCTGGCCAAATCGTCTCAGCCCTCTCCATGCCATCGGCTAAGCGGCTAGTGGCTTTTCTGAGCTGTTGTTGCAAAGCCCTCTGGGAAATGGAGTCACAGTTTCACAGCATGGTTTCGACCAACCTCTTGTCACTCTCCTCCCACACACCTTTCTCCATATGCCACTAAAGAAGCTCCTCCGGCTTCCAGCGAGAAGGTCTCGGCGTTTGGTGTTGCTGCTTTTTATTTATTTATTTATTTTTTATTTTAATGTGTGTGCACGATGTTACACTCTCCTGATCAAGTTAGGTCACCTGCTAAGAAGCAGATCCACCAGGAAGCGTGTTACCCAACTCATGAATACGACATGTTTACAAGGGTGTCACAGGAAAATATAAAGACCGAGGAGTTTCTCTTTACACTCTGTAAGTGCAACATTACGTCAGATTTAACAGTTTACTGCAGGTTTGACCTTTTTTCTGTTCTTGGAAGTGTTTTGGGAGCAAAAAATAGTGTCATGGGTTGATTCAAAGCTCACACTTTTCTGGGTCAGCGACATGAAGCCAGCAGCAGCAGACAGGAGATGATGAATTCACTTACAGCCGAGGACGGTGGAGGTCAAACAGCGGACCACGAGACAGATGTGGCCAAATAATCCGGTCCCCTGAATAAAATGTTAGATAAATATCAGCCCTCATAAAATCTGAGCATGTTAGAAAAGTCTGCTGTGAATAATAATAACAAACTGAAGCCAAAGCACTTTTAAAATCTCAATAAAATGACATGAATTTACTATCTAGTAATAACAGAGTAAAAACACAGTGCCTTCTTCTGAGCCGTGCTTATGAGGTTATAATGAAATATGGACTATTAAATCTAAAATGTAAATAACCTACAAATAACAAATCCGCGCCGTTTGAAGCGACTATGAATGTCCACATTAATCCTCAAACAAAGTGCATCAGGACGCCCGTAAATATGGTCTATATGTGCACGGGAAGAAACATCCATCTAAAAGAAGTGAGCCTGTTCAGTTTATTTCTCTCTTACCTCCACCTGGAACAATATTCGAGTATCTTTGGTTGAGTTCAGTTTAAGAAATTACACGACAACAAATCCTTAAACCGAACAAAACAATGAAAGCAGAGCAGCTCCATTATATCGTATATATGTAATTTACTATAAGAACTTATTATAATTTGCTTCTTTAGCTCCACATTGAGCCATGTGACACTCCTGACTTTATAAACCAGGATTAAAGAGTAAACACAGAAAAGACAACCGGCTCAGTGGCTAAATTAGCAGGTCTGTCATTTATCCTTTTAAATCTTAATCATTAACCTACAAATCTGCAGTCGACCGTGAGTACGCACAGATTCAGGTAGTTAAACAGTCAGTAACCTTTCAGGTGATATCTGCCATGATAATGAGGGGTGACATAAAGAAATAAAAGCTTTCAAAGGCTTTTGTCTTTTTAGAGTTCAGTAGAAATGTACATTTCAGCTGCATTTTGCCAGCTCGCGTGCTCCTGTTTGGCTTTTTCCCGTTAAGTATCAACCGAACCAATTATTTCTGCCTCCGGAGCCGCTCTGCTTCCAACAAACGATTCTCTGTCAAAACCTTGTCTTGCCGCGTTATTGTCCCGAAACAGCATCTTATTAGAGTGAATGAACATTACAGAGCCTCAGATCAGTTCAGAGCAGCAAAGACCTCTGAGGACAACGGAGGTAAGTCGCTCAGATCGACGTCACAACTTACAGCGAGAGAGGTTTAAACGACATTTTGCAAAGAGCAACGACAGCTAAAGTTTGTAAGAACAGACGGGAGGTGCAGCGGTTTGCATTTTATCTGTTTTAAGTCAAAAAAAGCAAAATTTATCCATCATCCGTTAGAAACATCACATTTATAGACTAAAAAATCCAAATTGGAGGCATCTATAATTTATATTTCTTTATTAGAGTACCTGTAATATTCCATTCAGTAATCCCCAGAAGTGTTTTTTCATGGGGTTTAAGTGTATTTCAGTGCAGTTGTTGCCCTACTTTAGTGCGGCTCGCACAGATTCAGCCTGCGTGACAGCCACCATGATAAACGAGCTGAGCTCCTGCAGGCCGCGCACCAACATATAGATCACAGACTTCTCTGAATCTGGGCCGCTCGGGTGTCGCTCAGCTGCTGCGGTGATTAAAAACGCAGGGAAACACAAAATCCCGAGCTCTGAAACAGGCAACGTAATTGAATTAATCGTGGACATTTTTGCACGGGAAAACTCTTGTTTTTCTTTAACCCATGCTAGTTAGTTATCATATTGATTTCCTTCCCTCTTCGTCTGTTCTTTTCACTTTTCTTTTTTCTTTTTACATGTTTCCTCTCGTTCATCTGAGCTCTAAGAATAGAGGAACCCCAGAGGAGACGTTCGCAGATATTCCCAGGTTGCTCCTGTGAAGTCTGGTGGAAATAGGAATGAAGATAAATTGAACGTGTTCGCTTCCTGCAGAAAAAAAAAAACGATGCTTTCGATGCACACCTCTGCAACCGTACTGCGCCGTTGTGGGCACTGAACCATATTTTTCCCATCGGAGTACGAAGCTGTGGCCTTGTTTCTGAGGATTAATGTGGACATCTATGGTGGCGCCTTTCGTAAGTAGGCCAGGAGCAAACGTCCACCTGCAGCTTTAGAGGGACTAAACCAAAGTCTGCACCACGCTAAAGAAAATAATACCACATCGGACAGTGCAGGTAAACAAACTGCTGCACACAGGGTTAAAAAAAAAAAACGGTAATTTCACAATGCAGGCGGGCACAAAGTGGGAACGCTGCACCTCGGGAGCATCAGAGCGAATTATTTATGTTGTGGGAACGTGCATACTGGATGTCGCTCTGCCCTGCATCCCAGGGGAAGAGCCTGTTTACAACCCGGCATGTGAGGTTTCAGAGGGCACGACAACATTAACAAGCGAAATGTCAGCAACCCCTCTAACCCGTTAACGTTTATTAGCGCTCGTTATAAATTAGTAATGTAATGAATCCCACGGCGGAGGAGCGATGGTACGACGTTTGTGTTTTTAATAGCTCAGTTTAGAGTTGGGGAAGATTTATGGAAGATGTACAGGTCCCTTAACTCAGTCGGGGGGAGATCGATCCTCTAATGCAGCTTCTTCTTCGGCGGCTTTCGTTATCCAGCTCGTGACGTCGTTTCATAATGAAGCGAGAAGTTGTACCGCCAAGTCGAGGCCGCACAATCACCAATCAATAGAGTAAATACCAATCAGTCACAAGCACTGAAAGGTCAATGTCAGCATTATAATATATTGATTTTCTGTAGCTAATTAATTATTGTGGAAGCCAATCATACATGTCATCTCATGGTGATGCTACAGAAAGGTATGATTACTAAAGTTATTAATCTAATATGTGATTATTTTGAAAGTCAAAAATCCAAAGTTGCTAGTCGGTGTTTCGTTTCTCTCACCTGGGGATAAAATCCTTTAAATGTGTGCGCTTGCTTCTCTTTCTCCTCCCTATAACAGCACTTTAAACTGCAGAAACTTTGGTTAAACGACACGTTACAGGGGAAACAAATGTTATATTTGTCTTGTTAGGAGTGTACAAGCACACAGAAGCACTTAGGCAAAGAAACAGGCAGATGCACCGCTAAGATTTTCTTACCCCACCACCACCTCGGGGCCAAATATACCAAACACATCTTTACCGTGTGATTAAAGAAAACACACACCACATCACACACACACACACGAGTGTTTCTGCAGATCTGTTACCGTCCGACGACTGTGAAATATTTACAGCGACGATATTCTGCCTGTCCAAGATGAATCTGCATCATTAACGTTCACAGCAATCGACCAAATGATGCCGCCGCTTCCACTCTGCTCCAGGCTCTGTGTTTCCTCCCCCCTCCCTCCCTGACTCCCTCTATCTTCCGCCCTGCCATCCCTTTCTCCGACAGCCTGTCTTACATCCCAGAGTACGAGGGCGGTGGAACTTTTGCCAGCAAAAACAGCAGATGTTTTGAATCGAGAAAGATACACAAGCATTTGGTCTTCTGTGATTCACATTCGCAGCAACGCCGTCTAATTGAATCCACAGTTAAAAAAAAAAACAACAAAAAAAAACACACTTTTAGCTTGAAGGGTTCATTTCCAAAGGGCTTTATTTAAAACTAATTAAACAACAAATCTGAAAGGTGTAACTCACAAAGCAGCAGATGCGGTCGACATTATTCGCTCTTTTATAACTTCATTTTTAATCTAATGTGTCGCTTTATGGCTGTGCATGTTGCCTCGATTTGTAAAGGAAACGTCTGACTTCTGTCCTGCAGGTGTTATTGAGGACAGAGAAGAAAGACATATAGTAAAATATGAAGTACCAGCAATTATTAAAAGAAGAAGAATATCAAAGGCAGAAACAATAAAAATAAACTTATTTAGTGTTTTGGAATAAAACCCTTCAAGTGCTAAAGAGAGAACGATTGTATGCCAAACCAACTTTAAACAGTTTTATAATGCAAATGTATTTTATATGAAACTTAAACACTGATTCTCCCAGAGTTTAAGAAGATATATATATCATTTATAACCTAATGGAATTTTAAATTAAAATGAATATTTTTGGCAACTAAAAACAATTTGTAGGATAAGAAAAGAGTTTGAATTCTACTATTTTAAAAGGTCTGTATCTTAACACGGGGGTGTCATTCTCAAAAAAGTAAAAGTTTGTCTAAATTATATTCAGAAAACTGAATCAAAATTCCTTCTTATGTTTAACTTCAAATGTTCGAGCAGCGACACGTTTTCCCACAACGAAACCTCAGAATATTTTAAGTGACCTCAAAAGTGAAATGCACACTTATTATACACAGAAATCACAGATCTGGTTGTAATAATCAGAGTTGTATAGGTATAATATTGTGATAATGACCTAAGAAATCTTTGGTCCTAATATTAATTTATGTTAAATCATAAATCATCATCGTCTTTCATCCATAATTCTCTGATCAGCTGAGCTAAATTATGAAACAATGATTGTACTTTTTCTATGCTGTTTGTTCTGCTGTCATAACATTTCTAACTCAAACTTACAGATACACATTTATTTGACATAAATCTAATTCCTAGATGTTCCCAAAAGAAGAGATTTATTGAATGTTTATTATGTGTAAAAAATAATATATAGACCATCACTTCTATTAACTTGCATTGCAAAAGCTGTGATTTTAAAAAGCACTGTAGCGTGTACAGTGATTTCTTTATCAATTTTATGGTACATAATATGTTCTGCAATCTTGCAGCTTTTGTTCCTTCTCTTTTGTTTTTTGTTCTGGAGCCTATGCTTTAATAAATACATTTTCTACGGTACAAAAGGGAAGCCTACGCAGTGCTTGATGTGTCTAACTGGTGTTGCCGTGGGTGGCGGCGAAACCAGAACGCAAAGAAGTTCTGCTCCCTTTTCCTCTGGTGTCTTTTTTATTATTTACAAGCAACATAAAATACAGTTTATTTCCATATTCTCTCTGCCTCTTATTTCAGCACATAAAGCACTTTTCTGCTCTGTTTCTTCTTTTCATTCGTGTTGCGTTTTCTTTAATCTTTTCAGGAAAGAAAGTGGGGAAAAGGTAAGACATCTGGAGGACACGCAGCGCTCGAAAGCAGCTCTGATCATTTTATGGCAAAAGATCAAACGACTACAAGTGATGTGGAAAGTGTTTTAGCATCTCATGGTTTTGGTTTCACAGTTCCTCACCTCAGCAGCAAACACGCATTTAGCAACAAGCTGGTTAAAAGGCCAGACTTACATTCATACATTCATCAGGTGGACACAGAAAAACATCCTCAAATGAATCTTAAAGATGCTCCGCTCACCGTGTCAACTTCAAAACGAGACAAGAGTCAACTTTCATGTTTGGATGTTGCCTGAAAGAGGGTAAAAAATATCCAATAAATGCAGGTTTATGGAGAATATCAGTATGAAACATGCAGCGAGTATAAATGAGTTTACACTGCAGAAACACCTGATAACATTCAGCAGTTTATTTAAGTTCTTCAGGTCAAATGTGGAAGAATTTAGTTTCTATAATGCAGCATTTTCTTTCCCATTAATGACAATGATGCATTTCAAAAGTGCCACAACAAAAATACAGAAATAAAGCTGAAACAATTAAATTAGCCATGTAGACATTAAACATGTTGTGGGTTTTCCTTCACAGCTCCATAATAAAATACCTGAACTAGTGATCTTTTTTTTAAATTACATAAATATTTCATTTTAGGATCAGACTGTGTTTCTGAAATGCAGTTTTTTTTTATTTTTGGTCACACACGGTCGTGAATTCACAAAATCCTCGGGATCCGCAGGATGAACTCTTGATTCAAATGGAGGGAGAAACCATGTTGTGCTGCAGCATCCAGAGCGGCTGTGTGGGCTGAGGACAGATTAGCATAATGAGGATATAGGCGGCCTCCATAGGAAATCCGATAAACACGCGAATATGACCTGCGAGTGCGAGGCGGTGTGTGTTTGCGAGTGTGAGGAAGGGAAATTAGTGCTGCATCCTAAAATTGCATGTGTGTGTTGATATGACAGAGAGGGAGACAGCCACAGTGTGATTCTCAAATGTGCCAAATGTGTGTGACAGACCTGTGAATCACGGTATTTTTATGTAAAACGCCTTTTAGTCGTTCTGTGTAAAGGCTGAAAAAGTGCTCCGGTAATTCAGATCTCCTCATGAGGAAGCACAAAGGTTATTTTAGATTATTTGTCTTATGGAAAAAGAATCTGCCCGTAATTAGAAAGAGCTAATTAACTACTGCAGTTTGTTAGCGGTAATAGGGGGATGAAATGTGTGTTCAGTGTAGGAAAACATTTTTCACTTTGATGCTATTCATGAGTAAGGCCGAGGCTCAATCTAATCTGTAAGTTTTAACATTACACGAACAGATTCATCTGCACCAGGCGAACTCAATGCTAATGATGCAGCGTTTCCTTCCCAGAGACGGATCCTCGGCGTGTTTTGCATTTTACAGATCGCTCACCGAGAAGACAGGCTTTTCTGGAGCAGTGTTTCACATTTAAGATCATTTAAAGGGACAAAAAATGAACATACAGGAAATTTGTGAATGATGGATAGAAACGGACACTACGATTATGGTCACTTTACTACCTTAGCACATAAGATAATTCAATTCAAATGACTTCGCTTGAGTCAGATGATGAAAGATTTCGTCCATGAGGTCGCTCTTCATCAAGTCTGCAACACATTTTAGGACACTCCACATGTTGATGACTAATTATAACAGAGGATTGTGATTAAAAAAATGCAGTAATGCTATTAAACAAAGCCTCCTGCCAAATATCAGCATTTATGAACAAACAATAACGATACAAAACACTTGATCAGCGCTAAAGTACATCATATTAATATCAGAGATGTGAAAAGTGTGCAGCCAAAGTTTCACTCAGATTGTGTCTGTGAATCTTATATTTTTGTTTTGTCAGCCATGAAAAGAGAAGACCATGCATGCACACAATATATATGCAAACCTGCATGTACTAATGCATAAACACACACATGATTATTTGTTTTATTACACATATACACATCCCGTTAATACAATTTCACCATCTTCCATCTTCTATTAAATATCCTTATTAACATCCTAATTAGAGCCCACTGACAACTACACACATTTTGACATCTTCACCATTTAATTATTGTCTTTCTGTACCTTTAAATATATCAGCCCCCCACTCGTAATGATGTTCAGATCTTTTCTTTCTTTCCACTGTAAAGCACCTTTTTTTTTGTAAATGCACAGCAGATGCTTAAAACTTCTGATGGCGTCGCACATTTAAAAGGAGGAGAGCAGATTAGACGGCCGTGTGCCTCCTCTTAGATTGTTTCAGCATGTATTTTACTTTGTATCTGATTTGAATGACGGCCTTTTTCTAGTTTTTAATTGTAGTTTTTGCTCTGTTTTGGCAGTACTGACGTGTCTTCGCCTCCTGGCCCTGCATATCAAACAAACCCACCCGGACACATTAGTTTTTCCACAGTTTAGGAGCAGCCTGCTCTCTGAGAACGACACGCTCCTTCAGAGCTCCAAAAGGGTACTTTGGTCGTTACTTATGTTTGAAAAACCATAAATAGTTTAATGTGCTACTATTTAATGTGACGGCGCTGAACTCCCACTGTTCCTGTAACTCACTGATATACTCTCTCGATATTAAAATGCACACATTATGCTGCGTAAAATACATTCCTGCTGCGAATGAGGTGGGAAAACCTTTAAGGTCAAACAAAGAGCAGCCTTGTGATGATTATATTTTAGCTTTTTTGTTTGTTAGTTGGCTGAAAGATTTTAAAAAATGACAGATATGATTTCATTTTGGTGCAAAATTAGGAGAACTACCACTTTTTCTGCGAACAAAGGCTTCCTCAGTGGAAGAGGAAGCTCGCAGACTCGTTTTTAATCACAGTGCAGCAGCCTCTCGACACGTCGGGCTCTGCCCAGCGGGGCGGACTCTCCACCTGTCTCTGAGACCCCCAGAACATCACGCGAACCCTGTCGGGACGCATTACGCTTTCCATGATGTATGGAAGTCAGCCAGAGAACGGAGAAACCGCAGCAGAGCGACCTGACCGCCTCAGGCTGCTGCACATCGCAGCCACACCGGAGCAGCAAAACACACAAAGAACACGAGTACGTTTCTCTCACAGTTACTTTCTGTTTTACTTTATTTTATCAGCGGATAAAATAGATCATTTGCTCATCCGTCTGCCACCGATGGACCCAAAAGGGGAGATGTTTTGTGTTTTTTTTATCTACATGTCGACCATTTGTACAACAATGAACAAATTTCATCCAGACTTTTTCAGGAAGCATCCATCTCTTCATTGCATGTTGAAATTTGATCCTTTTGGTCGCCACATCTCACACACATATTACACAGATCTAAAGCCTCTGAGGTTTCAAAATAAAGGTTAAAATCAAATATGAGGTTCAGTGCTGAATGTGACACTCACACATGATGTAAAACTGAGCAATAAAGGAGATCAAGTAAAAAAATCGTATTAGTTATTCTGAGGTATTTATGTGCGATCTGATCAAACCTTTTCACACGATATTCGAGCTGAATGTCAAAATGCTTCTTGCAGCTTTAAACCTAAAAAGCAAGAGACATTTTCTTTGCACTGAGGGTGTGATGACATTGAACAACAAATTTATGCCAAAGATTTGTTTCAGGAAGCTCTCAAAAAAAGAGAAAATGAAGAACATAAAGATCCAATTAAAAGTTCTCATGCGGCCCAAGAAGGAAAACAGAGTTGGCGTGAAAGTATGAGCGTAAGTACCAAACACCTGCACGACTGTGATTAGGGCTGCAGCTGAAGATTGTTTTTAATTATCACTTCATTTCCGGATTATTTGCTAATTGAGTAATAAATGTTCGGTCTATGAAATGTCAGGAAGTAAATTAAAATGTCTGGTCCTTCGGGTGACGTCTTCCAAACACTTGTTTTTGTCCAATCAAGAGTCAAAAACAAAGATACTCATTTTACAGAGCTGGAGGCAGTATTCAGAAACCTTTTTAGTAAAATATGACTGAAACATTTCATCATCAAAATACTTACCATCATTTTCTTTTAAAAGACTAATTGATTAATTGACTAATTGTCTCAAATCTGATTGGACGTTACTAGTGAACGAGCCAGTGACGTCGAAGCCTGAAAGAATCGAGGCTCGACTTTCAGGTTTCTGCCTGCTCAGCTCCATTAGTGGCTTTTATTTAATAATAACAATTAAAAGTGTGATTTATTTAGCATCGAGCGACAGAGTGCTTCACAAGAAGACATTAAGAGAACACGAGGCCGCTCATACTTCTACATTATCTCCCGTCCTCCCATCTATCCTTGACTGTTTCCTTTCCATCTTCCCTTATTTCCTCTTCTTTGTTTCTTTACCTGCATCCTTGATTCCTTCTCCTCTTTGTCATTTAATCCATCTTCTTTTTTTTTTACTATTTTCTTTCCTTGCTGTTTCAGTACCTTTCCTCTTCTCTGCCTCAGTCTTTTCCTTCCTTGTCTTCTTCTCTTGTCTCTTCCTCCCTCTCTCCTTCCTTCGCTGTAACAATGAAAGAGTACAGAAGTCGGAGAACAAACGTCAGGACTAAATGGGATTCGAGACAGATTTAGTGATTTGGTGAACTTGAACTAACCTTGAATCTCCGCATTCCTCAGCTCTGCTTTTATGTTATTACGATCCCAGATCATTTAATAACTGAATGATAATCTGATCAGGCTAAGTGCTCGGAAATAAAGAGGATGAAATGAAGCTTTCTTTATTCCTCGGGGACCAGACAGACAGAGATTTAACCGCTGCAATCTAAAATGCAACGAAGCAAATTTAATTGGAGGGGAAAGAAAAAAAATCATCGCTCATGAGATTGAGAAATGATAATCTATCCTGAGAAATGTCAGGAACAGTACGGCGAGGGTTTATAATATCTTACAGCAACCGCTTAGTGAAAGAGTGTCGCTTCTTTTCAACATCTTTTCACCTGGAGGAAAATCCTGGAGACTGAACAACTGCTCCTTTGACTTCAAACACATCCTAAAAACATTAAATAATCCAAAAGGAGTCTTCAGAAGCGGCACCGGTGAGGCAGAAGCACAGCAGGCAATCTGTCAGGGAATAACTGGAAAAGGGCAGGTTTGTGAAGCAGGAACAGGTGGGCAGGTGAGCAGGGGGGGTCAGGTGACGGGATCATGGGGGTCACTGCAGGGCAGGTGGGAGGGGCAGATGGAAAAAGCCAAAAGAAGGTCAACACTCGAACTGATAAAAAAGTCCAGTGTGATTGATGGAGCATAATAACACAGTATTAGATTATAGTGAACATGCTCATGATGACAGTCTTTATTCTTTGACTCCATCGTAGGGAGGTAAACCGTAATTACACCGTCCACGTGATGAACGAGCTGAGATCTGTTTAATTGGCAGGTCCTGTAGTAAAAGTTGAGCCAACGGTTCAACGTTTTTTTATTTTTTTATGTGTTATTTTGCCAGAGATCTCGGAGTCGGGAGCCCACTGTGCAAAATAAATGATTAACAGCAACAACTGAAGCCAATACAACATGTTTTTTTTATTGTAAACCTGTGTGTGTGTGTGTGTGTGTGTGTGTGCTCGCGGCGTCTTCACCTCCTCGTCCCCTCACCGCACGCTTCTCTAATCTGGAGGCTCCCGCTGCACCCTTTGCCCGTGTTTTGGGCCCCTGCCTGTAAGAGATGCCCATGCAGAGCCCTGGATCACGGACAGCTGGCTGCTCGAGCCCTCGAGAAAAATGAAATCGTGTCAGTTCAGATGGAGCCACTTGTTGCCGAGGTCAGGGGTCAAGCGAATGCACTTTGCTGTATGAAAATTGGAAGCCCAGAGGAGCGTGGTCCGACTTTTCTGGATGGACAGTTGGAATACAAAGGGACTATTTATGCAACACACTCAGCGCCGGCTAATCCCCTTTTATATAAGTCAGCTTATGGAGCAGCAGACCTCCTCAGAACAGGAGAGGTTCAGTCGAACTGTCATTATTACAGAAAACCGGAGAGAGGGAGGAACGGAGTAGACTGCCTCTCCTCTGGCGACAGATAAATAACATCGAATCCATTTTATTTTACCACCATATTACATTTACAAGGAAACACATTATCAAATTGTTTCCTATTATCCGACTGGAATACAAACAATTATGCAACCGAGTTCAGTGTCTTTGCAGCAAAGGGAAAGAGAGGATAACTCCTCGTCGTCTGAGAGGGAGCGACGTTATGACTGTTATCCTGACCCATTTCTGGGAGTTATATAACATATAGAGCACAGTCTCTTTTTGGATTACTGCGAACAGCACAGGGTTTTTTTATAAACGTGTAAAGATAGATGAAGGTTAGGGACTATAGGAAAAAGTATTACCAATCGGTTTATTATTTATTATTATTTATGTCATTTGTTCTCTGTCGTTTTGATTTAAAATAATGATCTTAGTGATGCAACATGTAACTTGTGTATGCAGTAAGATTTTTGTCTTCCTTTGAATGCAGATTTTAGTTCACATTTTGTATCTCCAGCTCTCACAAGAGTCCTCATGCAGCAAAATTATTATATTTGTCAGTTTTTGTCAAGAAACACAAAGATCTGTGAGATAATAAAGGAGATTTATTCAAATACAGTTCATCTCCATCTTGGAAGGACTTCCCACTTTTCCTCGTCCTGCAGTATTTTCTCTGTTACATTTATCTGACAGTTTTCAGGAGCTGTTTTGCAAAACCATTTAAGCTTTTACCATGAGATTAACTCCACTCACTGACATCTGTTTTTGAATAAAAATCTTTTATCTCCAGATGTCAGCTTTTCAACAACGGCTGCGTTACTAATTACATTATACAGCACATTACCAATTTAATAGTGACAGTGTTTATTCTACTGAATGAGCATTTTTAGTACTGATCCTTGAGTGCAAATTAGTTATAACACCTAAAATGTACTTTACTTTTTAACATATTTTATGCTTTCTAGTGTAAATTAGAAATACATTTTAAAAAAGTGTTTCAAAGTGCTTCACAGTTAATGACAGATGATAAACCATTTCAATAAATAAATACAGCAAACACATGCAAAAAAATGTTTAAGAAATCAGGCAAGGAAACATCGATAAAGGTTCAGGGTTTCACTTTCAGAAAAAGCTCGACAATGATGACTGAGGCTGTTAAGTCACCTGCAGTCAGGTAAAACAACAAGGATGAACGAGTCTGAGGCATTGTGTTAATAACTTGCATTTCAATAAAGTTATTTATTTGTCTAGCTTTCACCAAAAAGGAGAGCAACACAAACACAAACACAAACATGGAGTGAACTAGATGAATGTTAGAAATAAGATGTGTTGCCTGTGTGGGGTTGTGAGTTTGTGTCGCGTGCTGGTTGTTAGCAAAATTCAGCTGGGATTTAAATATGACACTGACATTTCAGAGAGGAAACTTTAGTGCTTTTCCATATTGTCAAAAGTCCAAAGACCAGAACCTCAGTTTAGTCATGCTGTCACTGCAGAAAACGACGAGATATCCAGGAACTAAAGTCATTTAGTTTTGTAAAAGGTGTGAAAGTTCATCAGGTTTCACCGATACGTACAGCTAAACATCATCAGCATATTGGTGATAAGAAACGCTGCCAAACTGACAAACAATGAGGAGAGCGTGTCAATAAAGGTAAAAACAGGTGTGGGACAGCATGATGGAGGACGCTCACTGAAGCAGGACGGATAAGAAGAGCAAAAATGTTCAACATTTTCTCGCCCTCAGTAATTTGCATCGTGTTTCCACCGCAGAAGCCGCTGACAGAAAAGACTGATGTTTTTTTTAGCCTCATCAGTATTAAAGAATACCTTTTGGAGATATGTATTTTTTGGATCGTACACTTCAACTCGCCTGGGATCACGCTCAGCGCTGCAGCTGAGAGGGCTGTTTTTCTTTCAACCAAAGCTAATTGCCGAAGCACGTCTCGTGGAGGGGAAAGTGTTATTAATCCACTTTGACTGCCATAACTGTTTCCAACGAACAGTCCTACCAAGCCAAAGCCCCGGTCTCAAGGACTCCGGGCAGAAGGGCTCATCTGCCTCAACCCGCAGGCAGATGGCTGCCCAGCAGGACTTCAGGGCGAGCTACAGCCCTCCTCTGATGGCCAATTCATCTCTGATCCAGCAGCCTGAACTCTGACCTAAGTCTAAATGAGGGCTTGCACACACAAGGCACTCTGGGAAGGCAGCCCTGCAAGTCATCTGAACACGAGAGAGGAGAGGCGCGGAAATGGAAACACATGGAAGTGTTAGGAAAGGATATTTAAAGTCAGTAATATAACCTTGATATTGAGAGTGTTTTTTGGATCACGTTTTTAGTGGATTTTTATGATGACCGACAAGGACGAACATGCTTCAACATCCCAAAACATTTCCATTAGAAGAAACACGTTACTTCTTCAGAAACTATGCTAATTTAAAAAGGTACAAAAAACCCAAAACAAATATTACAATGGAAATGAAAAGCCAAAACAAATATATTTTAAAAAATAGGCTGCAAATACAGAACTAATGCAAACTCAAAAACACAGAGAAACACTTAAAGATGCTGAAAATTCATCGACACAACAAAAGTATTCTGACCTCTAGAGGGAGCACTGAATGTAATAGCTTGATTTTTAGCCCGAAAGAGAGAGAACAGATGAAAGAGTGATTTGAGTACAGAGGCAACATAAAAAAGGTACATATATTTTACCAAAAAAAAGCACTACAGAGGCCTGGAGGGACTCACATGGTGCAGAAGGAGCCTGAAGACGGCTGGATTTCTTTGTGTTGTATGTCGTCATGTTTGTTAGTGTTAAGTTTAGTTTTGTCACGTTCATGTCATGTTTTAAGTTGAAGTCACTTTTGTCTAGTCACGCACTTCCTGTTTTATTTTGTATTCACCTCTTCCCTCTCGGTTCAGATCCCCACTTCCTGCCTTTGTGTGTTTTCCCGCCTGTGGGATTGTCTTCCCCGCCCCTGATTCGTTTCACCTGTTCCCCCTCACCTCATGTATAAATAGTCCTGCTCTTCCTTTGTGCTGTGCCAGTTTGTCTGGTTTCATGTTGGGAGTGCACGTCAGAGTTTTCAGTCAGATTTCTTCTATTTAATGGGGGTTTTTTTTATGTTTTCTGGTTTGGAGCCTTTTTGTCCTCTACGTGAGGGACAAACGTTCATTATACTTTGGGGTCAATCAACAATATTATCATGTCATGAGCTTTGGGGTGTGACCAGAAAAAAAAAATCACAGATAAAAGTAACTGAAACAGCCTCGACCTCAGAGACAGGATGAGGAGCTTAGGTATCAGAAAGATGCTCAGAACACAGTGTTTCAGGTCCCGTCACTTCCTGTCATTGTGTTTCCCGCCTGTTTGATTGTCTGCCCCGCCCTGATTGTGTTCACCTGTTCCTTGTTACCTCGTGTTTATATATAGTCAGCGTCTCCCCTGTCGTGTTGCCAGATCTTCTTGTTATGTCCATGTATGATCTAGCTCTCCATGAGTTTGTGTTGTTTTATATTAGTTTAGTTTTTCAAGACAAGGGGTTTCATTTGGGGTTTTTTGGGGGGGATTTCATTGAAGAGACTTTTCCTTACTAAAACTCCTAAAAGATCTCCGCCTTGTGCCTGAGTCGCATCGTAACACCGGGCAGTTCACTGCTTGTATGACGTGCTTTCAAAGAATGATTCGATAAGTTTATCAGGATTTATTAGAGAAAACAGAAAACAAATTATGATAACGTCCACAAAATAAATACAGCGATTAACCTGATGGATAAAACGATCAACAAAAAATACAGCGCCCTGCTCCTCATTCCTCTCTCTCTTTTTTTTGTTTCAACAAAAAAAAAACCTTTGCAGGTGAAGAGGTGATGAAGTAATGAGCTCGACCTGCCCACAAACCTGTGATTAACGCTGTGATTTTCAAACTTGTACAAAAACAACGTAACCCTAAAATAACTCAACACAAAAAAAACTATTCCTATTCATCATAATTACAATTTATATTCATGGCTCCTGCAGGTACATTCATTTAAGCCATTAAAAACTGCAGGAAAAATCTTTTTTTTGTTTTCTATTGTTTTTAATTTCATGTCTTGTTTCGTTTAAATCCCACACCGGTCCCACCCCAGCTCTGGAAGCAGAGCAGCACAGGCTCAGCCCATCTCTGCATCTGCTGTGAAGGTCAAGTGAAGGACGATTTCTTTTGTCACTGCCACTGACTGAGACTGAACCTGCTCACACACACACACACACACACTCACATATGCATGCTTTCTTGAATATGCACGCACAAATTCAGATACTTAAGTACACAAACATCCTTCACTTGCACACACACATGCAGAACTACACATGCATCCCTTGCACACACGTACATGCTGAACATATGCACACACCAACAAAGTGCAGAAAAAACAGCTCTCATTGTCGGTCTTTGAGGCTTTAATAAACTAGGACTCTGAAAAAGCTTTCGGGATATCGAGCGGTCCAAACAATGGGGGAAATGGCATTGGGGTTTCCATGGCAACTGCTGCAAGCTGCTAAGAGGGCTGCTTTGAAAACATATGTCAGACTTGACTGGTCTGTTCGCAGTGAGCCTAGCAACAGATTCTCTGTGCAGCCTATCACACTGTCTCGCACAGCGTTCGCTGTTCTAACATTTGACTTGCTGTCTGTCAGTGGTCTGAAATGATTCAGGCAAAGAAAACTACCCCCATTACTGCAGAAAAAAAAGCAGAGAGAAGAGGACAACTTCAGGCTTCCTGACTGTGAAAGGCAGAGATGCTCGTGGGACTGAATGATTAGCTGAAAACGCGCTCTGTGTTTTCCATTTTGCTGCTTGTTCTTTTAAAGATTTTACAGCAGAAAGAAAGGCAGCTCAAAATCCATGACAGCTAATCTCTGCCTCAGACAGAGCGTTCACCGAGCACCAGAATAATACCTCCAACTTCCTCCTATTGAGTAACAAACATCTCACTTCCAGCAAGCCTTGACGATCCATCTCTCGCTGTTCCCCGCCCTTCGTTCTTTCATACGTACAGCAAACATTCACCTGGATTCGACTGCAGGAGCTCAGATCCCTCATATGATACAGAGCTGAAATGATTAGTGGATGAATTGATCAGGAAAATGACATAAAATATTTAGCAGCTAAATCACCAGCTAATGGCTGAATTTATCTGCTGGCCAGAGTTTCCATCAGCTGCTTTATGGAGCTTTTATGAGAATGAAGTAAAAACAACGAGCGGAAAGATGCTGAAAAAGGTTGCAGAGTCCTGTGACGGCTCTCAGAAAAACTCTGGCTGCAGGTTTTTGATATTTTACAGACTTAACGATCAATTGGAAAATCAGGGAACTAATAATTAATGAAAATAACTGGTTGCAGCTGTAGTTTTTAAATATTCGACACCTGTGTAGCAGCTTCTTTTTGTCCCGTGTGGTTGGATCCCTGTTTGTCGTCGCAGAGGTGGTGGGTGGGTTGTACCGGCAGCAGCTCAGTGCCGTATCACTGCCACACAATGTGAAGAGCAAGGTGGGAGGGAGGGCTGGAAGAAAGAAAGAGAGAGACATATGAAAATAGATGAGAGAAAGGGGGAGGGGGGAGGTTTGGGAAGGAAAAGGGAGGAATTGGAAAACAGGGAGAGAGGCTGATTAAGGGGGAGGAATAGAAAGAGAGAGATGCGTCATACCAAAACATTAGTATGCAATCAAGTTGCTGGTGCGGTAAGGATTGTCGCTGTCTGTCTACGGCTGCCGCAGCCTTTTTAAATCTGCGCTGCAATGTCTCACACACACACACACACACACTCGCTTAGTGACACCACGCAAACAACAGCACTTCTACTCCCTCCATTGTCAGAGAGAAAAGAAAAGAATTACCATTTTCATGTCAGTTTGCGCAGAGGAGCCTCGTGTATCCAGTTATTGATCCGTGTCACACTTTGAGTTTCAGCAGAGGGGCTTATTAGAGGGCTGGAGCTGGAAATGAGCCAGGGTGCACACACACACACACACACACACACACACACACACACACTCATGCATAAAGTACACAGCAGTGGATACTCTCATGGTATCAGCGTGTCATCTTATTTAATTAGGAAAGTGGCAAGAGAAATGAAAGGAGAGGCCCATGTAGAGGAATGAAGATGAGAAAGATAGAGAGAGAGAGAGATTTTTGATTTTTCAAAATAAAAGCTAATCTGTTATTCTCTTTGTTTGTGTGTTTAATTTGGTCGTCCCGCTGGTGCTGCAACAAACAGAAGCTGTTTGTGTGTCTTTTATTAAACAGAACTAAAGTAAAACGTTTTTTTTTTAAAAAGAGCAGGGCGGGAAACTGAGGAGCTACACCCCAGTTTCAGTTTCTCTGCGGCAGATTTTAGGCTCGAGCCCTTTGTGATGTTTGTTCTTTCAACAGCATGCCTGAAGTGTGTGTGTGTGTGTGTGTGTGTGTGTGTGTGTGTGTGTGTGTGTGTGTGTGTGTGTATTTGGTTGGGGGAAGGGAGGGGGAGTTGAAGACATTGATGAGCTGCACCCCTCCTCTCTCTCTCTCTCTTTCTCTTTCTCCCTCTCTCTCCATCGCTGTGGTCCTTGGCAGGTCCACGTTACCATGGCAACGCTCACATTGCCGCAAGCTGGCTGGAGCGCGGCGCGCTGGTTGAAAAAGAAAGCAAGAGAGGGAAGAGAGAGAGAGAGAGAGAGAGAGAGATCGCTGCAGAGGGAGGGGAGGGCAGGCGAGAATTGGTTCTCCAATTCATTACCCCTACAACACCTCCCTCCCTGCAAACCCTCCCTTCCCCCCCCCCCCCAAATCTTATCACTGGCATCGCCTCGGCTGGGCCGCGGAAAGGCCTCTGCTCTGCTCAGTAGTCTGAACACGTTGGATCCAAACTTAAGACTGCATTTATTATTCATCCTCCTCCTCAGCAGACAGCACCGCAGCCTCACGCCTAGCTACACACACACACACACACACACACACACACACACACACAAAGAACCTGCGCTCAGACCAGACAGCGAGAGGCTGATACACACTGTAATACACAGAGCAGCATATTGCATCATTCTCTTTCCTTTAGGTCGTCTAATGCATCGCAGGAAGGGGTAAGATTACTGTCTGAGGATTAGAGGAGCTGAAGACGCCTCAGCTCACGTTTGACCTCCATGACCTTCCAGGCGAGATTCTGGATGAGTGATTTTCATCAAATTTAGTTCTCGATTTGGTCAGATTTTCCTTAAAAATTATTCTCAGAATATAATTTTTCAGGTCATTACAGAAAGGAAGTTTTTTAATTGATCGGGTACAGTTGTGAATATTCAAACAAGTAATAAAGTGAAGTGGAAAAACATGGAAAAAAGTTGATGATGTTCAGTTCCTCATTAACAACACACACTTGAATGGCAAATGGTATTAACATCAGATTTTCATCCTGAATACAACACTACTGATTTTTTTTCACTGAATTTAAAACAACACAAAACTCTGAGCTTTACTTGTCCATTAAAGCTTGGCCCGTCCACCTCGAACTCTCAGCTTCCTCTCTGTTCACCTCCGCAGCTCCTTCAGTCGAATGTCTCCTTGAACAAGAAGCTTTGACCTCTCGACCCCTCAGATGCTCGAGGCTGCTCTTATGAATTATATAGAATATATTTTTACAGCTGCGATCGGAGCACTGGAGCAGATGTAAGAAAGAAGCGACGTCACTGCAAAGTACTGCAGTATTGTTTTGTGTGATTTACGAAGGCTTATTTTGTGTTTTAAAGATTTAGAAACATTAAATAAAGAAATCACTTCTGCAACATTGGATGTTTTGTAGGTTTATTCAAACCGTTCATCACTTCATCAGCCTCCATTCACCATGTTTGCATGAATGTTGAGGTGCCGCAGGTTCAATCCCACCGTCCTCTCTGTTCATTTCACAAACAGCAGGTAGGTGCTGTTTTCAGGATGCTGCGCCTTTGCGAGGAAACGGCTCGTAATGTGACACAACAGCTGGGCGAGAAAAGTGTCCGTTGGCATCCGCGACGTCGGCCTCCGTAACGCTCAACCTTTACAGTGCAGAGTTCGCCTGTTTGTTTGCTAAAGCTGAGCAGCGTCCTCGGCCGCAGGTGAGACTTCATGTGAAGCGACATGGCGTTGTTAAAGTGCCGGAGGGGGGGGACAGATCCGGCAAAGAGCCGCAGTGATTCACCTTACATAATCAGGCTGATGTGATTAGATGCACCCCCTCCAAACACTCATCATCTAATTCACTTCATTTTTCAGACTGGTTAGCCGGGCACTGAAAAAGGTGTCACGAGCAACAACTTTAAACCTCGATTTATGTGAAGAAGAAGTTGAGACTCTTGTTTGAACATACTCACCTCCGTCGTCTGCACAGTGCAGCTGAGAGAAGTTGGCATCAAGTGCCCTGCTTGAAGCCGACATTGCAAAGAATATTACTGTTATTACTCATTCATCTTTCCCCTATTCGTGAATTTCCTCAGCAGGTATGCGAATTCAAATGTACTGGTCATTTTCCTCTCCAAGAAGAAGCATATGATTTTCCTCGGCTCCTTGGAAACAAATGGTGGTGAAGAAGGCGTAAATGAGGACTCAGGCAGAGCGCCTGTGTGCGGCAAAGAGAGAGAAACACACGGAAAAGGGCAGTAACGGCTGCGAGACCGGATACACTGAGGGCCGTTTAAATTCACTTCGTGCTCCCGTGGATTTCAGATGAAATTTAGCTGATAGTGAAACTAAATGTGACAGAAATGAGACAAGAATCTGACGCATCCTTTTCAACCACACTGCTGCAAACACACACACACACACACACACACACACACACACACACACAGAGTCAGACCGCTGATGCAACTGCAACGAAGAATTCAGAAAATGGTAGAAACTGCATAACAAGAAGCATAAATGTTATTCTGCTGCAGACCTGGCTAACCAGCTCATGCTTTATTCAGCTCATATTCTGCAGGAGCAATAAGTGAAGGGTTTTGCTGAACTACATACAGAGCTGCATAATGGCCATCACACAGTATTATCTGCAGGGGGCTGAGAGGGTTTTTAATGAACACCGTTACAAGAGCAGGTTTTGAGATTTCTTTTTTTTTTTTTTTTTTAAATCCTTTCTGGTCTACCAAGTGATTTGGAAATGTGAAGTCCATTTCCACAGGTACCGTCCTCTGAAAGTATTTCAGCCACAAAGCCTGAAGGGCTGCGTCAGACCAGGCAGCAACTCAGCTGAGCGTTAGAGCCAAGTGACTTAAGAAAGGTGTGTGCAGACTGAATGGAAAGAAAATTTTAGAGGCAGTGTGATGTAAAATTTGAGTGCATCCACCCAGGGCAGCAGAAATTTTTAGGCGGAGACGTGTCAGCTGAAAATGCCAAGATTTTCTCTTCTCCGAAGGCTTCCAATTCATTACACATAAAGGGACAAAAGGAAAAACACAGGCAGCTGGAGGAAAATAGCAGAAAGGACCAGAGTCAGCATCTTGTGTCGACAAAACACATAACAGGTAAAAAAAAATATATTTTAATGCACAGCTAAGGGTGAAAAAAGAAGTCTGTTTGGAAAAAATATGACTGATGAATATAGTCTCTTTGTTTAGTTGAAGAAACAGAGACAATTAAACTGAATATTTCATAAGAGGTCAGGTGAGATGTGGAACAGGTTTAGAGATGCAGTAACTGTGAATAAAATCTGGAAAAGACCTTCACTTTTAAAAGAGAGACGTGTCCTGTTAAAAAGAAAGAAAACAAACATGAATTGTGTTTTTAAAGGTGGTTCATCGAGGAGATTCATCTAAACAGAGTAAAAATCATTTTTCATTTCACTGACTTGAAGCTCACACGGCTGCACACACACACACTCACACACACACACACACACACTCACACTCTTCCAGTTACACAGGCATATGCACCCGTGCACTCAAGCCTGCAGAGTCTGAAGCACAGACGCTCACACACACATTCAACATACCTGTGAGGATACACAGAAATCTGGCATTAGATGTGACTCACGGGGAATCGCTTGATCCAACATCTGACATCTGTGGCTCTCTGCTTTAATGGCTGCCTGCTAAACTAAAAAAAAAAAAAAAAACTAGATGTCACGTTGATATAATCCAAATCCAATTCAGTGAAGAAAACTATTTAAGAAAGAAGATTTTCATTTCGTTCTCTTTCACAGCACATATGGAGATAAGCGGTAATTGCAGATGTGATTTTTTTCAGCCTCACTTGTCTTTGTTTGTTTGGGCCTAATAACCATTTACTCTCAACACTATCAGAGGCTGGAAAAAACTCACAGCACACAGCATCGCATAACAGGTGAGTTTATGGGAGCCTGTTGTGTTAAAAGCAAGTTGCCACTGAAACCAGGCTTTCATCTCTGGGCTGCTGATATATAGTCAAGATTACACCTTTTAAGGTTTCATTTTAAAACACTGGTTTGGTTCACTCCGGGTCCAGTTGACCTCTTACTGTAGGAGTGAAGCTTGTAAAAAAATGGGAACAGGCATGTGGGGCTGGATCAATAAAAGCCTTGCAGCATGTGCAGAGGGTTACTACAGATGGTGATGGTGTGATAGCGCCAGAGGTGCCTGAGCTCATTAAGAAACAGGACCATACTCCGGTGCAGAGCAAGGAGAGGGGAGAGCGGTGAAGGGAGGGAGGAGGGGAGGATGCAGAGGCTGGACTGTGATTTTTCACCTGAGTGTCACCGAGATCTGATGATTTGCCGCCGTCGGAAAATGGAAAAATTATAAATCCTTTCTTTGTGCAGGTCTGGACAGCAACAGCAGATCTGTGTTACATTAGTGCAAATAAATGGTAGCGTGTAAATAACAAACTCAAGAGGCGGCTCAGAGGCTGCAGGCTGCTGCTCCACACAGGAAACAGGCTGGAGTGTGGCGCCATCTCCCTGCCACAACTGCTTATTCCTCAGTTGCATTTAATTGAGAGGAATTTCTGCTGGCAATGGATATACAGAGATTTATAGACTTGGGATGAACCACTATAAGTTTTTGATGCCAATACTTTGCACCGACATGCAGTATTATTTAAATATGATCTTTAGCATGCCAGCAGATTATAGCCGTGAAGGCCTTCCAGCATAGTTTGAGTCATGGCAGAGCTGAAAAGCCACTGAAAGATTATAAAGATCAACATGAATCTCTGCACTGAATCTTCTTAATGTGCATAAAAATATACAATTTCATCATTTTTTTCTGTAGTGGTTCAAGGAAAAACTTTATTTGTTCCTTTGTATTTCTGTTCCAGCACCTTCATCTGAACCTAATGTCAACAACTTTATTTCACAAGAGTTTGTACTACTACTCACATCGCTCTTCATTCATAAAACCACTCAATAAACTTAAAATCTGCCCACAAAAGACTCTTATCAAACATTTGTTTTCCTCAATAACATGACTTCCACCCAAAATCGTTTTATTTCAAATCATTAAAAAACAATTGATCTGTAAATTGTGCAATTTCTTATTGTTGCACGATTTAAAAGCCGCAGTCTAAGTAACAACACGAGTTCAAGTTTCATTCCTACTGGATGAAATCACGGGGCATGAGAGGAAAATGTTGCGCCGCACTGGAACAATCACCAAGGCTGACTGCAGGATAAAAAACACAAAACAGGTTTTTTTCATCATCACTTCATTTCCTTTAATCACTTTTTGTTTATTTTGTGACATGTGTTTTCCTGCACACGGATAATTTCTCCAAAACATGTGACTCAGACCCTTGAAATAAAAAAAAAGGTTTTGTGTCAATGAAGCATCATCCCATCTTCATATCACCTCTGGTTTTCTGAACCTGCTGCCAAACTAGCGACGAGACCGGCCTGGTTGTGTACAAATGTACACAAACACAGCAACACTTTAACAGACACTGGCACAAAACACACAACTTCTCCTCAATCTACGCTCTTCTTACTCATGTACTCACAGATGCCTGAGGCTGCACACATTCT
The DNA here is from genome assembly GCA_037176925.1 of Amniataba percoides. Classification (NCBI taxonomy): domain Eukaryota; kingdom Metazoa; phylum Chordata; class Actinopteri; order Centrarchiformes; family Terapontidae; genus Amniataba; species Amniataba percoides. Next base: position 3,025,335 of record JBAJHX010000049.1, on the reverse strand, counting down.
TTGTGTGTAAAACTGTCGCTTTCTGAGCCCAAAATGATTGGAACATTGGCCTTAAAGACTCTGGGATGAATCAACATTATAATTTCTGTCACTACTAAATTGATTCAGGATGTTTTCAGTGTTTCACCAAAGCAAGTCTTTCATTATTCAACCTGTCAATAAACTGGAGTAAATAAGCAGCAAACTGACAGGGTCAAAAATAAAACAAACAAATAAACAAAGTGACGACATGTTAGTCGTCATCAGTTTTACTTTTCTTCTTCTTCTTTTTCTTTTTCAAGCCTTCAGCGGTGTCGCCGTACAAAATGTCCATCGGTTCAGTTTTCACTGTCACCTTTTCCACCTTCACCCTCACACTCGGCTCCAAGCCCTCCTCCACCTCCTCTCGCTCCCTGTCCTTCTTTTTCTTCTTCTTCTTCCTCTTCTCCTCCAACATGTCGCCCTCCTGGAAAAGGAGCTCCGTCATCCCTTCGTCCTGGATTTCAGCTACAGGCTCCACTTTCACTCTCACCGCCATCGAGGACACGTCTTCCTGCTCCGCCTTTATTCGCTTTTCTTTCTTTTTCTTCTTCTTTTTCCTCCCTTCTTCTTCCTCTTCCTCCTCGTCCTCCCGCCATGTTTCTTCCCTAAATCGTTTGACTACCAGCGGGCGGAGAGTTGCAGACGAGGGCCCAAAGGTGGCTCCGTCCACCTCACTCTCCGCCACGTAGGTCAGCGTGGGGGTCTTACTGCCGAAGGGGTGGAACCGCTGTTTCAGCCCCGACGGTATGGAGGGTGCTGGAGCGGCGGGGATGACATGGGGGGCCTGGTTGGCGCTGCTGTCCCCGTAGCTCTCACACACATTTAACAGACCTGAAAACTTCGGACCAAAAGACACAACGTCCGGTGACCGCTTAGCGCTGGTGAGCAAGCGGAGATCTGAGGCGCCGTGTGCGGACGCCAGGACGCTGTAGATCTGCTGACCGCTCCCAGCTGTGGCTCCGCCTGCAGCCGCAGGAACCTTCAGGGTCTGGAGACCTGAGAGGGGGAACTTGATGCTGCTGAAACTGGATGGATGGAGGAGGAGCGACGTTAGGCGACATTCACACAGAGCATGATAAGAAAAGTTAACACCAAACAATATTATTTTCTCAGACATTTGGGGGAGTTTTTTCAGATCAAACTTCTGTCAGATACTTCGTGCTGACTTTACGCTGCCTAATAACTTATTTAAAGTGAGACTGTAGCTTAAAAAGGCAGAAATGACACCTTCTCCCTCTTAGAAACAAACAGCTGAATTCATGAGCGATAAAATGCATCATCACTCTTTCAAAATGCTGAAAACCTTTTTACAGCCTCATATCACTGACTTATTGACTCTACATGTATAACTATGTGGCTTAATTTTATTTACAATTACTCTGTCATTGTGACTTACAGCTTCATTACATGGACTCACTTTGATTTATTGGCAGGATTTATGCAGCTGCTATATAAACTGTATCTGAAGTGAGATTTTAAAAACCAAATCCTTCAAACAAAAAGGTTTCAGTTCTTCTGAGAGATTATTCAGAGGCGTAAAGTGCTGATTGTCGATTGAATCATACTTAAAGTTTCTGATAAAAAGTACAATAAACACTTTTTGTGAGAATGACTGTAAATAAAAGATGGAGATAAAAATAAATACAACAGACCAAACCCACCTTTCTGGATTAAAGCTTGCAGGAGCTTTGATGAGCCACAGTTCGTTCTTGCTTTTCTTCAGACTCTCTGTCAGCGTGCTGCTGCAGGGTTTGTGGCAGAAAGACACGAAGTCAGCGGGACACTCGTACCTGGTGGTCTTCTTATCTGTGGATCCAAACAGCACATCTTCATCATTTAATCATCATAAAAACGACACAGAGTGTTAGAAACAAGATGCACAGAAGAAGTTGTGTGAGCTCACTTTTCAGCACATGAAGTTTTTAATGGTATCAAATAATCACAGATATTTTCATGACAAGTAAGATTATTATTATTATTATTTAAGATAAGTTATCTCTCCTTCACAAAAATATAAGTTGATACACAGCCAGGGAAGAGAGCAGATTAGATTGATAGCATATTTTTACTTCAACATATCTGACATACATGACTTTTTTCTGTCTTAAAGAGTCAAAAAGTAAAAATAAAGAAATTAAAGATAAAAACTTCAATCACAATCGACTCTATTATGTATTATTATTCATCTGCATTGTGTTTTGGGTTAAACTGCCTTGCTGAAGCTGATTTAACTGAACAAACTACACCAGCTTTGCACAGATAACTGGTGTGAACTTACCGGGCTCTTTTTCCTTTACGGCCGATTCTGGAGCATCTTCTTCATCTTCGCTTGACGAAGATGAGATGTCTCTTGGCATTCTTACGTTTAAAAAAACACACAACGCCCTAAAAACAGCGAAAATTAAAAGTAGTCTTCCTCAAAGCGCATGGGCACCCACATGTGTTGACACCATGTGAACTCTGACCTTTCATTACCTCACTTCCGTGCCATTTTTTTGCGCTGTAGTTTTTTAAAGCGGGCAGGGCGAGAGAGGATGAATTGAGAGAGCGAGGCGAGAGAACTCCATCGCCCAGAATGCACCGCGTAGGGTTACGTAACGTCCCCGCGTCTGCGTGGGAAGCAGTTGACAGCGGCGGAGCGGCAGCAGGCCGGAGAGGGTAAACAAAACAACACAAACGAGCGAAACGAGCGCGAACAGCTGCAAAGTTTCGACTGTTTTTCCGTCTGTGGGATGTTTGGAGCTGTTATAAGACGGTTCGGCGTCTGTTAGAGCAGAAAAGCGGGTCTCCGGACGGACCGCGGGCACCTGCGGGGCATAAATAGGTTAAAGCGGCTAACGCGTGCTAGCAGGTCGGGCCGGGCCAACATGTCGTCGCCTTCCTCCTCCTCCGCCTCCTCCTCCTCGTCCTCCTCCAGGCGCCAGTGGTGCTACCTGTGCGACCTGCCCAAGATGCCGTGGACGGTGGTGTGGGACTTCAGCGAGGTGGTGTGCCGCGGCTGCGTCAACTACGAGGGCGCCAACCAGATCGAGTTCCTCATTGCGAGCGCCCGGCAGCTGAAGCGGACTCACGGCATGCAGGACGGCAGCGTCAGGTCGCCCGGTCCCTCCCCCAACAAGCACGGCGCCCCCGGGAGAGGAGACCCGGCTGCGGAGGGGGGCAGGCCGCACTTTGACAGGGGAGGAAGAGGAGGAGGGGAAGGCTCTGCGGGTCGTGTGCCTCCTAACGGGCTGCACCGAGACGGGCAGCCGCCTCCGGAGGTGCACCGGCAGAGCCCGAGCGGCAGCAGGAGGCCCATGCTGGGTGCAGCCATCCCCCCCAGTTTAGTCACCCAGAGCATCGCAGGGATCCCCCACGGGCTGCTGGCGGGCATGCCGGCCGGGCTGACAGCCAGGACGGCCCCCATGAGCAGCCCCATGATCTTCCCCGCCCCGGTGCTGGAGATGAGCCGCAGGCACCTGGGCATCGGGATGGGGATCGCGCCCTTCATCACCCCGGAGCTGGAGCGGGAGCTCAGCTCGTCCCAGGGCCAGGCCAAGGCGCAGGCGCAGGCCCACAGTGCGGGGGCCGGCAGCGGCTCCAGCAAGAGCACGGGCCTCCCGTCCTCGTCCTCGGGGGTGAGCCAGACGAGCCCCAAGCCCGCCTCGTCTCCGGCCAGGCAGCCGCGGCCCCTGACGTCGAGGTCCGGAGGGGAGCCGCTGGGGTCCAGCACCTCAGCGGAGGCGGCCACCACCGCAGCGGCGTTACCCCACAGCGGTGCCTCCGAGCTGGGCTCAGCATCCGCCAGCAACGCCCATTCGACCGGAAACACTCTGTCCTGCACCCTTTGTCACGAGAGGCTGGAAGACACACACTTCGTTCAGTGTCCGTCAGTGCCGGGGCACAGGTGTGTGTGTTTGTCACATCTGTTGTGTCATGGAGAGAGTTTGTGGATCAGTTTCAGAGGTGTTACAGGTTCAGATTTTCTTTATGTTTCTGTTTATGAAGTGCTCTCTTTTGGGGCCTTTTTTTGCCTGCACTTTGGGCTCTGGTTGTTTTTAACTTAACAAACTAAAAATGTAGGTAGTGACATGATACCATTAATATTTTAACATTTGAGTACTTGTATAGCACATCTGCCTGAAAGTCGTAATAACTTGTCTTCTCCTCCTCCACCAAACGTAGGTTCTGCTTCCCGTGCACCAGAGTCTACATCCAGAGCCGGCGGGGCGACGGCGAGGTTTACTGTCCCAGCGGAGACCGCTGTCCGCTGGATAACTCTGCCAACAGCCCCCCTTGGGCCTTCATGCAGGGAGAGGTCTCCACCATACTGGGCACCTCCGGAGGGGGAGCCGCATCGACCGCCGCACCTGGAGCTGGGACTGGGACGGGGCCGGGACCTGGAGCCGCGAGCTCGTCTGCATCGGGGGCCGGGAGCGGATCAGGCAGCGGAGCCGGAGCTGGAAGCGGAGACGTTACGGTGAAGAAAGAGAGAGAGACGTGATGGTGTTTTTGATGGAAACCAGGACCCAACACAGCAACAGGCAGGTCCACAGACTCACGAGCACCCACAGTCTGAAATCTGTCAGCCCCCAAATTTTTATCATCCAGGCTCTTCAGGACAAAGTGAAGAAACAAAAACAAATATAAAATGAAAGGATGAAATTTAGAGACATAAAACGAGTTAAATGACAACGTATCTTTAACACGGAGCAGTCTGATTATTGTTGTGACTGTGTTTGTTGTCTTCATGTTGGATTTTTTGTCTTTTCAGAGTTGTATCACACACCAGAAGGTGACGGAGTACTGGACCGCTGAGAGATCCAGAGGAGAAGCAACACGGCGACCCACAGTTTAGAAAACCACAGGTTTTAACTCCGCCCACTCACACCACCTGATCCCACCGACACGATCTGATCTCGCCAGAAAAAAAAGCACTAAAGTTGCAAAGACATGCTTTGTTATTATTATAATTTTCCCCTTTTTAAGCACACTTTGCCAACTGCAATCTAAACCCTGTAGTTTTGAAGTAATGAGAATGTGAAAGTTAAACTTCATATTAATCACATTAACAACGCCATGTCCAATATAAACAGGAAAAATCATGGTGAAATAATCCCTAAACTTTCTAAAACAGTGGCAGATGTAACCGAGCATACATTTTAAAATGGCGTTCATCAGGTACAGCTGGAATCGGACGTTCAGGGCCAATCAGCAGCTGAATCGACTTTTTATGGAGTCACTAACAGCCGTGTCCACGTTCACACTGTTTGTTTCTGTTATCAGCTGGAAATGAAGCAGCTGTCAACAAGATTGTCTCACTTTTCTACAAACAAACACTTTAATTGTGAAAAAGACGCTGTAATGACATGAAATAGATTCACACTACAGCCTGAATATGCACCTTTAGAAACAACCAGTGTGAGCAGGACCGCTGAAATGTCTCGATTTCTCTGTATGGCCACTATATTACTGATCAGTAATGGGTTTTACCTGCTAACGTTAGCTTGTTAGCAGACCCAGCAGATGTTTAATGCTTCTGATGACGCTTCTCAAACTGACAGAAAGTCGTCACGGTCTGCTGTTTATTGTAACGGTACACACAGTATGAAGTCTGCACGGGAAGCACAAAACACGAATGTTGAAACCTAAAAAAATCTGTAGCCACGGTTGTTGTGTGTTTTTCCTGTGGATGAACGCGCTGTGGGCCGGCAGCAGGTCAGATGTCAGACTAAAAAACAGTCGCAACAACTCAACGGTTTTGGACAAAGCCTCCTTTTCTCTGCCAATGCTCGGTGCAAATGAAATATTTGTCCTTCTACAAATACAAGAGACCTAAAACAGTTCTGATGACAAATTGTATTTTTTAATTCAAAATACAGATTTATTGTTTTTTATTATTCGGTGACTGAACTCTGGCACAATCAGAGTTTTTTTTCTCTACTAAAACATGCAAACCAACATGAGATGTGAACAGAAAGCCAGTAGTGACATTTCTCTGTGTGTTTTTATATTTCATTTTCTCGCCAGCTTTAAATAAAGCTGACTTTGACTCAGAGAGGAGAACGTTTGCTGTGTAGAAACAACCAGTTAATCTGTCAGAGCTTCGACCAGCCACACAGACTCTGTTCGACTGTATTTAAATGTCGCTTTCATACGAGATCCAGCCCAGCCTACGCTTTACCCGAATGTATATGAAATGATATCTATTGATAGGCCTAGGACTATATTTTATACTAGAATGTTAAATGTTATATACTCTATAGATCTATAATAGTATGTATGTGCAATCCTTCGTCATAGTATATGCAAACGTTTGGAATATGTAATTAAAAGCGAATGTGTCTCATTTCTTAAACCTTTTGTTTTTTAAAGCGAGAATCCACCTAAAAGCAGAAATGTCCTCCCGTACTCCCCCGAAAGGTTCGATATTGATTATCAATCTGTTTCCTCCAGAACCGGAGATGAGACGACCGTCCGATCACGTGGCGCTTTTATGGAGCGGAAAGTGTGTTTTACGGTTTTGAAATCACGGCAGTGAAAGTAATCTTATCTCGATTTGAACAAACAGTCTCACAGCGTGTCGAGTTTGCTCTCCATCCACCGTCAGAGGAACAAAAGTGGGATAACAAACCTTACCTACTGTGCATCTACTCATTTTATTTTCCATTTGCATCCAAACGTGCAGGGATCTCATCTTCTTCCTAAAGTGAACAATCCAATCGAATAATAATCACATTGTGTTTTTCCTGGTGGATTCTCTCTTTATGTGCAGTTTGTACTTGTCGGTACAGAAGCACACACAAACCAAAGGTCATTTTATGCCCAAAATGATGTTTCTGGATGTAAATGTTTTATGAAAAAAAATTATATTGCTATATTTCTTGGCCAGGTCTTAGCTGGTTTCCTTCATCAAGCCGTCACAGTTTACAGGCCCCATGTGGTCTACTGTACTTATGGGATTTTACATATAAAACGTCTATAGTATTCAGCATATATAGGCCTATATTGAGAAAATGTCCCAGAGATCAGGTCTGTTGTAGAGAAATACCTTTTGAAGAAGTGGAATTTAAGTTTTGATATGCACTGATACATCATGCAATCCCTTGTTAAGTGCCTTTTTAAAATGTTTACCGTCTGTTTGTGTGTCTGGGAACCTCTCAGGGGAAGTAGGAGTGCAATGGCTTTTTTTTTTTTATTGTCTAGTCGATGATTAACCTGAATCTGTTTCCCTTCAGTCGCCATCAGACGGCTTTTTGCTTTCATCTGAAGCCTTTGTAAAGTCGGCCAGCCGTTCCTTGTTTTGGATCTGGTCCCTCCTTTTCTTTTTCTTTTCATTCACGTGTCCACGTTTTTTTTTAGATCTGTTGGTTTTTGTTGAAGCTTCATGTACAAAATAGAAAGCAGGAATAAATGGGATGGTAACTTGCACTTGTTTTTCTCTTTCTTCTCTTTCATCACCTGAAACACATTTTAACATTTAACTTTTACTTTATGAAAACAAATGGAAATAATCTAAACTAATGGTTCTTTTTATTTGAGCTTGTAGCTTCATTGATCCAGGTGTAATGTCGGCCAGCTAAAATAATCTCATTTTAAGTCGTTTCTTCAAACATAAATGAGGGACTGATATAATCTCTATAATCTCATTATAATCAGGGCGATATCTGTTGCCACCAGACTGTAGTTTCAGTCTGTAGTTTCACATTTGACATTTTAATGATCTGTGGAGTTTGACGGTGACACATAAATGATAAATGATCATTTTGGGGCTCATTCAGAAATGTTTTGTAGAATAAATATGAGACAAAATAAAGGGAATTCAGGGGTTTTCTACCAGAATGACTCTCCTATTAATGAGGAGTCTTTAACACACTCAAACTATCACGTATGAAAACAGATTTATTATAATTTAACCATTATCCACTATTAATGTTCATTTAAAATAAAAGTTTGGTGACATTATCTTGTAGGAGCATTTAAAAGTTAGCATTTCCAAAATCCCAGCTTGCTTTTTATGCAGCTGAGCAACAGGAAACAGTTTAAAGTTAAACTAAGTCATTTTTCCCCCTAATTTATACAACTGACTGAAAAAAGAAAAACAAATAGGTTTGATTTACAGTAATGAAGCAAGAATATTTGATAAATTGAGTGTCTCCTCTTCACCTCAAGTGTTTGTTTCCACTGTGTCTGCGTTCATTTCTTTCATTTATTGTGAAAAACAACAAAATAAGACCAACAGACAGACAGTTTTTATTCTGTGAGCTCAACCTTCAAGTCTTAAAAATGATAAATCAAGAGGAGCTGCTTCTCATCTCTGAGTAAATTTAATCTGGTGTAAAAATCAGTGACCGTGAGAGGACTCTTATTTCATTTTATTCACTTGATAATAATAAAACCCTTAACTGATATCACTAATGGAGCAAACAGACTAATTTAAGAGGAACCCTTTCTATGTTTTTCTCCAGGCAGCCACAAGATGGCGCTCTCCTCCTCAGTCTGCCCTCAGAGGGCCTGTTTGGGCAAATTGATATTTTCAGCAGCTTTTCTGGGATTCAGGATCAAATCGCAGCCTGAAGGAGCCCCAGAAGCCCCAAAAAGTTCAATGAAATGTGGAACTGGTCAAATTTAGCCCGAGTTAAATCAATAAAAGTGAAATAAAATAAAATAAAGTGACAAACTCTTAAAGCTGAATCTGCTTTTTTTATTGTGAGGAAGAGGAGAGAGGATGGATGGAGGAGGAGGGGGGGGGGGCAGATCTGTCGTTTCCTCCATTAGTGTCAGCTCATTACAGCCATTGTTAAACCAATTATAGAGGTGTTAATGGACGGTGGAGGGGCCCATTGGCATGAAAAACGGCCCGCAGAGAGAGGATGTGGCTAAATGTGTGTTGGGGACGTGAAAGGAGCATCAGCGGGAGAAGATGCGTATTAAGAGACGGAGCTGAAACAGGAAAGCAAAGTCACATCTGCAGCTTCAGATGGAAACACTCCTCCATTTTTACAAATCTCCATCCAAAGCAGTTCAATAATTCAGATTAGAGCATTCAGATTTTCTACTGACACCTGAAGGCAGCACAATTAGAGCTGAAAACAAGTAAAGATGGAACAAAATCACATCCAAACTCTTCAGATATAAACTTTTTTGAGTGAAAAGTTTATTTTTGTCGATGGAAACTTTATATATTCTGCTCTAATGTGGAAAAAGAAGTTCAGATATAATCCAGAATGAGATTTCTACGCATGAGATGCTCATTTGGAAGAAAATCTCTCCAAACTCACATCATCCTCTTCAGGTTTTAAACTGATCTTTACGCATTAAACCAGCTGCTCTTCTCTCCAACCAGACTTCAGACTTTGCATTTTATTGTTCGTTAATATTTGAATTATTCTGATCAGAAACTGGAGGTCAGTTTACTGCGTCTCCTGATGGAGATGGAGAAAAAAAGACTCCTCATCTCTCAGGCTTAATTACATCATTACAGACAGTGAGGTGTCAGCTCGTCCCACGTGTGAATCGACCTGACAGAGTTTCTGCAAACAGGCGATAATCGCTGAAGGCCTGCAGAGAGTCTGCAGCTGGAACATGAAGAAGTTTTCTGCTCGGTGTTAAAATGCATCCTGTGCTATAAAAGATAATGTCCACATGTAGAAATAAAAGACACACGTGGGAGCTTCATATTCTGAAAAGTTTCTCTCCAAACAACATTCAGATGTAAAATGGAAACGGATGTTCCTGCGACAGACTCCTCTTTTTTTTTTTTTTTACTTTTCTGCATATTTATTTATTTATTTCTTGCTGATAACCTTCCTGTTATTTCTTATTTCCACGGGGATCTCTTCCCACAGTCTAATCCCGTCGACCTCCCGCATGCGCATCAATTACATCTCCATTGAGCGGCCATTAGCAGAGGCATTGACATTCACAGGCCTCCGTCTGCACAGGGGCCGATGTGTATTCCGCCACACAGGAGCCCTCTGCATCACACCGGGATTACATTTATTTATTGTATTTCTCTGTGTGTGAGGAAAAAAGAAGAAGAAGTTCCCCAAAAAAGTTCTCAGGGGAGGGGGTCTCTTTCCTTCAATGTGCCCAAATTTTACGCACAGATTTTACGCGTCCATGAAAGTGAACCAAAATGAAACGAAATGGCCTTTAATACGAATATTGATAATAAATTAGAGCTTTATTTAAAAAAAAAAAGAACATAGATGATTATCAATGTTTGGGGGGTTCTTCGGATTCCTGATTTGGTCCTCTGATGTTCTGGTTCTTTCTTTTCATAGTCAAATATTTTCCTGATAGTCGAGATTTTTTTCAGGAAAATTTGACTATCAAACATCAGAATCTGAAATAAGTGGAGCGGTTGCAGCAATTAAACCCCCCAAAGACGCAGAGAGGGGGGTGTTAAAAGGTTCAAAGCCCCCCCAGAAGTGATAGCCGAGGGAATTAACGACTTTCACGCCCCTCACCACACACAGACACACACACGAAAACCACTGGGCTCAATATGCAGCATTTTTCCATCTAAATGAAATCAAATGTTGATCAATTTTCAAACAAATTTACATTTTAAGTCTCAAAACTGCAGAAAATTAACAGTCTTTCACATACTGTCTGCTCATTTTTAACATGTCTATGGTGAACTTCCTTTTAAATAAATCCTCTCCTGTCTGACTCTGAAGGACTCTGGGGGGCTTCACTCGTCCCTCACCCCCCCTCTCCTCCAGGTTCAGCCGCCGGGCCAATATACAGCACGCCAGGGGGCCACATCGTCCTTTTTGCGGGGCCCTTCCTGGATCCAGACACGATATTCAAATGTGAGCAGCGGGGCGGGGCCCGGCGGGACCTTATAAGAGGGGCCCGACCACGTCCTGTCCTGGATTTGCGCGCTTCACCTCCGCCTGGCACGCTGCGCCCTGAGGTGGACAGGAAGAGGAGAAAAAAAACAGAAAAGAAACAGAAAAAGAAACGGGACAGGAGAAGAAGTCTGCTGAGCCTTAACAAGATTAATCTTATGAAACAATGGATGATTGACAAATAAGAAATATTGACTTTTCTCTTCCCAGGATCTCTCTGATTTTTCTCTCTTAGATCACCTCTCTCTTTCTGGTAAAAGGGAGACAGCTTTCATTTTGGATTTTTTTTTATTTCCACCCGAAAACTTTGATAAGGATTTTATTTTTTTTTAAATATCTAAATCAAGTTTCGGTGATAGAAAAGTTTTTCTCCTCCAAAGACTCTTGTTGGGGATGTTGAGCTCTGTGAAGATGGAAGCCCATGATCTACCAGAGTGGAATACTTTCTACAGCGAGGCCAGCGAGGTAAAGACACGTCCAACCATCAAAATAACAAGAAAAAAATCCACAGTTTTTACTCTTTTTATTTCTTTATGCTGTGACCTTTTTTTCTAAAGCGTTTCTCCAAAGTTTCTTGCAGCGACAACTTTTTTACGCACGTTTTTAACAGAACTCTGAACGAAAAAACTGTCATAATCTTGTTGTAAATTATAAAAAAACATCATAAAATCTAGAAACTCCTAAACAAATATTGTGGAAGCATCACAAGAATTTAAATGACTTAAAAGATGTTAGATAAACTTTGAGGATCCGTGCGCAAAATAAGAAACCATCAGAGGAAAGATGCCAAAAAAGAGTAAAAATGTTTTTTTTTCTGTTGTAAAAGTCACAACAGGAACATTTTATAATTATTATGTCGAAAATATAAACAGGTATTTCCACGTGTAAGTGAATCATTACCTCGACTTCTCATTTTTCATAAAATGATTAATTCGTATGGCCAAACATGAATATTTTAAATATCCCAACTTGCTCGCTAAAAGGACCTTTTTTTTTAACAGTTATTTGCTCATCAATGAGTTTTTCTTCTTTTGTGTCTCCGCAGCTGCTCAAGTGTCGAAACAATTCAGGTGTAAATGTGACAAGACTTTTTATTTCTTCTTCCTCTTCTCACTAATTCAATTAGGCTTAATTTCATCAGCAGCCTCACCTCGACCTGATGAAATTAACGAGAAGAAAGAGTCTGATAATTTTTAACCAGCCATCAGTGAAGAGGGCCTCCTGATCCAGATCCTCCTCTCTTCTTATCTGTGCGTCAAATGAACATTTCACACAATAAATACAACACGAGATTAATCCTCTCTGGAAGCAAGAAAAATACAAGACGTGAATAATAATCTAATTAAATTAAAGAGATCAAATTGGTCCATTTGGGGCTGAAACAGTGAACATTTGGTGGCTTGTTTTTTCCACGGCTGGAGGCCCTCAGAGGCACCGTGACGCGCTTTTTACGCATTTTCAGGTTAACATCGCGGTGTGAAATCCACGTCCCCTCCGCACACTGAGAGCTTCATTGTGCATTGATAAGCAGCAAACCTTTTAAAGGCAGAGCCAAAACCTCCTCACTTTCACATTACAACCTTCATTTCAATGCAGCAATTTGAATAAAAAATCAAATAAAAACTAAAGAAGAGTTTATTTTATTTGTTTTCTGATCGTTAGAAATGAAATATGATCTTCTTTTATTTCCTCTGGTTGTTTCATGTCAGCTGATATTTCTTCTGCCAGTTTTTTTTCTCTTGTGAATAACCAGAAGTTGTTCCTCTTTGCCTGCAGATGTATTCCTCTCCCAGCACCATGAACTCTGGTTTGGCCTCTATGGGCTCCATGGGCACCATCAACAGCTACATCAACCTAAACCCGGCCACCGCCTCCCCCGCGGGCATGAACATGGCGTACTCCACCTCCAGCCTCAGCAGCTCCCCGTTGGCCTCCATGGGCTCCGGACCCGGCCACATGTCTCTCTCTCCGGTGGCCTCGTCCCTCAGCTCGGGTCCTTTAACCCAGCTGGGCCCCGCTGCTCCGGGCTCCCTGGGCTCCTTGTCCCACTACCAGAACGTGGGCCAGTCCATGAGCCAGCTGGCGTACACCTCCACCGCCACCCTGAGCCGAGCCGGGCCCAAGGAGATACCCCCGAAGCCCTACAGGCGCTCCCTGACCCACGCCAAGCCGCCGTACTCCTACATCTCCCTCATCACCATGGCGATCCAGCAGAGCGGCAGCAAGATGCTCACCCTGAACGAGATCTACCAGTGGATCATGGACCTGTTCCCGTACTACCGCGAGAACCAGCAGCGTTGGCAGAACTCCATCCGCCACTCGCTCTCCTTCAACGACTGCTTCGTGAAGGTCGCCCGCTCGCCGGACAAGCCGGGCAAAGGCTCGTACTGGACTCTGCACCCGCAGTCGGGCAACATGTTCGAGAACGGCTGCTACCTGAGGCGCCAGAAACGCTTCAAGATCGAGGACAAGATGTCCAAGAAAGGTGGGAAGGGCCAGGAGGGCGGCTCGGGGAAGGGGGGCCACGGCGGAGACCACCTGGAGGATCACAGCCCCACAGGAGGATCCGAAGGAGCCGACTCCGCCCACTCAGATAACTCCCACCCGGGCTCCTCCGACGACCAGCCGCACCCCCGAAACTCCCTGGTTCCCCTGGACTGCCCTCCGCTGTCCTCCTCGCACCTCCACAGCCCGCCGGTCTCCCTCCCTCCCTCCTCCTCCACCTCCTCCTCCATCCCTCCATCCTCCTTGTCCCTCTCTGCCACCTCCTCCTCCTCCAACCCGCTCCTCCACTCCCAGTCTTTAGCAGGTAGCGCCCACCTCCTGCCCAGCGCCATGCAGCAGCACATGGATCTACAGAGCGACGCCCTCAAGTCCCTGGACCCCCACTACAACTTCAACCACCCCTTCTCCATCACCAACCTCATGTCCAACGAGCAGAAGATGGACCTCAAGTCCTACCAGGACCAGGTGATGGCCTACAACAGCTACACCGGTGGCTCTCCGGTGGGAGCCAAGCAGATCTACGACAGCCCGGGGCCGGCCGCCATGGACTCAGGCGCTTACTACCAAACTCTGTACAGCCGCTCGGTGCTCAACGCCTCCTAATGTGGACACCACACACACACACACACACACACACACACACACCTGTCAGTAGAGGTGAGCCAAGATGGAGACTTTTCCTTTCTGCCTTTTTTTAAAGAGCTCACCGAAGCCATCTTTATCTTCCTCTTTTCCTTCCTCTCTCTCCCTCTCTGGCTCACGTCCAGCGGCCTTGGAAGAGACTCACATCTAAAATGGCTGCTGTGTTTGAGGGACCAAAGAACATTTTTTTTGTACCACCTCTGACGTAGATGGAGACGGTTGCTTACATGGAGGACAGAAACTGGATGATAGGAAGTCTTCAGTGAGGATGAAGACTGGAAGTGAAATTGGCTTTGTATAAAATGTAAATAGAGGTAATGTGGGGGGAAATGATAACTTGCATTTATTTATGATGGGAATAAATTTTAATATATCTTGTTATAGCGCTCTGTTGACCAGTTACAACCAAAATGTGAGGGTTTTTTTTTTTAATCCGACGACGGAGGCGAGTTTCAGGTTACTGCTTCAGGCAGGTGTTACTGCAGCGGGAGACAGTTTATTTGTGTTACAGCATTTCACACTTCGTTTCATCATTTCTGTCAAGTTGGGCATCCTTAAATAGAAATGTAGCTAATGAGGTCTGTATTTAAAAAAAAAAAAAAAATGTGGTTTATTATTTTAGTTGATATGAAGAAGAAGAAAAAAAGCCATTTTGTCCTTGCTGGAGAAGAAGAAGAAGATTAAAACTTCTGCAGCCAGAAGGAAGGAGGCAAAGTAACTGTGGTAAAAACGTCAAAACTTTTGCTTTTGTTTTTCATTTCCCGCAATAATTTCCTGTTGTTACCTACAAGAGCATTAAATCCAAATGCTTCTCGACAGACTGTCACATTTTGTAAAGCAAACAGCTGGTGAGGTGCGTGGGGGAGTCAGTCAGTTACTAAAACAGTGGAGGGGAGGAGAGATGCACTATGGGAGGATTTACATACAGTACTTTGCACTATGGAGTTCCCAGTGGCCAAATGGGCTGATAGTGTGTGTTTGTGTGTGTTACAACAATACTTAGAGACCCCCCCTCCTCTTTTTACACTGTCAACGCATCAGCTCAATGGGATCGGTGTAACAATATCGAAGGGCGTTAAATAGCCCCCTCGCTGTCCGAAAAAAGTGCCTTTCCTTCAGGTGTCTGTTGATCCGATGAGAAATCAATGTGTGACCGATCTATTGAAGGATTATTCCGATAAAACCGCGAAAGGACGCAGAAGTTTCAGGTCACGTGGCGTTCCTTTTGGCGGAGGATGTTTTAGTTTCAAAGAGAAGTGTCTTTTATTTAAGCTATGTTGCTTTTAAAAAAAAACTTTTGAAAGTGTGCTGATATAATATATTGTTTTGTTTTTTTTTCGTTGTTGTTTTTGTTGGTTTTAAATGTGATTAAAATGATTTGTGTTTCATTTTTTTCTTATTAAAAAAACAAATAATGTGGGGAGAAACGGTGCCTTTGTTTTTCTTTTACGTCAGCGTTGATGCAGGAAGCGTTTGGTGTCTGTGTGGAAACATCATTAAAAAAAAGGATTTTCAAAATCCTACTTCATGCAAGACACATTTTTCTGCAAAATCTTCACATTTCACACATTTCTAAAACAAACCTTGTTAAAATCAGGCTTCTATACGAGGCAGCTTGCTAACGGGCCCTCGATGACTCTTCAGTCAATCAATCGTGACTCTTCTTTTTTCCACCTGGCGCTGTTTTCACCGGTGCTGCAGGAATGGCAGCGCCTTGTTGAAACAGCTCCCGACCAAATGACTGTGGTGTGTGACATGTAGGACTGGTAGACTAAACACGGCTGGATCACACTGAGAGCCTCAAAGGCGACCTCTGCACATCACACACACACACACACAGCGAGACCCGGACCGCTCCAAAAACGACTGACCTGCCTCTGATCCTGCACTAGAAAAACTATCAGCAAGTAAACAAAACAAAAACGGGGAGAGCGTAGAGGCAGAATATTTTCACTCCTGACAAATCACATGGTTTTCTGTTCATCCCCAAACAAACTGTAAAAGTGAAACGCATCACTTCCTGAGGAGTTTTTTCCTAGAAAGAGCAATAAACAGCAGCTAAAGTATTGAAAGCTGCTGAGTCGCTGTCATGTATCGTCAACAGAAGAAAACAGACGTGAAAATTGTGACTTTAAAGATGAATTTAATCTTTATTCTTCTCTTTAAATTTGCAGGAAAATAAAAAGTTAATTTATTGATCTCGTTCCTGCAGCCCCCCCCTCCCCGGCCTCCTGTTCCCCTGCCCTGTCGCCGGGCCTCCTGTCTGTCTGTCTACCTGTCTGTCTGTCTGTCTGTCTGTCTGTCTGCAGGCGGTTGCTCAACCGAGCTCTGTCTTGTTGCAGTCACGTATTTCTGTCGCTGCCTTTTCTCCTCTGTCACGTCAAGCCCGGCAACTGTGAGCCCGGGAGGCCTCAAGAATATAGACTGCACCGACACACACACACACATTAATACACACACACACACACACACACACATGTCAGGCTCACTGTTTGTTTCAATCAATGAGTCATGCTGCTGAAGCACACA
>JBAJHX010000049.1:2930600-2959314 GCA_037176925.1 Amniataba percoides | reverse complement strand
AGCTGCACCACCCAGCGAGTAATGGAAAGAGTCTCTGCTGCCAGGGGAGCTCAGTGTGTGTGTGTGTGTGTGTGTGTAGGTGTGTGTGTGGGACCACCCAGTAAAATTCAAACTACTTTACTTTGCAGTGTTGTGACAGATTTTATCTTTTGTGTCACTTTTCTTGCAGATGTTTCAGCTGCACGATGCTGCAGGAAGCAAAACAGGTACAGTGTGTGTGTGTGTGTGACGACAGTGTTACCTGCCACTCATTTACATGCTGGATATTGACTGACAACATCCTGTCTGATCTGCCTTGGATCAAAATGTTTTCTGGCAAATCTGTGAAGTTGCTGATTTGTGCAGCGATGAAAAAAAAAAAAGATGATGAAATATTTTCAAGAACTCGGTAAATAAAGATGCAATCAGCGAACAGGCGAGAAAGCAGGCGGCTTATTGAAATATCACTTAAAGCAACGACAAACTATCACAATGACAGAAGACAAAAAAGGATGGAAATCAATCACAAGGTGCAAAATAGCAGAGCAGCAAATAAAACACCAGACGAAGTGAAAAGATCGAATCAGAGTGAGTTTGTTGTCTTCTTGAGTGTTTTCTTTATTATAGAGAAAAGAATTGAATCCAATATTTCTTCATTTTGTGAAAAATGACTCCCCAGATCACAAATTTGACACAAAATGCAGCTAAAACAAAAAAACAAGCCTGAAAAAAATACGACTCTTTTGTAGCTGAGAACAAAGAAAAAAATAAAAGTTTGCATAGTTTATTTCTACTCAACCTCCAGTCCATGTTTTAACGTTTTCACATGTTAGAAAGCTGCAGGATGGTGTCTGCATGGAGAAACTTGCACTTTAATTACCACGGCGTCTTCTCAGTAGACAGTCGTGGTGACGAGGGTGCGAACAGAAAAACGGTGGAGTCCTCCAACGTGGCCGATTCTGATCGTACCTGCTCGACTCAGAGGCTCCACCACATCTACTACACCAGCAACAGCTCCAAAAAAAGGCTAAATTTATAGAGTAATATATTTTTAAAAGAAGATAAGATAAGATAAACTTTATCAGTCCTTCATCTGGGAAATGTACTTGTCACAGCAGCTCAATAATAAGACAAACATGAAAAGAGAGAACAAAAAATAGAAATATAAATGGAGATAAAAGACATAAATACACTAGATAACTAAGATGAACATTATATGAATATGAATAATTGGTGTGGATTAGATATGTGAAGAATAATGTAAATAAATAAATATGTAAATAAATAGTCAATAAATACAAAATGGCACTTGTTCTTCTGGAGATTTACTTCAGCTGGTCTCTTTAATTGATGTTTCACTATAAAATGAGACACTTTATTAATAGATGTGCAGCAAAACAGGTTAATTAGAAAGGGAGCAAATGCTTAATTAAAGGCCAGGAGTCATCAGGCCTGAAGTTATAAATACTTTTTAATCAGTAATGTGAGATCTAATAATCCATCAGCTGCCAAAGAGATGTAAGTAACTATAACATTACTTCTGATATTAAAAGTATGTAAACTGGTGATTTAAGTAAAGTTGTCTCGTCCCGTCTGTAAAGTGACTCTGAAGCTTGAGTCCTGAAGTTTTTAATTCTTACAGCAGCAGCCCTGAAGGTGAGTGTGAACGTTCACCTATAAAAACTTATAAACCTGCATCAGTTTGAGGGATTAAATTGAAACTTGTGTGTGATTGTAGATGCTTTGAAGTGAAAATGCTTCGATATGAGAGAGGAAGAGGAGAGAGCAGGTGAGCGATTTTACTCCCAAAACTGTTTAAAAGTTGTGTCTCTTTAGACTTTTTTTGTCCTTATTGTCTGTGCCTTTTGGCAGACACTGCAATAATGTACAATAATGTATGTTTTAGTTTATGTTAAGTGAAGGACTCTTCTCTTTCCGCAGGCACGGCCAATCACGACAGACGTACAGTGGAAGATTTGTTCAAGTGTTTATATTTTTAGGTTTCCATTATTATCATTTAACTGTAATATGTATATAAAATGGATGATATTCTAGCACTTTTTTGACACACGAGAAATACTAAAGGGAAAATAATTCAAATGAAATAAATGTTTTACTTCTAATCCGGTTGTCCCTCCTCTCGTCCCAACATGCATCTGAATGTAATCAGCCCCTTTAGATCATTTATCAGTTCTCTCCTGTGATTAGACTGATTGATTCGATTGGCCCTCGTTAAAGGCCCGACGCCAACCTGTTTCACCGGGTCGCCGCCGTGACTCACTTCTTCTTTTTAACTCGTGCGCGATACTTTTCTGAAGCGATGGAGAGGATTTGCCAAAAGTTGTTTTCTAAGATGGCCTCTCGAAGACGAACGCCTCTTCATGAAATCTGTCACAAATCCCACACGATGATACCGACAATAGCACAGAAAGAGAGTAATCTTCTTACTAGAAAATGAAAAAGTGTCTAAAAAGGAAACTGAAGACAATCATTTAGTTCCAGGAAAGCTTTTATCTGCTGTTTTCTGCTCTCAAAGAATAGGAAGAAAAGCATAAAAATAAAAAATGAGTTTAGTAGATAGATAGTAGATTTAGTAGGTTAGTAGATGGAAAGAAAAAGAAGGAAGTAGTTTTGCTGCTGATGATGAAAAGTCAGATAATCTTTAATATATCCTCGTCAGTCATTTAGTTATTGAGACATTTCAAATGCGACCTGTTGAAGTAAAAGAAAAAACAGTTGAATTGCCATGAAATGTTATACAACATTTCATGTGGACATGTGCTGCAAACATGGATGGAAAGAAAGAAAAAAATAAAAGAAGAAGAAGAAAATTAGACAATTAGATAGAAAAATAGATGATAAAAACATTTTATAGTCTTTTAAATCTTGTGTCGAGTATGAAATCTTAATCTATCAAGTGAATGTGCGAAATAATCCAGTCAAATACATCAAGAGGTGGTGTTCGGCCAAAACAAAACATAAATATATCTGCATGTGTAAATATCTTATTTTAGCTCTGCATCCCTGCAAAAAGAGATCAAACTGTCTTTCTGCATGAAAAGTGTCAAATTAATTTATAAAAACAGATCCAATCAGGTTTGTTAGGTCTTGTTACAGGTCTGTAAAGTATTCAAACTAATTAAACATCTTTGCGTAGTTACAGTCAAAAACCGCAGCACTGTGCTTGTGACATCGTTACTGGAGATCTTCTTCTCTAAACTTCTCCAAAAGTCACCTCTGCTTTGTGTCACTGACCTGAAACCACCGTGAGACTCGACCTCTGAAAACAACAAGAAACAGTCGGTGTCGTTCATAAACCTGCTCTCGTTTGCCCCTCAGGCGACCTCAGAAAAAATTATTCATCTAAACCGTCTGAACGGTGGGAAAGTCGAGGAGTCTGTCGACGAGCTGCGAGTGGGCAGCGAGTAGAAGAAAACCTGTGTGATCCTTCTGAGTCACTTTCTGTTAAACCCACAGGGCTTTGGCTGTGTGTGTGTGTGTGTGTGTGTGTGTGTGTGTGTGTGTGTGTGTGCACGCTGGCTCCGTCCCCGATGACTCAGCTCTCAACTACTCTGCACTTTGTAGGGATTAACTGAGGCATGTGGCAGACAAACGCGGCGCCTAATGAGTACAGAAACTACATTTATCACTCTGAGACCTAACGAGGCGTCACTCGTTCACAATTTGAGGTCAACTACTTTTTTGTAAATAACATCCATTTATGATTATGAATGATTTTGTTTGCAGAGACGACAGTCAGTTTGTCGGTGTGATGCTTCAGTCCAGAGAGAAATATCTCAACAAATATTGTGATTTGGATCAAATTTTGTACATTCGGTCCTCAAGTCAACACACAGAAACTCATTTAGTTTCAGCAAACTCTCCAGGACGATGAAATTTAGCTTCAAGTGATGCAGCTCATTTTCATAGAGCCACAGTCTGCAGAGGGGCAAGATGGTTGACAAAAAATGGTGGCACAACACCAGGAAGTGCACATCTGTAGTTCTGGACGCCTTAAAGACACAACGAATTGACTTGTTAAATTCAGACCAGCAGCACTAATTACCAAATTCCCATCAGCTTTAACTAAAATTAATGCAGCATGCAAATTATCATGAGTGATGACTTTTTCATCTCATTTTCAACATTAATTGCCCCAGTAATGAATTATTCTCAAAAATATTGGTCCTCATGGTGCAAAATCAGCTCAGAGCTTTGCATTAATGTGGCCTCTGTGCAGAGAGGATGCTGTGCAGGTCGCTGTGGTGGATGATGGGCAGGTTGCAGGACTGGCCAGAGTTTGCAAAATGTGTTCTGGGGTTTTGCAGAACTGTCCATTGTGCAATCCTCAGCTCAGTTCTTGCCCACAGCCTTTGGCTGTGTTTCTGTTTCTGCCTGCTTTTGCTATCAGTAAAAACAAAACGCCCAAAAATAAACCATCCATGCCAACTACAGAGCGGTTAAAGTACAAAAAGGTTAGGAGAGGATTGTGGTTATTATGAAAAATTAAATGTAGGTCAACTGAAGTTTCTGGTATAAAGGATAGATGCACTTCAAATCCAGCACAACCTTCACACTCTTTTTTGCCTAAAGAGTCTCTGGATGTAAATCATGTGCTGCACAGTTGTTCAAAATGAATGTAATTTCAGTGCATACGAGGCTGAACGTGCAGCACGTGGATCAGCAGCGTCCTGGTCTTTGCATGACAGTGTATTAATGTTTGAAGTTAATCTGATCATACAGGAAACAGATGACCCCTCGGCCTTGAATTTCTGAGCTCCTGATGCTGCAGCACCATGAAACCTTCTGACAGGATGAACCAAGCCGAGCAACTGAAAGATGGAGGGGCTGCGACATAATCAGGAGACAGGACGGAGGACAGAGACGGAGCTGATGACTCGGCTCAGAGACATCGATGGACCAGCAGGCTCCGAGGATGAGCAGCCGTCACAGACAAACCTCCGCTTCTCACAAGAGTTATTTCATCGTCATCAGTCTCGCAGGTTAAATTGTCACATCTGGAGGAGTTGGAGACGGTCGCCATGGCAGCACACAAAGGTCCTGTCACAATAAAAAACGTGACTATTTATAATTTTCATCAGTTGCCTAAAAGCTGCTCACTGAGGCACCACAGATTTTCCAGCGAACTTCAACCTTTGATGTGTTTGGATGAGATGAGACATATGAAATAAATCTGAAATAATGTTGATAGTAGATAAATACGTAGATAAATAATTCTGGGTCATCAGCTAATCAGCTACTGATGCAATAAATTGAAATTACAGTAAGCAGATCCAACATTTTAACTACATGTTCTCAAGATTTTTAGAAATAACTGAACTATAAATCTCAATAAATTGACCATAAATTTGCAGAAAACTTATTATCAATACATTTTGATCAAGATGTGGTTAAATGTTACAATATCTTCCAAGCATGACAGATATTTTTTCCCAAATATAACTCCTATAAGGTATATTTTCGACTTCATTTATAAAAATAATTATCAATAACAGCTAGGTCCAGGTAGATGGCTTTATGTAAAATAATTCAATAATAATAATATCAAATGTAATAATTGAGTGTATTTTTTTACTTGCTATGTTTATATTTCTTTCTCTAACATATCAAGACAGGCTTTGGATAAAACTTTATTGATCCCACTTGAAATTCACTTCTTACACCAGCTTAGTAGAAGCACAAATATGAAAATAGTAAATAAAATAAAAATCCTTTATATATACAGACGGATAAATTGCACATTAAATGAGTAAAGTGATTTTGTGATCAAACTGAATAAACTTGAACTTCTCTTTTATTTGAAGAGCTGACTGTGTCAGTGTGCAAATGCTACAAAAAAAGTAAAAACATTTAAATAAATCATTCAGTATTCAGCATTATTGATCATTTTTAGAGCATCACCATGGCAACAGGTGATGTTCTGCATTTTTAAACATCTCCAATAAAGGGGACAGAAAACACCGAGCGACAGACGAACTGTTGGTCTTTTCGTGAGAAGCGCTCAGATGATTTTCTGATCCCTCTGTGATAAACTGCCCTAAGCGGAGGCTGTGTTGCCCCATCCGAGGTGTGCTGGTGTCTGACTGGTATCCAGCGTCCAGCCCCTCTAAGCCCGGTAACAAGGCCCCGCTGGGCCACAGCTAAAGCCTCCAGCGGCGCAGACAATGGAGCGGGGCTTTACGGGGGGCTGGGGCAAACTGCTGACTGTCCACTAGTGCTAATACACCCCCATTCTGTGCTGTCTCGCTGCTGTCGCCTCTGCCCAACACACACACACACACACACACACAAAATGTTTCTCTCTGCGGTGGTTTAGAAAAAGAAAGTTCACTGGTCCATATGTTGATATTCACACACACTGATGAGATAGTCCCTCTCTTCTTCTGTTTTTCTCTCTTTCTATCTGTTGACCCCCCCCCTCCTCCATCCCTCTTTCTCCATCCATCCATCCTTTCTCTCTCCCCTTCCCATCCCACCCTCTCTCTCTCTCTCTCTTCTTTCTGTTTGTGATCCACGCTGACAGAGTAGCTCGATCTCACCAGTGGGCCCGAACGGTCAAACCAACCACCCCCCCACCCCCACAGATCGCCTCAGACGCCCGCCTGCCTCCCCCCGGCTCTCTGTGGGCCGCTCCTTCGCTGTGTCTCCTCCATCGGCTCCCCGCTGTGGACCATGTGTGAGTGTCTGCGTGGAATATTCAGAGTCACCTGGACGCCCTCCTCCAATGCAGGTCAGGATGTAAAACTTGGTCAGTTAGCTTATATGACAAAAATGTGTCACAAAATTAAAAGAACACTTACTGTGATGGTTGAACTTTGGGATCTGCTTTGGTTGTGTTCAGAACCATCACCCTAACCTTTCATTTGGACCGCAACTTTTTGGTCATTTCTACTCCTTTGTGTGAGAAAATGTAGCTCTCATAATGGCACGAATTACAGATTAGATGCTCAATGCTCACAATCATCATAGTGATCTATGATGAGGAAGCAGGCAGGACATGACAGAGGTGTCTTGGTCTCAGATATGATGTGAATCCCCCGGATTATGATGTTTTTTTGTGTGGATTTCAAGTTTTTTATGATCGAGGAAGTGTAAAAGACTCCATATATAAATGTGAGAATATAACAGGCTGCACTCGCTGTGCAATGATTCCTTATTTTTACTGTAAAATGTGGAGCAGATGGTCATTTTTCTCGTCCTCCAGTGTGTTCAGTATTTGCTGATTCTGTGCTTAATGCACGATCATGTCATCTCCTTGTGATGATCGATAATGTGATGCCAAGCGTGATGAAGCGATCGCATCAAAATCAATACATGCAAACGTGTCCTGCTTCACGTATCTCGTCTTTGCACGTGAGCATTGATGTTCAAAGCAGCATTTTATTTGGTAAACTGTGGAAATATCTGGTGATTTACTTTGTCTGCTGTTTGACACGGTGAACAACTCTGGATGCTGCCAGCAGTTTTATTTGGAGATAACAATAACAGCTGTTTAATCTGAAATGTACCCACTTTGTAATCTTAATTAATTTGCTTCCAGATAACATGTCTGACTGTTGGCGCTTGAAACAAAACAAATGATCTCATAGTGCAGATAAAGCATTTATTTTTCACAGTACTTTGGAAAAAAGTATTGAAAAGTATTCTGTGGCGTTTGTAGAAAAGAAGTCCTCACACTCGTCTCTGTTAATACTCGGATGTCAGGTCAGCACACGGGGAGGTCGTTCAGCAGCAGGTCAGGGCGACGCCGAGGGAGGAAGTGAGCATCGTGCCACTGGAAACAGATTTTAGTTTCTGTATCTGCTCGAGCTGATGAGTGTCTTCTTCCCTCTGTCCGTGTGTGTGTGTGTGTGTTTCTGAAACTGACAATTCACACTCACTTTGCAGAGGTGAGGAGGGGTTTGAACTTTTCTCTCTGGATCTCTTATTCCATTTATCACACAGCGACTGAAACTGAGCTCAACATTTGTCTGATATCTCTGCTCTCTCGGCTTTTTACTCCTTTTACTTAAACTTTAAACCTTTTTTGAACACAACATGATAAGGTCCTACCTGCTAACAGTGCTCTATAATTTATACTTTAATAGACTTTATTGTCTCATCCTAGTCACCTCTTCTATATAGATAACGAAAGTCTGAAGGCGGCAAACACACACACACACACACACACACACACACACAGAGTAATGACATGTAATTTGTAGTAGATGCCTACTAGCCAATCTGTTTCCATGTTTCAGTGTTTGAAAACCTTTTTAACTCAATGATGACACCTTTTTAGAGCTCCAAGTTCAGATGAAAAGCCCCCCCACCCCTCCATCACTCCATCTCTCCCTCCATCCCTCCCCATGTCGGGCCAAGCCCTCTTGTTTCAGCCCCCCTTTCCCTAAATCCCGGCTTTGTGTTGGAGCTGGAGTGTAACAATGACCGTGTTAGCTGACACAGAGCTGGCTGCCTGATCTGTGCTGACAACATCTAACCCCCCCAACACACACACACACACACACGCCACCTCCCCTTTTACCCCCCCTCTGCAGGGCTCGCTGGCATGAGACACATCCACAGCTCATCTGTGTGGCTGCAGGCTGGGGGGCTTTACTGGATGGGGGGGCGATGGGTTGGGTTGCTGTGGTTTGTCTGAATTGATCGACACACCTGTGCAGATGTTTTCATTTATTTTTGGTTTTATCAGACAGTTAATCATACTATATTTATGAAGCTCAAACCAGAAAATATTTGGCACTTTTAATTTATTTCAGTCTGTTTGAATCTGAGACTTCTTCTTCAGGACACCTTCCAGTTCTCACCTGACTGACTCCTTCATCGTACTGATTATTTTACACACTTTGTGACGTCAGCTGATCACTGAATTTTACCTGGTGTGGTTTAATCTCATGCTGAAACAGAAATTAGAAAGCACAAACTGTGGGATGTAGGCCAACAGCAGTCAGCAAGTTATACATGATAAATCTTTTTAATAAAAATAAATATTATTGTTTATTTCTTCACCTGCACTTTTTGCAGCCAAGCAGCTTCTCTAAATTATTTTTTTACATCATTTAGCTATAAAGTTAAATAAACCAGAATATAAACAAGCAGTGTTTCCTGATTTTTTCTTTGTTTTCTTTCAGATTTAGTTTTCTTGTGTCATGTTGAATATCAATCATATCCACACAGCTAACATCCTCTTTGAATAGTCCAACTTTAGTTGGTGATGGTCTTTTTTTTATTAATACAGAGTAAACGTTTTACCGCTTCACAATCATTTAGTCGTAAAACCTTCGGGCGACTGTGCTCGATACAGTCGTGTTGACTGTAGTGCCTCCACGAATGCTTTCAGTGTGGCAGGTGATGAATACGAACCTGGATGCAGCGTGTACGGCTGAAACACCTGAGGACCGACTGTTTTAAATGTCCCAAGTGTCCTTGAGCAGTCGTGCACTGGGTGACCTTTGACCTCATTTTAAAGGAAGCAGTTTTAGCCACAGGAAATGATGATGTTGCTGCGCTGAAAGAGACAGAAAGAGACACAAAACGACCACAAAGAGACTCATCCTGTGTCTTTTTCTTCCTGTGTGAGATTTCTGTAATGTCTCTGCTCGGGAATCTTAAAATCCGTCAGTCGGGAGGAGTTTGGCTCATCGTCCGTCTCATATTTATCTCAGCTTTTCAGCCAGCTGGTTTACTGCAAATCATCTGTAAATAGATGGAGGGACGCAAACGTAGACATACACAAACTGACAGGTACACAGTGACATGCTGAAATGCTGACAGGAATACACACACACACACACACACACACTCCCACATAGCTCACAACAGCAGCTGCTCCCCTGAAAGGAAACGTCACACTTTCTCTAAAATGAGATCCAAGGCCTGCTGTTCCTATTTTCAGTCATTCAGGATAAAAATAAACTTCCTCACAACATCGTTTGTTGCAAAGTTCACCGGCGCGTTTAAAGAGCCTGTTCTCAGGCTTATTTTGGCTCCTGAATTTAAACAACTTACAGGAAAGAAAACCAGTAAATAAACACCCCGTGCAGCAGCTAGTTTTTTATCCAAAGATCCTTCACACGTTTGGAAACTGTCCCATCGGTCAACTTCCACATTAAGTGATCTTAACGGAGGATCAATCACTTCACGCACGCTCAGCAGTATTCAGCTGGACACCAGACGAGGAGGAGCATTATCCAAAGTAGAAATCTGACCTTTGACCTTTTATTTTACAGCCTGTAGTCCACATTTTAAAATATGATTAACTAAATATCGCTGATGTAGGCAGGTCTATTTGTACAGTCTCATTATTATATTACTTTAAACAACAAGAGAGGGTGTCCATGTAGTTATTTTCCTTTTTAATCCACATACTAATTAGTCATTTGTTATTCTTTTAATGAATTATCAGTGATCTTTTGCCACAGATAATGATGGTTTTCATAAAATCAGGGTTTTTTTCTGCATGTGGAGACGCGCTGCAGGCATCTGAGAGAAACAGTCAGTCGTCTCACTCCTCAGACAGACACTCCACTATTTCACAAACTTTGTTATCTTCCTCTCCTCCCTCCTTTATCGCAGCCCCACCTCTCGCTGCCCTAATATGGGGGCATCTCTCTGCCCTCCGGCCAATCAGGCGGCTGGAAGCGTCCCTCCTGGAGATGCCATGAGCCCCGGCCAGGCCTGAGGTCTCAGTGAGGGGAGCAACAGGCTGGCTGGTGGCAAGGGGCAAAGGCCTCAGACAGAGAGAGAGAGAGGGGGAAAAGATTAGAAACAGCAACAAGAAGAAAGAAGAAGACGAGAAGGAGAGTAGCTGAGGACAGACAGGAAGATAAGAAAAGAGAGAGGCCGAGATTGAAGCCGTGCTGCTGCAGGTGGAGGTCTGTCACCTTTGAACCGCTGGAGGAGGCACGCTGAGGCTGAGAATTAAGGTAGGCTGGACGGATGTGCTTTAATAAAGCCTGTGAGCTGATGACACTCTGCAGCCTGCCGACACCTGAAGGCTCTCTGTGCACAGAGGAAGGCAGGTGTGAGAAATCACGGCTGAAGAGGGCCGTTAACTCACTTTTTGGACTTGCAGCATTAATATCGCATCTTCAGCCGCCATGCCTGTTGTTGTTCAGTGTCTGAACTCTGTGACGGATTAATTTAGTTTTAATTTAGCCTGACAACTTGTGTTATTTTCTGAAATATTGCTCCAACACTCGGCGGCTCAGGAGCTGCAGAGAGCTATGCAGAACAGTTTATGTAGCAGCTTGCACGCTCCACATTGCTGACTCTGGAGAGCATAACAATAGCGCGCTGTTTAAATGCAAAGACAGTTTTAGTAAGACAGCTGCCGCTTGTGTTTATTCCAACATGCCAGTTGCTGGTTACAAACACTCGAGCATTCAGCGAGGTTTATGGTAACTATTTGCAGAGTGGCATGTCACTATGACTCCAAGTGTTTTTGTAATGAGACCTGAGTTAAATAACACTTGAAAATGATTCGTAGCATTTATTTAAACCTGTGCCAGATGAGTGTGGGCTTCAACATGAGCTCCACAACGTTTAGTTCATCGTATTAATGTTGTTTCCCGGTCAAAAATAGGTTTAAGTGGCTTTATGCTGCAGAGCGGGGCGGACAGAGCGGCCGGAGGCAGCACCGGTCATTTCAAATAGCCCCTGTCTTAACGTTACACACCAGCGACAGCTGCAGTGTGACGGTCACAGGATCTGTTTGGCCTCCAATTCCAGCTCCTCTGCCGAGCTCGCCCGGAGGCCTGGTATGTGCCTTGGCCCAGAGTGGGTTCAGGGGCGGCTGCAGCCAAAACACACCCGCTCCGAGGTGCACATGTGTGGCACTCATTACATAATGAATGCATGGGTCATCTTCAGGTAAAGATACGGGTGCTATGCTATGTTATATCAAACAGTCTATGACATCAACCTATAGGGTGACAACAGGAAGTGATGTCTTGTCTTCATTATCAGAATATATTCCTATTTATCTCCTTGAATTAGATTTCTCTACCAGTTTAGGTGGACTGGTTTTCTGCTGTCGATGACTTATTGCTTTCAACAGATTGTTTATATTTCAAGATAAGATGCAGAGAAGCGGTGGAAGGAGTGAGCCTGAATTTCAGCTACATCAACAGCATAAATCTGTCCAAAAGGTCTCCCTGTCTAACTCAACATTTAGATGCCTCCACTGTGCTGATTTATTCTTCCGCTTTCAGATACACTATTCATGTCGTCTGATGAATTTCAAAATAAAAGCTTCTTAGCACAGCACTATATTTTTTCCTTTAGATGTGCAATAATTTATCTAAATGTTTTTTGAATGAACTTTTTTAATTAATTGCATGCACACAAGCTTGGCTGCAGACTTACATATTCTCCTTTTTTTTACTTTTCTACCTTTTTTCCACTTGCATCACGTCAGAGGAGGCTGATATGTTTGTCAATTTGATGGTTCACTTTGTTGGTAGTAATAGTAGCTGCCAAACTCCTCTTTACTCCAGCTGGACTTGTTTAAATGGAGGCCAGTAACCGAACTCTGCACTAATTTTATCAGTACCGACCGTCACAGGGATCACACGTCTCTAACTGAAGCTACAAATAAAGTCTCGGGTGTCAAACTCTTGTGGCATTTTGTTATTGTTGATTCTCAGAAATCATAATCACTGTTTTATTTAGATAATATGTGGAAGATTAAAAAAACAGATTAGGATTTTTTTTAAAAAAGCAGGTATAATTTGTGTATCTATGAGAGCAAATGACGTCTAAAATGAAATGATGGATGTTGATAGCAGTTTCCTGGCGACAGACTTTGGGTGGTGGTGTTGCTGTTGTGTGGGTGGGGTTAATTTTAGACCAGGAAGTAGGGTCAAGAGTTGATTGGGCAGTTCGGGAGCGAGACCTCGTGAGGAAACGCTGCTTGACGTGGGTACGAGGGCGAACTTCCCTCAGTGTACACAGAGAGGCGGGAGGACTTTTCAGGAAGGAAGAGTCGTGTAAACAAATGATATTTGAACACATATCAATGAATATTTGAGAAATTATCTAAATGTGATCAGAGAAATAAATAATAAAAAATACTAGCAGCAAATCTTCATCCTTAAATGACCGGAGCTGTGTGTGTGTGTGTGTGTGTGTGTGTGTGTCGTGGTGTGATAAGTGTATCTGTCAAAAATCTCTGCTTCCTGTTTACGTGGACGCATTTCCTGTCCAGAAGCTTACGCCAGCGGGTGTGTCTTGTTTTGTCCATCTGATGTCTCAAACACGCTGGGATCTATCTCCCTGATCTTGAATGGTTCGGACTGTTTGCTGGATGCTTTTATCTGAAGTGATTCCCAGCAGCGACGCTTCCTCAGTGTTTCAGCTCAGATGGCCTCAGTGGGAGTCAAAAGCCTGAAAGTCCATACAATTATTAAAATGTGTTCAAAATGATCTCCTGAACACCATTTTATCACAATATATGTGACACACAGCCTTTCCACAGACAGAGATAATCAATGTTTTAACAGTAAATATTCACCTACTAACAAGAAAATCTTTATTTGAATTCAGACGTCACCACAAGTCTGTTTTCACTGTTTCTTTCCAGGAACAGTGTCCTCACTAGTCCTCATGAAAACACACACACACGTTGCTGTAAACACTTCGACGTGCATAATCCTGCAGGTCCTGATAAGACGTCTCCACTAAAGACTGTTGACAGAGGTTTAATTCTTCACACCTTCATCGTACGCTGATGGAGGCAGAAACTTCTGTAAATGCCACAAATATCTGAATGACTGCTGGGAGTAGTTCGTTTGGAAGAGTTCAGGATTTTTGGGTGTGACCCTTTGACTGTAATTTCATGCTCTGCATTTGTCCCCGTGAGAGAAATGAAAGAAAATGCATGAAATTGAGAGAGTACTCATGAAGCTCACAAACACACTGAGATCTTCTCTCTCTTGTCTTTTTTTATCTCAGAGGACTGCAGACTAATAACTTCATTCCTGATTCATTTCCAGTCTGACTGTGATCATTTTACAACCACAGATTGCAGCAATCTTACAACTAATTTCCCTCACTTTTTTCAAGCCTCTACTTCTTCTTCCGCTCTTTTTTCTCTCTCTCGTGAGTTCCTCTCATTCACAAATTCTCACATCATCATGTCTTTTCAACAATCTTTCACCCACGTTCCTTAAACTGATCGATTTTTGGAAGTTGTTCTTTAAAGATCACTGCAATGCTGCACCTTTAGATGGGAAATAAATGTCGTCACACATCCTCAAAGAAGCAACCTAAATGTAAATCTCATTGTGTTTTTCAATAACTCGTGTTGCTTGATGAAGTATTTACAGTCAGTCTGCTGTCTGGAATAGAAGCAGCTTCCCTCCTCTGGGCTTGTGATCGTCCTAAAATTAGATCCAATAAGGTTTGTGTTGTGTGCTCAGGCCGCCACCAATTGTGAAAAAGCATTGCGGTATTTCCTCTGTGCACTCTTATGTAAGTACGTGAGGAGAAAACTTATTTTTGTCGATATCTGGCCTCTGCTGATAATACCTCAGCCCACAAATAAATCGCAGGCTCACATCCTCGGCCGTCTCTCGTGTGCTGCGTCACCGCCGCCGCTGCATCGCTGGTGTCAAAGAAATGTTATCAGCTTTTTTTTAAAGAACAGAGAGGTGGTTGTTTTCTTTGGGTGGACACCTGATGCCCGATGGCCGAGCCAACTATAACATCATTAACTTGTCCATCTCTAATGGGCTTAGATCAGCCTCTGAGCAGGATTACGGTAGCGGGGTCGGTTTCACGAGTCAGAGCGGGTCAACAAAGACCGCTCAGATCACGTGTTCATCCCTCCACCGGTCCAAGGGGTCACGGCTGTCGGCATCAGGATTTTAAAGACACCGTCCTCGTCAGAAAAAAGGATGTTGGTTCTTAGACTGAACGATGGCCGTGGTTTCCTGACAGGCGACTTCCTGTGGTGGTTTGATTGATGAAAAAGAAGCACAGCATTGTTACGCTGCTCTAAAAACACGCAGATGGTTGTGTGGACCGTGACCTTGCAGATGTTTAATGTAGAGATTGTGTCCGTGTGCAGGAATTAGTGCGTCCTTTAGTGAAGAGGAAAGTGAAGGTGTCGAGGTCGGAGCAATGGATGAGGAGAGTGTGTTTGCATCCCATCACAGACCTGAAATGTTTCTAACTTCATTCACATTGTTTTAGCTGTCTGCTGTGTACAAATACTGGAAATAGTTTTTAAAAAAACTGGCATCAACATAATCTGAGATTTTTGGAAAATCGTCCAGTACTGATGCAATATTAGTTTCTTTAATCATGAAGGTGTAACTTACTCTGCAGCTAAGTGCTGTGTGTTTCTTAGAGCGTTGTAGGAAGAGTTAAGTTTGTTTTTAGAGCTTTTTTTTCTTAAAACAGCACCACGAGAGCAGTGAGAGTGAAATAAAACTGTAAAATTGCGAGCCGGACAGCTAAACAAAGAGCCGAAACCCTCAAAAAATCTCTCTTTAAAGAAACTGTGTCAGGCGTGTGATCAGTTTCTTAACCTAGATGTGTTTTATTGATGTGCTTTAATTAAACCAACACTGTTATTTTCATGACCTAAAATGTTTTTATCTTAATCAAAGAAAGCGTTGAGATATTATCAGAGAGCAACACACCAACACGATGGGAACCAAGGTCAGTTTGCTCTGCAAAGAATTCATAAAATAAAATGAGTTTTATGAATTATTGTTGTGAACAGATCAGTCAGACTGATGTTTTTCTTCATGACAGCAGAAAAGATTTTATTGTCATTTAATTCTTAGCATATCAGAGACTCTGATTGACTTCGGGGTTTTGATCTTCAGAAATATCCAAACCATCAGGAGCAGCGTAACGTGAAAAGTTTAAAAACTGATTCCAGTCTTTCATTCTGGATCCAAAGATCTGGATCCTTTTTTTGCCATTTAAAGAACAAACTATTTAGTGTTGAATGAAGCAGAAAGTTTGGCTTTCTGTACCTTTATGTGTGATTCCTACAGGCCTGTTAAGGTCATTTATTTAAAGTTACTGAGGCTGAACAAAAACTAAGGGGAGCTGCAAATTCAGATGATAATCCTCTGATGGTGCATTATTAAAAATGTTCATACTGTCTCATCTCTTTTTTAAATGATTAATTATACTATTTAACTATAAAGGTGAAAGTAATGAACATGCTCATACTGTGTTTCAGGATCATTAAGGTTTTAACAATTTCTTACAGCAACCTGTGATGCTCTGAAGGAAACGTGAGCTCGACTGCTCGTCTGGTCTTCTTACTAACCAACATTCAGAGAGAAACGTTGCAGCCTCTTGGAGTGAAAATGTATTTGTCCTTAAGTCTTTCTTCCAGCACACTTTATGAAAAAAAAATCACAGAATGATGACATGCAAAGCTGAGCGAGAAAGTAAGAAGTCATGACTCATTTTGTCGTGACTAAGCCTTTCTGCACAAACTGTGCCGGAGCTGAAAGTCTGTCAGACCGTGTTTAAGCTCTTTTCCACTCCACGACCTCGCTAACAAACCCGTCCGTTTTATCAAATCCACTCCAGACAACTTAATCCCGCCGCTGTTCGACAAACTGCAGAGAGGCCGACGAGCTCTTTAGCTTCCCGATCGTCAAACTCAGGCCCATCGTGGGAGCAGCCAGGCAGCCCGAGCCGAGGCGGATCATAGCGGGGAGCTTTCTCCAGAAAATAAAGTGACGTTTAATTTGTCTGGAAATAGCTGACGGGCGTGCAGCTTTTCAGACAAACGCATGTTCACTTGTGTGAGCTTTTTCTGATTCAGCCTCCTGGATGTTTTTTTCACGGCTTCTGTCACTTTGACTCGGCTGTTGCTTTGGCGCGGTACAAAGCTCTTTGATCAGATTTGGGCGGCCTGTGTGTGTGTGGGTGTGAACGCTCCGATGTGGATCTGAGCCAACAAAGCAAACAACTCGACAACCTAAGTGAGCGCGTGTTTACTTGTAGTTCTTTCATTTGTTTTTTCTTTCAGGATCAGATCTGATTTTAACCCTTCCTCTCTCCTCCCCTCAGGCTTGGACTTTAGCTGAAGTGAGTAAACAGTTCAAATGACTCAACCGAGACTCTGCTCTTTTTAAATAAAGTCATAGGACCAGTTTTCCAAACAAAATATGATAAATCAGCTTGTTTTCAGGTAGTTTCATTCCCTCTTTGTGATGCTGTGAAGAGAAACAGTAGGAAGAAAGAAAGAAAGCAAAGTGGGAGGTGATACTAAACCCCACTATTACACAATTTACTGATTACATAGTCGCATTAAATTCACCTTCAATCAGATGAGTGTACTTTAGTGAGTTTAGCTAACATCAAACATAATTGCAGAATATTTTTATTACAGACTGAAACATCCGTCTTTTCCTGCTCCCATCTTCGGCCCATTAAAGACAGAGATCACCGGTCGTGAAATGTTCTGCAGTCGTTTCAGCAGTTTCGTGTCGGGGCTCCTCTGCTCGCCGCTCTCTTCCTTCATAAGGGTCTGTGCTGATTGGATCATCAGGCGTGTGGAGGCCTGCAGATGTGAGAGTCCGATCTATAATAAGACTCAGCTCAGAGGCATTTCAAATCTTCACCTCCTCCTCTGCCATCCCTCCATTCCTCTGTTACGTCCAGGGAGTGCCACCTCCTCCACCTGCTGTGGTCCGTCTGTCCGTGCAGAGCTGCAGTTTAAAGCCGCTGTCAAAGTTAAACTGCAGCCGATGAGCATATTTTAACTCAAGCTGAGATATTCTGTTTCCCTCCAGAGGTTTCACAAAGATATATAACCCCAGAGTTGAGGGAACTTTTCATTTTAATTAAAAAAAAACCTCAAGTTTTATGAAAATGTGATGGCCGTTCGTTCTCCATAGTGCAGCAGAGCAGCGGCTGCACCTGTTGTCGCAGCTGACACAGAAATGAAAAGTCAGAAAGCCTCGAGGCTCTGCGTGTGAGTACGTGACAAAACTTTTGACTTTGCCACTCAGTGTGTGCTCAAATGGGTCAAATGGCATGCACTTTTAAAAAAATGCACCAAAATGTGTGTGTGTGTGAAAGAAATGTCAGGAGAGTTTTAAAAAAAGATGAAGGTCTGAACTGCTGTCTAGTTATTTGTCTAACAATGTCATCGAACCTGCACAGAAGAAAAACATGATTATAGTCTCAGCGTGGGCCCTCCAGGAGATAGTTTGTATTATAGTATCTCATTATCACAGTGGCCGATCTGTCGGGGGCTCGGGGGTGGATCTGATGTCTGCGTTCTCATCACTGAAGAGCGTATCACTTCATGTGTAAAGCGTCCATCTCGACGGCCGGGGAGGCAGCGAATGTGTGTTATGTGTTCCTGTGACCTCCCCGACACCAGATACCTCCAACCCACCCAAACAGGGCACGACATCCACGCCGACACCCGACACAAGCACACACACACACACACAGATTCAAACACACAGATGGGCACGGACTCAAATACACACACACATAGGGGGCTAAGCTAAGGCGGTTAAAAAAGTGATCACATGAAGGCCGGACTGCGAGGAATGACATTTCTGGGGGCCGCAGTGACGGGAAGCCGAGGGAGTCCTGAAGCAGCAGAGACACGCTGCTGATGGACTTCAACACATCAAACAAACAATCAATCGCAATCAGTGACTCTTTTATATAATGGAGATAAAAATACCTACAAATTAAGTTACTGTGGACACACTGTAGGTCATAGTTTCACACAACGCTCCAGCACGAAGCTATTTAAACATTCAACCACTTAATGTGAATTAGCTGCGTTTTATATGGTTGGTATGATGCTACAAACACTCAGCTTCACTGTTTGCTGCTGATTTAATTTATGTTTTTATAGCTTTATCAGCATGTCAATGAAAATCAAATGTGTGAAAACATGTCTGCATGGATCACTGCATACTGGTCATCAAACCTTAACAAGCACTTCTGGTTAAATTCTTACTACAATATTTGACAGCTTTTATTTTGCAGTTAGTTGACATTTTTCATTCACTGTGACAATCTCACAGCTGCCATTTATGTTCAGTGCTCAACGTTGGTTCGCTAGTAGTGTCTGAATGCAGAGTTTGGATGGTTTGGATGTTTTGGGCTCGGGTAGCCGGTGCAGAGGCATGACCAAGACCACGGAAAGAATCTCAAGACCGCCGTCCCAGAAGCCTCAGACTGACGGCCGTGTCACCACAGCGGACGCTCAAACTCCATATGAGCACGCCTGACACGAACGCTACTGCAGCTAATTACCTTACTGTGATCCGGACCTGTTCTCGTGGCATGTCGGTGGTGACTGGTGTCATCCTGTGTATTTATTAAACGCTGAAACAAAATGAAATTATTCCTGATCTAAACTGACCGTTACTTTTGCAGGATACAATTTCAGAAACACTTTTGATTCTCATCAAAATGTCTGAAGCAGAAGTATAAAACATCCAGTACTTTTTAAATTATTAGTTTTAAAAGAACATCTATCATTTTATATTAAACATTTTGACAAGCAGCAGTCAGACAATTAAGATTATTTCTTAAAGTTTCAGAGAAGTAAAACCATTCATCACATTGTTAACCCAGCATGGGATTACACTGGTGGAGCACAATTAACACTTCATTTTTCCTTGTACCTAATTTCTGTCTTGTTTAAAGCAGTTTGAGGTTATTGGACAGGATGTTAGTTTGATTGAATCCCCATTTATTTTCCTTTATCTGCAGGACAGTCGGTTGAATCCATTCAGCCAGTTCAGGAAATGACTTTTCATTCTTACTTCTTCCTCTGTTGTCAGTCGCGACTCTCGTAAGCCTGACGAATGAACGCACTTCATTGCAGCCTCGTCTTAATTGAACCAGATAAGCACAAAGTTATTTCCAAAAAGAAAAACAGAATAACCTGAGAAGTCTTTTCTTTTCTGTTTCAGACTCTGACAGAGACCAAGAGGACAGCCATGTTTTCAGCCAGAGCAGAGATCCAGCCGTGAGTAAACACACACACGAGAGGCTTTAAAAATGCAGTAATGACGACGTTAACATGACAAACCACCGTCCACATGAAGATTATGATGAGAAAGAGATGGTACAGTTTTATTTCTGTAGTCTCAGGCCCTTTTAAAAGCACCATCTGTCCTCTACACAGCGATAACACTCGAGCCGACACTTAAACTCAGCGGGCCGATTCTTCCATGTTCGATGACAGAAATGAGCGTCCACAGATGTCACAGTCTGTGGCTGCCACTGATCTAATATAATTAAGATTGAGTGCATTGTTACTCTTATTACTGCACTTTATAAAGAGAGTGGTGCATTAATCATGGTCCTAAATTATTCGGGCTTCCTGTTTACTGGCTGCTGAATCTGTGAGTTTGTCTTTATTGAGAACAAGTAAGTGTGTTTCTGTTGGTTTTCTCACAGAACCTGATGCATTCACACTGAGTGTAAGACAGGGTTAAAAAACAGGAAGAGGTATGTCTTTGAAAAAAAATCTCAATGAATAACCATCTTTTTGAAAAGAAAACATGAAAGGAATAATTATAGCAAAGGTTATTTTAGGATTTCAGGAAATTTCTGGAAATTTGCAGTTGGAAAGTGTCAAGAGGTCACTGCAGCCCAACAACAGGTGAAGTGCTAAAACAGGATGTTTTTACAAGATTATCCATGTGAGAGTTTAGGGAGCGAGTAGAGGAAGGAGATAAGGGAGGCTGGGGCATGTTTTCTCCAGAAAGAAGGCGAGAGGTAAGAGAGCTCGCTTTCATTCAGTCTGACTAAAAAAACTCACAGTACAAATAAACACAGGATAATAAGAAAGATTCTGGAGGGTTTTTATTCAGCTTAAATTAAAGAAACAGGTCATCAGGAGACAAATTTCACCTCTTTTGAAAAAGCTGTAAGCAACACAAGGAGTCACAGTGAAAGAAACCTGCAGATGAGATGATGCTGCTCTGCTCTGACTGAAGTTCAGTTGACTGTGGATTTTATTTTGTGGCCGTGACCGCATCCCTGAGTTAAGAGGATTGGTAGCAGCAGTGCATGGTCAGCATACAGAGTACCTCGGAGTGCAACAAACCCACAGCTGGCATTTCCTTTTTTAATTCTTGCAGAGAGAGAAAGAGAGAGAGAGAGCTGGCTGAGCCTCACGTGCAGACTGTAACATATATTCAGACCTGTGAGGCTGCAGCTCTCCAGTAAAACCACTTTTCTTCTGTCGAGCAGCTTCACTGGAGCCGAGAATGTCAGCGGATGTTGAAATAAATTGAGAAGATTCACATCATGCACCACATGTTTTTCTACATTTTCCCAGTGCACTTCTGCCCTGGGGGCACAAATATTCTGGTTCTTGTGGAGTTAAAGGGTCAAAGCATCGTGAAACACTGTCTGCTGTGTGTGTGTGTGTGTGTGTGTGTGTGTGTGTGTGTGTGTGTGTGTGTGTGTGTGCAGGTAAGAGACAGGAGGCGGTCGCCCCCCTCGAACAGATCCCCCTCCGCCCCACAACGCAACCCTCACCACAGCGGCTCCACAGACGAACAGGAGAGCCCCGAGAGAGTGGTGAGACACACACACACACACACACACACACCTGCATTAAAACAGACACACACCTGAGGGACATCAGAGTGTGTCGATAAAGACTGTTCAGAAATATGTCGGTGATGCAAGAAAGAGAAGAGTTATCCTAATAAAAGAAAGAAAAGTATGAACACTTACATTGTTACCTGCATTTAAGTGTCATTTTTGTCATAAATCTAAACACCATTTAGTGTTTAAAATGTGTAAATCTCAACATTTTTAGAGATACACTTGTTTCCTTTCTTGCCACAACAGATGAGAAGATAAATACAACTCTCATATCCGCCCATTAATCATTGTGAAAATGGTAAAAATCATCACCTTGATTCAGAGATGAAGAGCTTGATCCCATCACAGGCCTGTTTGGTTTAATTTAAATGTACATGAATGCTCCTGGTGGATGATGAAATGTGATTTTCTTTATTTAGATGAAGGAAAGTCCTTGTGACTTTGACCTCAGGACCCTCAAAGCTCCAGTCGCAAATAGAAAATGTTGAAATTTTTATGAACTACACTGTTCTTCAGATGTACTTGGAAAGAGGAACGCAGCGTTGTGACTGACTTTGTGACCCCAGCAGCAGCCGGGTCCATAGAAACTGGATCACAATAGTCCGGCCTCAATCTGCTGAGGTCATTGTCCGCCACATAAACAACCTTTCATTTCTCCCAGCTCAGCACAGATGCCAGTCGCGGCAGGTGACCGCCAGCTGCTGGACGCAAAGTCAACAACAAAAAACAACCGTCCGCAGGTGTCGAGGGCTGTAAACACCTTTTAGTCCACATTCATGGACTGAAAAGCTGCACGTTAGCACTTTAAGAGTTTTAGAGAAACTATGTGACGCTGCTGCTGGTCGCAAAACAGCGACGCCTGCTGGCTCCAATCAGAAATGTCAGCGTCGCTAACAGAAGCTGAAACAACCTACATGGAAAAAGACCACAGTTACACAGTAAAACATGCTAATAACAATTATTAATATTATTAATTACATGCTTACCGAAATATTTTTTCTTTTACATCAATAATTTATTATGTTGTGGATATTTTATTGAGAAACATCAATGTGTCACTGATGGGAATTCACTACTTAAACAGGTGGATTATATTAGTGGAAATACTAAATTATCTATACAGTTTACATCTATACAGCACCTTTTATACACAAAATGCATCTCAATATGCATTACAAAATAAAAAGAATAGGGAAGTTAAAATAGTAGACCAACAACATTAACTAACCATACCATAATAACTTCCACATCATTATCTTACTACGACTACTACTACTAATAATAATAATAATCCTCTAATATGGACCAGTAGTGTACATAATGATGTGAAATAGAGCAGAGTAATAAAAATACATGTCAAAGTAATGAATCCAATTAACTGTATTGGTAACATAATTTAAACAGCACGTCTTCAACTTTAGTCTGGTTGATTTTGTGACCTCCACGCTGCAGATCGTCTCACTCTGGCTTCTCTCTGCGGTTGCAGGTGCAGAAGGAGAAGCTCCATGCAGAGCTGAAGCAGGTGTTGAGTCAGAAGAGAAGTCACCTGAGAGAGTCGACCTGCCAACTGGCCCAACCAGAGATGGACTCGGAGCCCACAGACGAGCAGACGGTGAGCAGGAGCGATAAACACTTTTAATGAGACTGAAATATTTACTCCTTTTTCTTTTCTATCAGTGGTTGATTAGCGCTTGGAGAGTTTTTTGAAACAAGATGGATGAAGACGCCTGCAAAACTCCAATAGTTGATAAAGTTCATGATTTACTTTTTCCCTCCTAAGTCATCTACAAGTTATTTCCTTTGGTCAGTTGCTGGAAAAGTGGTTGCCGTCCAAGAGTAGAGTGACCTTTCCTCCGTGACAGTTTAATGGATAAAATGGAGTCTGAAGTAAAGTGTGAAGTGACAAATAACTGTACAGTAAATTCTGCACTCACTCAACGAAGTGAAATAAGATATAAAACAGACCTGAAACCCACGTGAACTGAAAACCATTTTTAATCCGCCCAGCAAAGAAAGAAGAGAAAGCTTTCTTTGAAGCTACGTAATTTGTACATCATTGGTCTTAAATGGTGTTGAGAGGTGACTTTTTGGATTTTGGGGATTATTTTTCTCTCATGTTTTAGATTCATCATTATTAAGAGGTTGAATTTGTAAGTAGTTCCTTATATTTTCTAGTTACATCCTCAAGTATGAATTATTTCTATAACTATGGCCAGTTTTCTTACATCTATCTCAAACTAACCAAGTATAATATTGAGAGACTTAAACAAAAGTCAGATTAAATGTATTTAGATTTTGTTCTTGAACATTGAAAGTTGTGTTTGTGTGTGTTTTAGAGCGGGGAGGAGGCCTCTAAGTCGGTGGAAATTGTGGTGGAGACGGAGGCGGAGGCTGGAGCCAGCGGCTACAGTGTGACTGGTGGAGGACAGCGAGGGATCTTCGTTAAAGACGTCCTCAAAGACTCACCAGCTGCAAAACATCTCAGTCTACAGGAAGGTACGTTACAGTCATTTCAAAGAAAACATACTAAGTGCTTTACAATGGACGCTATTCAAACAAGAAACACAATGAAAACATGAGCCAAGGTGGTTGTGAATGTGTTCATCAATATTATTGTCAGTATTGTTGGATATTTGGAACACAATCAACCCTAAACATAAACAGGATAAATGTGTTTTAGATTGCTTTAGTTTTGTCACACACTGTAAGTTATTTTAAAAGTCCTGACCAGAGGTGATATTATGTTAATCATGTTTGATTTGATATTCTTGATATAGTTAATCACTGTTACCACTGGAGGGCAGTAAAACATTTGTACATCAAAATAAGATAAGATAAGATAAGATAAGATAAGATAAGATAAGATAAGATAAGATAAGATATGATAAATCATGTCAACTTTTTGCTAACGCCATATCAAATATACATCAGACTGATTTTTGAAAGTAGATTTTTGATCCCAGATGCAGATGCAGAGGTGTAAAAGTTTCACACATACTTTGTGATGTTTGTCGTGTGAAGGTGATCAGCTGCTGAGTGCCAAGGTCTACTTCGACAACGTGAAGTATGAAGACGCGCTGAAGATCCTTCAGTGTGCGGAGCCATATAAAGTCAGCTTCCAGCTGAAGAGGACCATCCCTGGAGCGGAGGTCAGCGTGCGGCCTCGAGTTCCCAGCGTGGAAGTCAAAGGTCCCAAAGCCAAGATGGCCAAAATGGTAATCAAATATGTTCTGTATCTGTTATCGTCTTTACCTCATTAAAATCCCAAAGATTTTGCAAGACTTTGCTGCAACTTTCAAATTAAACTGTGACCTCAGTTCTGGCTCCATTGTGTATAAATATTATAGACATATAGTCCTTTTCTAGACTGAAATTTGATTTAATATTAATTTATAGGATTTATGCATTAGTTAAATCATTCACCCTACAAAAAGCCAGCACTTCAATAGACATGATATCTCATGGTACCTCTTCATGTCATTCATGTGTTTTGTTTTCCTTTCAGAGTGTCAAGGGTACCAAACCATTCAAGACGAAGAAGAAGCGAGGTGGTCGTTTTGGTCTGAAGAGGCTGAAAGAGAAGCGCAGAGAGGAGCTGGTGATAGAGGGAACGCCTCCCAGGCTGGAGATGAGTGACGTGGATGTGGAGTTTTCTCTCCCCAAGTTCAAACAAAGGAGGAGCCCAAAGGCCGAAGCAGGAGGAGCGGGAGAAGCAGCAGCAGTGGGGAAGGCAAAAAGGAGGATCAGGTTGGGCATGTTTCTTCTTTGTTTGTTGTTCCATGTTGAAATGGTCACAGTTACCTGCCTTACTAACTTAACAGCATGTGAAACAAACTACTGAGGAATATTATAATGGTAGTTCTACAGAATAGCATAGGAAAATACTACTACTGACTGTTGATGTTTTAAAGCTATTTTATGCTTAAAACTGTCATTTTCATCTCTCCTTTACATGGTTCCCAAGGTTTCCCCACATGAAAACAAAGACTTATGCTGGAGCAGAGACAGGAGGAAAGGTGGAAACAGGAAGGCTTGAGGGACAGGTGAACGTCTCTCCACCTGAGATACCTGGAGCTAAAGTGAAAACAAAAGGAAAAGGACACAAGTTTGGAATCACATTTCCTAAAGCCAAACACACAAAGTCAGGCTCTGCTTTGGAGACTGGATCTGTGGAGCTGAAGCCTCCTGGTGTGAACGTCCAGCCACCATCAGTGGAGTTCAGCTTGTGTGGTGATAAAGACGTGGATGTCGAGAAGGGAGGAGTTAAGATTAATGCACCTGATGTAGAGTTTGCACTTCCTTCAGGAAAAGGTGAGGCATCTTTGCCCACTGTGAAGGGAAAAGCACAAATCAAAGCACCTGAAATCAACATCGTGGGAGGAGTTGATGCAGAGGCAGCTGTTGGAAAAGCTGATGTAGATGTGGGCAAAGGAGATGCAAAGTTAAGAATGCCAAAGTTGAAACTCCCCAAGGTTAGACTCTCACGTCATTCAGATGAGATAGACGGTGACATCAAGGTTAAAGCCAAAGGGATTAAAGTGCCTGACACAGACATAACACCTCCAAAAGTAGAAATCAAAGGAGGTGGTGAGATTGATCTCTCCATCAAACCAGAAGTGGAAGGAGACCTCTCAGGAAAATCTCCAGCTATTCAAATGCCTTCTGTTGATATTTCTTTACCAAAAGTGAAGGGAAAGTCTGACATCGACATCTCACTCCCA
The DNA here is from genome assembly GCA_037176925.1 of Amniataba percoides. NCBI lineage: Eukaryota > Metazoa > Chordata > Actinopteri > Centrarchiformes > Terapontidae > Amniataba > Amniataba percoides. The sequence continues at coordinate 2,933,014 of JBAJHX010000049.1, read as the reverse complement.
GAGTTCAAAGGCGCTGGGAAGTCAGCAATCAAAATGCCTGGCATTGACATTTCTGTTCCTGATGTTGATTTGAAATTGGACACCAGAGTCAGAGTTCCTGATGAGGTTGAAGGCACTATTAAAGGGCCCAAAATCTCCATGCCTACAGTTGATATCTCCTTACCAAAAAAAGGATCTGCCAGTGTTGATATTGAAGGTCCAGATTGTGGAGGGAAAATCAGTCTACCTTCTGTTGACATCTCTCTCCCAAAGGTGAAACCAGAGAGTGGTGACGTGGATATGGACTATTATGTTGGTGGAGACGGGAAGTTCAAAATGCCTGATTTTGACATATCTTTGCCCAAGATTAAGTCACCAGAAGGAGATGTAAATATACAAAGACAAGAAGTAGAAGGTGGCTTCAAGTTACCCAAAGTAGACCTGATCCTACCCAAAGGCAAAGCAGGAACAACTGATATTGAAGCAGGAGGAAATTTTCAGTTACCATCATGTGATATCTCCCTTCCTAAAATGAAGACAGGTGAGGTCACCATCGAGGGCCCTGAAGTGAAAGGTGGTAAATTTGAAATGCCCACACTTGACATTTCTCTTCCAAAAGGCAAAATAGAAGGAGACATTGAAATAGAAGGGCATGCTGGGAAGGGAGGAAAATTCAAAATGCCTGCTGTCGATGTTTCTCTGCCAAAGCTGAAACAACCAGACGGTCATGTGAACATAGAGGGTGAGGGTGGAAGTGAGATCCAGATGCCTTCGATCGATATATCAATACCAAAAGGAAAGATGAAGGGTGATATTGAAGTGGATGGTTCAAAAGGGAAGTTCCAAATGCCCTCACTTGATGTCAAACTCCCTAAAATGGAGGCATCTGGAGCTGAGATTGACTTTCATGGACCTGAGATTAAAGGAGGGAAAATTGAGGTGCCATCAGTAGACATTTCTCTACCTAAAGGTAAAGGTGAGGTTGACCTAAAGGGAAAAGGAGGCAAGTTTAAAATGCCTTCATGTGATATGTCTCTTCCAAAAATGAAGTTACCTGAGGGTGAGGTTGTTTTGACAGGACCTGAAATCAAAGGTGGAAAGATCAAGATACCTACTGTTGACATTGCTGTTCCCCAAGGAAATGCAGAGGGAGATTTGAAGATTGATGGTGCTGGAGTAAAGGGAGGTCAAATAAATGTACCCTCTGTAGACATTTCTCTCCCAAAAGTGAAGCTTCCTGAAGGAGACCTAAAGCTAAAATGCCCCGAACTTCCAAATGTTGATCTTTCACTTCCCAAGGCGAGCGTGGAGGGCAACATTGAGCTTGAGGGTAGTGGTGGCAGCAGACCCAAGTTTAAAATGCCTACATTTGATGTATCACTGCCAAAGATGAAGATGCCTGAAGGAAATATTGGCCTTGAGGGACCCTCAGTTGATATCTCTCTTCCAAAGGGAAAAGCAGAGGGTGACATACAAACTAAAGGTAAAGGAGGGCATTTTCATATGCCCTCAATTGACGTGTCTCTCCCTAAAGTAAAATCAAAGCATGGTGACGTAACCATCGAGGGACCAAAGATCAAAGGTGGGGAAATTAAAATGCCAACAATTGACATTTCAACCCCTCAAGGAACGTTGGAAGGTGATATCACTGTTGAAGGTGAAGGAAAAGGAGGTAAATTCAACGTGCCATCTGGAGACATTACCCTCCCTACAATGAAAACCCCTGAAGGAGATGTGAATTTTCAAGGGCCAAAAGTTAAAGGTGGACAGTTTGAAATGCCCAAAATTGACCTCTCTCTTCCGAAAGGAAAAGCACAGGGAGACATTAATATTGACATTTTCTCTGGAAAAGATGGGAATATTGAAACACCATCTTATGGTATTGGACTTCCAAAAGCAAAAGGTGATGTTGACCTTTCATTACCAGTTCCAGAAGTAAATATCCCAGAGGGGGGTCTGAAATTAAAAGGGCCTCAGGTGAAGGGCAGGAAGATTGAGATGCCAGACATTGATCTTTCACTCCCCAAAGGAAAGGCAGGAGGAGAAATGGAAATTGAAGGACATGCTGGCAAAGGAGGCAAGTTTCATATGCCATCGTTTGATTTCTCTCTTCCTAAAATGAAAGCCAAAGGACCAGATATACATTTTGAAGGCCCTGATGTTAAAGGTGGAAAAATAAACATGCCATCAGTTGATGTTTCTCCGCCCAAAATAAAGTCTCCTGATGTGGATATCAGTCTTGAGGGTCCCGAAATCAAAGGTGACATGTCACTACCTAAAATGAAGTCTCCAGAGGTCGACATCAGCCTCAAGGGTCCCGAGGCAAAAGGAGGAAAATTCAAAATGCCCAAATTTGGTGTTTCACTTCCAAAGATGAACCTGCCTGAGGGCAATGTGGAAATGCCATCAGCTGATATTTCACTCCCAAAAGGAAA
>JBAJHX010000049.1:2911262-2923846 GCA_037176925.1 Amniataba percoides | reverse complement strand
GTGGAGCTCAAAGGGGAAGGTGGAAAATTCAAGATGCCACATGTCAGCATGCCCTCTGTTGACATATCTCTGCCCAAGGGAAAAATTGAAGGTCCAGAAGTTGAAGTAGAGGGAGATGGAGTAGGGAAATTTAAAATGCCTCATATGAAAATACCAGATGTTGATATCTCTTTGCCTAAAGGAAAGATTGAGGGTCCAGATGTTGAAATAGAGGGAGGTTCAGGAGGAAAGTTTAAAATGCCCCACATGAAAATGCCAAATGTTGATATTTCTCTGCCCAAAGGAAAGATTGAAGGTCCAGAGGTGGAGCTCAAAGGGGAAGGTGGAAAATTCAAGATGCCACATCTCAGCATGCCCTCTGTTGATATTTCACTGCCCAAGGGAAAGATTGAAGGCCCAGAGGTTGAGATTGAGGGGGGTGCAGGCAAATCTAAAATGCCACACATGACAATACCCTCAGTGGACATGTCCTTGCCAAAAGGAAGGACTGAAGGTCCAAATGTTGAAATAAAGGGTGAGGGAGGAAAATTCAAGATACCAAAGGTTGACATATCTCTTCCTAAAGGGAAAGCTTCAGTTGAAGGGCCAGAGGCAGAGAGTAAGGGAGGCTTAGGGCAGTTCAAGATGCCTAATGTGGACATATCCATTCCTAAAGGAAAAGCAAATATTGACACACCAGAGGTGAAAGTAGAGACAGAGGGAGGAACCATCAAACTTCCACATATGAAGATGCCAAAGGTTGACATTTCACTTCCTAAAGGTAAAACTAAAGATGTTGAATCACCTGATATAGAGATTGAAGTCACTGGAGGAAGGTTCAAAGGTCCAGATGTGAAATCAGGTGAAGCCGAGATCAACTTGCCAACTGTTAAGACTGGAGGGAAAATTAAAGGGCCACAAGTCACCTTACCAGATCTGGACATCGATGTGACACATAGCAAAACTAAACAAGACACAGAGGCTCATGGGGAGGCTGATTTGCATGTTGAAGGAGAGCACAAAGGTCTGAAACTCAAGATGCCGGCAATAGATATCAAAGGTCCAAAAGGAGACCTGGAGCTTGATATAGGACTTCACAGAGGAGAGGGCAAGAAGGACAAGAAAAAGGTTGAACTACCTGACTTGGATGTCAACACAGGAGGGAGCAACAGCAAAGTAAAAGGTGCTAAAGTCAAAGGAACTAAATTCAAGATAGGAATGCCCAAAAAGAAAACAAGTAAAAATGTGACAGCGGAAGAGAAAACGTGCAAAAACTGCAACGAGGAGTTAAGCGGTCAAGTTACACACACATGCAAGGGTAAAGAAAGCTTTGAGTGCAAAGTTGAAGTTGAAACCCACAACGGACACAAAAAGGCTAAAGATCATATCAACATCCCAGTGCCAGAGGTTACGTTACCAAGTGTAAAAGGCTCAGCCGACTTAGCAACAGGTGGAGAGGGAGGCGTCTCATCATCCAAAGCACAAATCAAAGTCCCAAGGATCCCAGACATTGAGTTTGATATTAGTGCATCACAGGATGAAGATGATGAACAAACAGAAAAAGACAAGAAAATCAAAATCCCTAAGTTTGGTGTCCCATTGCCCTCCCTTTCTACTCCTGAAGGAAGAATGAATATCTACGGGCCAGAAATTCAGTATGAGGGACCTAAAATGCCCAAAGTAAAGAAAGCTGTTTTTGTCCTGGTAAATCCTCCTCAAACAGGCGAGCCGGCTGCAAGCACAGGCCTCCATGAAGAGGAGACGACATCTGAGACTGTAACAGAGGACGTCAAAGTGAAGGTGCCAAAAATCAAAATGAAGCCAAGCTTTGGGAAGTCCAAAGAAAAATCAGCCTCTGTGAGCACAGAGTCGGAGGGAGAGGACAAGTCAAAGGGAGGGAAGATAAAAATGCCCAAAGTGTCATTTTCTCCTGGCAAGTCAGGGTCATTTGACGTCAAAGGTTCAAGTTCAAGTCTCAATGGTGACGAAGATGCAAGTCCTCAGAAGGGCTCCAAGGACGATAAAGGGACATTCAGTGGTAAAATTAAACTTCCAAAGGTGGAGTTCACCTCTCCATATGGCAAGATGGCTGCAGAGGAGGAGGTTACGGAAATGAGTGTGAAACTGGGAAAGGATTCATCGCCAGCAGAAGCTCGGGGAGACACCAAAGGGCTTAAAGTAAAACCAGGCAAGATGACCCTCACAGGTTTTAGCGAGGAGGATGTGGTGTCATCTCATGCCAGGACAGATATGCTGGACCGGGACAGCTCAGAGTCCCCTTCAGGTTTTTCCATGGAGTTCAGCTCAACAAAGATCCAGTCTTGGAGCGAGGTTGAAAGCAGGGAGTCTGAAGAAAAAGAGTCTTCACCCTGGTTCAAGGTGCCAAAGTTCAGCCTGAAGCCACACTCAACAGGTAAGAATAATGGAAATGTTGATTCTTTGTTTGCATAGACATTTCTATAAGGGTATATTGAACTCTCTGTATTTAAAAAAAATGTTATATAGCTCTGCATTTTTTATATTATGTGACTATTTATTATTTGGTTGCTTATTCTCAGAGAATACAGATTGTTAACACCTGCTATTGTGTTGCATTGTGGGAAATGTAGGATCCATATTAAGTGTCAATACATCTTGCTGCATTGACACTGTGTACTTTCTTTTTTTAATCTCTCTTTTGCAACTTTCCCAAACTTTCAGGCAGCACAATATTAAACCACTGGACAACACCTTTAATTGAATATACTTTAAGTTATATAGATGTGTGTTTTTTTTGTTTGTATTTGTTCTATATATTAATAACATTTCATTTCCTATTTTGTCTCTGCTACATAAGACTAAGTTTCTTTTCCCTCTTGACTTCTTCACCTACCTTTCTCTTTTCTCCTTGCCTCCTTTCCTCTTCTTGTCTCTGTTGTTTCCTCTTCCTCTTCCTCCTTCTCCTCCTCCAGGCTTCCTCCAGATAACCCCAGAGGGGTCTCCTCAGGCCCAGCGGAGGGGGGAGGTGGGAGGCGAGGCCGACGTATCAGGGTCTTTCTGCCTCCACACCTCAGGGCTCGACTTCACCACCCAGGAAATGTCTGAAGAGCGCCAAGTCTCGTCCGTCGAGGAGGGAACGGTCACCATGATGACCAAGACCACCAGAATCACACGGCAGGTGGTCACCACGGAAACCCGAACGGGTGAATCGTCATCAAGCACGACGACAACTCACCGAGCGTTGGACTTCAACTACTGAGGATGCTGTAATGATATCTTAAATGTCTTTTAATTTTTTTTTGTTGTTTTTCTTTGGTGAGGTTGCAGTGTTCTTGTAAGCTAAGCCTGCAACGTGGCAAACCTCCATTAAGTTCAAGTCTTTCTTTTATATTTTCATAGATGAGGTATGAATGTGATAAAAAAGCAATTCATCAGTCAGGATTATCGTCATTAGTACAGCGACAGAGTAATATATGCTTCCTTTTTTCATTTTAAATGTGACTGTTTTTTGTTACTGTTCTTTGAGTTTTGTTAGTTTTAGTCCAAATTATTTATCAGATTTTGTTTGGTTTGAAAGGTTTCACTCTGAATGTAAACGTGTCACATTGCTTTATTATTTATTGTTGTTTGTGTATTCAAAATGGGGGCTGGATTGAGTCATTTACTCACATCAGCAACATGGACTGAACCATGATCTGAAGATGAGTTCAAAATAATTTATTCTGAACCACTACAGTACAGGCCAGAGTAATATTTATGTAAATACAAATATACAATTGCTTTTTTGAAGCAGTATCCCTTCAATACGAAATGTAATTATTTTCATATTCACCAGAGTCAGTAGTAGAAATTATTTTTTGGCCTGATAACCTATTTCGTTTGTCTTGAAGAAAAGTGTGAGCTTTTTTTTTGTTGTTTTTTAGAGATTATAGGCCATTCTCATTTTCTGCCACAGTTTTATATTTTTAAGCATTTAGCTGGTGCTGTTACCCAGAAATAGTCACGATGAGTGAGCAGTGACACTCTGGACTCTTTTTTTTCTGCTGTGTGGGATCAAACCTGTGACCTTTGGGTTACAGCTTGCTCTCAAACATTTAGGCCACCCTGCTGCTAATCGATTTTATATTCATGTTTTTACTGTACACTGCCAGGAAAAGACACCACTGTATATTTTGTGACTGAGGCTTTAGATGCGGATGATTTGAAGCTCCGTGTTGAGTTTCAAAACATCAACGGCAAGCGAGGGCGGATATTTGGAGGTTTAAGCTTTAACAAAATGAGTGAGAGGAATCTGAAAGGTGAAAGTGTGAACCTTTTCCTCTTGACACTTAAAAATAACCCTCTAAAAATGCAGACTGGCAGAGCCTTGATCTCGTGCAAAAGCCATCACTTAACAAAATATGTCCTCTAGAGACGGAAGAGATCAGAGGACCAAGGCACATTTTCCTTCTCAGTTAAATTGGTGTTTAGATCAATAAAACGTAGCTATTAAGTGCCTTTACTTTTGGAGTGTGTCCTCCATTAGAAGTATAAACTGCTTTGAGATCGAGGGAGAAAAACCTTGTGCTGTCTTTTAGATATTTATATTATTGTTTCTATATCGAGACATTTAGGTTTCATTCCCAAATGCAGCATTTACCATTTGAGAGAAAATACTTCTGTAATGTTTCTGACAGGAAACAAAAACTTACTTTTGAAAACTACAGATTTTATACAGTATTCACAGCATTTTCTTTTAAGATGACTTCAGATTTTTTTTTCAAATGGATGTAAAGCATTTAGGAATGAATACTTTTTTCTTTACTTGGTTGGTAGATGGGATGAAACTGTGTGATAAAATGCATGAAAAAAAATCTGACAAACCCACATTTTTTCCATTAACCACTTTTAAAGCCGTGCCTGTTTTACAGGTGAGGAATAGGTTTTTAAAAACGCCGGGACAAGAGTAGTGACATGTCAAGGTAACACGCACTGAGTAGGATCTACTGTATGTGTGTAGAGATTTTTCCTTCTGGTTTAATCAAGTCCTCGCATTTCTTTTAGATTTACAAGGGTTTCAGTGCCAAGTGTTTTTGTCAAAGCTGCATTGGAGAGAATGTTTCATCAATAAAATAATATTCACACAAAGAAATGATTTAATAGTCGTTTCCTGATGTCTCGATCTTCACAGTGACTGAAGTTGTGGGTGTTTTCAGAGTACATCCACTCAAATTCTGTCAGTGTGACTTATTCATTCTTCCATCTATCATCTATCTATCTCTGCTGTCCACTGAATTCAGGTAGAAAACACACACGATTTAAAGACTTAAAGATTTACAGAAAGATGGAGGTTAACGTTACATGACAGCAAGTCAGACTTTGACTTAGTAATATTTTGACATGGTCAGTACATATTTTAATGCAATCTTATAATATTTAACTCATTTTCTCATATATTTTTATATAGTCACTCAAACTTTTAACCAAATTTGAGTTTATAATTTACTTCATATTTAGGATAGGCTATCTCTTAATTTTGACTTCTCATTGCTTTTTATCTATATTTTCTTTACCTGCGTCATTAATTTGTACTTTTTTATCAAAATATGTGGCCAAATCAAAATGTTCATAGTCTTCTAAAACCTTGTTATGATGAGATGGCTGTTGTATGATTTATCCCATCAAGAAAACTAAACAACATCTCCATCCATTTAAAGGCTTAAAGTTTGTGTGTAGCATTTCAAAATGCTGGCGCCCCCCAGTGGTGATGTAAAAAAATCCCTGGTTATTCTCATGTTCGGTGCAGCTTTAACGTCACAATTACTGGAATAAAAACAGCAGCACATAGAAAATACTGCAGGACTATATGTCATATTCTTCACCTGGTGAAAAAAGGTATTAAGCGCCACAGGAAATATATTTTGAGGAAAATCTTATTATTCTCACCTTTGAGTGATTTTCTGCTGTGGATTAGAAACACAAAGGCACATGGAAAATACCCTGAAGAGAGGAGAGACTCTGGAGGAGAAAGTGATGAACTATTCGGTCTATGACGTCTTCCCATTGTGTTTGTGTGTGTGTGTGTTCTCAATCTACTAATCTACTGCTGTGATGATGCTGTGCGACGTAGGCTACAAGGGTGAGTGTGTGTGAGGGGAGATTAATGCTGTATGAGGAGCGAACGATGCCACAGGAAAGGAGGAAGAGGAGGCCGGAGACTGCAGCGTCACCAGAAACACTCTTCCTGTTTTTTAGCTGATTTAACGGAGCAGGCAGAAAACATTAAACCTCACAAGACAACACTCATCTTTGGAGACGATAAAAGCAGATTGTCTGCTCCAAAGAAGAAACTGCAGCAAAGCAAACTCCACATTTAGGCCTTAATGATTGTTCAGCTCTGGATCCTCATCACAGTGATCCTGAAGGTTGAAATTGAATAAACCAGATACTCATTTCTCATAATTATCTCCTCATCACAAGAAAACCAGGTTTGATATCTCGAAATAACGACATAATTCATTTGTGATTATGATGTAGCAGCATTAAAAAATATTTTAAAGTATGGCTGTCCTTACATAGATGATGGTTTTTAATATATTTATCATTGCTTTATTGGTACATATGACATTTTCAAATATTGCCAGGTGAATATTCTCACCTTTATGTGACTAAATAAACAGCAATTTTGGTCCATGTCCTGTTTGTTTTTTGGCCTTGTGTTTTCCATGTCGGGTTGTTACGTCTTGTCACGTCTGGTTTTCATGTCTGTCTTGTTTCTGTTTCTGTTCCTGCCTCGTGTTTCTTGTACCGTCGTGTGTTCAGTGTGTTTAGCAGGTTTCTTGTGTCGCTTGTCTCCTCTTTGTCAGTCATGCCGTGTCTTGTGTTAGTTCTTGTCTCTTGTCTGTGAGTTTTCCACAGTTCTGCTCACATCGTGTTTTATTTTGTATTCCCTCTTCTCCTCACATGTCTGTCATGTCCCGACTCTCTGTTGAATGTCATGTATGGTTTTGTATCATGTTTTACTTTGAAATCCACTCTCCCTCATGTTTCAGGTCCCTTTACTTCCTGTGTTTCCTGCCTGCTCTGCCCTGATTGTTTCCACCTGTTCCTCGTTACCACTTGTGCATATATAGTTTGCATCTTCCCTTGTCTTGTTGCCAGATCGTCGCATCATGTCCATGTCATGTTTCATGTTCCTGAGATCAAGCAGACTTTGCGTAAGTTCACTTCAAGAGTTATTTGATTTCGCCTGTATACAATCAAGATTATTTTGAACCTTGTTTATAAAAATTTTTTCTTTATTAAAAACTTACAAACCTTCCCCAGAGTCTGTCCTGCATTTGGGTCCTCCTGCCGTAAGCGTCAATTGTAACACAATGTTTGATATAGATTCAATATATCCAAAACTTTATTTGTCATGTGCATAAAAAAATTACATGAAGCGGTTGATGGTAATGAAATTCTTGAGTCACAGTATCCCTAAAACTATGCTAAAAAATATTAAGTGCACAAAAAATAGATATAAAACTAAAATAAGTTTAGTCAACTAAATTAATAAAATAAAATATTTATCTAAAATATAAATAAAACAACTAAAATAGAATATAAAAGTTAAAATAATATACAATAAAATACCAGTTTGCAGAATGTGTGCAAATTAACAAGCTGCAAAATAGTGTTGATATGGTGCATTTTTATCCTCCAGGCCATAAGATTATTTAACTTAATTTGAATAGTATCATAAATACTATTTTGAACATCCACCATCAGCAGCGTTACAAATATTTCATTACATATCTCTGTTTCAGGTCTGTATGTTTTATTTTATCACTCTTCTACTTTTATTTATTCTTAGCTGTGTGTGTGTTTTCTTCTGAACATGTCGTAAGAGTTACTAATTGGTTAGTGATTTGTTGTGCAGGATGATAAATTACTGAATCTTGAATGATGCATCAGTTTAATTTGAGTAATTGCTGCACTATTTTTCCCCCTCTATGCATCATCATTATTACTTTAAAAGAAGATGCCTCCCCATGTGTGGCATCAACCACCCCTCATACCTCTCCTGCCTCTGCGTGGCACGAATCACCCCCCCTACATGTGAGTGGGCTGCAAGTCAAAGCAGCTCTCCGTCATCCTGCTCTCTCAGGCTACTGCGGTAAGAGCTGGATGCGGCGGCGACGCACGATGCCGAGCGGCGGATGAGAGGATGCGCAGTGGCCGATCGAGCCGGGGCATCGGTGGCGGCGGGGGTGGAGGAGGAAGAGGAGGAGGAGGAGGAGGAAGAAGAAGAGGGGCGGACATCCAGAGGAGAAAAAAACACACATACACACAGAAATCCGGAGCTGAGTGAGGATTCAGACGGAGCTGTGTGTGTGTGACTGATGGCGCAGGATGTGGCAGGATGGAGGGATGCTCCATCTGTAAACAACGAGGAGGCATTAAAGTGAGAGGACACTTTGATTCAGAGGCTGCAGGACGCGCTGAGGTGAGAAAAAGCCTTCCTCATCTTCATCCTCTCTGAGTGTTGGACGTGTGATGTGCGTGGCCCAAAGATCTTTTTTTTTTATGAAACCTTTAAGCTGAGCAGGAGTGAATTTATTATTTTTTCATTTGTGGTCACCTGTGTTTCATTTTCAGTCCATTTTGATGTCTCCCTGTGTGGCTGATGCAACGACTAATCCATCCTGAGTGCACATTTTTACTGTTTTTTTAAAAAAACTGAAATAAGGCCTGTTTGTGGAGGAGGAGGAGTGTGAAAAGGAGCCACTTGACCTTTGACAGGCTCACACCCCCTCAAAACGGGAGAGCTGTAATCCAGCGAGCCAAACCAAACAGAGAGAACAGTTTTCATTTATCTTTTCATTTACATCTTCTCATTAATCAGGTAACAGATCTGGACCGTCCACATCACATCTCCATATAAAGTCTGCTGTTTCTTTAACAGCTCACGTTGACGAGTCTTTCACCTCCTCGTTGTGTCTCACTCCCCTGCAGGTCGTTTTCTGACAGCTGAGTCAGTCCTCGGTGACGAGAGAGCCGCCGGCAGGGAGGGCGGCGAGGCTTTCCGAGGACGCCGTCGCCGCACGTCGGCCTGGAGGAAACTTCTCGTTATCTTCTCTCACCGGCGCCGACAGCTGGACGTCTGACCCCGGCGTCTCTTTCCTTCATCAGGAGACTCTCGAACTTGAGGACTGATTTAAAAAAAGAAGCACAACAGAAAACAACAGAGACTATTTTTACATTTCTTTTGTCCTAAAATCTTGTCAGAATGAGCTGCAGAGACACGAGAGACTCAGCTCTCTCCTGCGGGGTCAAGTAAATATTTTCTCCTTCGTCAGGATGAATCAGTGAGAAAATCTTTCAGCTGTTTCATAATTTTTTTCCATCTTTTTACCTGTAAGCTGTCAGACCCCTGAATCGAGAACAGACTCTGGACTCTCACCTGACCGCTGCGTTTTGAGAAAGCGTTGCCAGTCAAACGTAGATGAGGCCGACGACGAGCACCATGCTGCAGCAGAACAACAACAACAACTACCCCTGCCTCAGCGTGTCCGGCTCCACCCGGGAGATGCTCCAGAAATGCTCTCGGGCCTCCCTGCCCCTCCCCAGCCGGCTGGAGCTCGGCCTGGGCGACCTGCCGCTGATCCGGGGCCTCCGGGCCTGGGCCCTGTGCTCCAAGAACCGCCGCAAGGCAGGCAGCCTGCTGGGGGGAGGACAGGCCCCCACGGCTCCTCCTGCGGGCCGCGGGGGGTCGACCTCCTGCCCCAGACCTGCAGACGTGTACCTGAGCGGGGAGTGGGCTCGCATGGGGTACGGCCTCCCGCTGGGGCTGGACGCCGGGCAGGCGGGGATCGGAGCTCTGGTGACGGTCGCCACTCTGAAGACGTCGGAGGGCAGCGGGAAGACGCAGACGCAGTGTCTCTTCCTCCGGACCGAGAAGGGGAGCTGTTTGTACTCCACGGCCAAGCCCGGATCAGCGGCGGCGAGCGGCGCCGCCTCCGGCGTGGTCGGGGGATGGCTGAGAGGGAAGACAGGAAGCAGAGACACCCCGGCAGGGCGGAGGGACAGCGGGCCAGCTCCGCCGGTGCAGACCGGAGCAAACCGGGTACGAGTGCGATCTGGCAGGAGATGGAGGAAGTCCTGTAACGCAGCAGGCCGGGAGAAAACAGGCGTGAGCAGAGAGAGGCAGCAGGATCCTGCCGGTGGAATCTCTCTGGAAGAAAGGCAGGAAGAGCGAGACAAAGGAGGCCTGGACGGTAAACAGTTTCCCAGCCCGCCGCAGGACAGCAGGAGAGCCAAACAGGAGAAAGAGGGAGCGCTACGAAGCCCCAGATGCTGCCACAACTCCTCTCCTAAAGCCTGCAGTCAGTGTGGAAGGAGAGCGGCGAGGAGGGGGAGCCAGGATGAACACGAGGGAGGTGAAAGTCCGAGGAGAGGCCTGAAGGGGATGAAGAAGGAGAGGCAAAAGACTGAGGAGGAGGAAGAGGAGGAGAAGGGAGGCCTCCGCGGGGCAGAGTCGTCGAACTCTGTTTCGCCACGCCGCTGTGACGTGGAGGAGATCAGAGGAGCCGAGAGCAACGAGGAGCTAAAGACGCAAACCTCCCGCAACAATGAAGAGGACGCAAACTCTGAGGCGGAGGTGAAAATAAAACGTACTGAAAACAATGATTTGCCCTGTGGTCGTGGTGACGACTTTACATCGAGACACTTGGATGACAGAAAACCAAGCGAAGCGCCCTGCGAAGAAGCAGCGGCTAATGTAAATGGATTTTCTGATCACGCAGAGGCGAATCAAGAATCGGAGGAAACGATGGCGCGCGTGGACGTCGAAGAGGAGGAAAGGAGCATCGATCAGACTCCCGCTGAAACCTCGATCGCATGCAGCCGCTCCGAGGACGTCATCGTCTCCGCTGAGCCCTCCGACGCTGTAGAGGGCAGCACCTGCAGTGATGAACATGAGACGTGTGGCGTTCAGAAAGACCAAGAGAGGCGTGAAGATGGTCGACAAGGTGCAGCAAAGCTCGGGGTCGTGGATCGTAACTGTGTGTCTGATGAGAACAACACTGTGAACGAGGACAAAGAAACTCCATCTTTCTTTAAAAACAGCAGCCAGCTAGAAGAAACTGAAGCTTCACCTCTTAGACACGAGGAACCTTCAGTGTTTGATCGAGGCGGCAGGATCGTAGCAGAAAACAGTAAAAGTGAGATTAAAGGAGCAGAGCACGAGCTGCTGTGGGAAAACAGAGAAGAAGAGTCTCATGAAAAGAAGTCAGAGGTAAATCCTGAAGACGGAGGCGAGGCTGAGGAGTGCAACAAGCCGGGCGACGACGAAGAGCGACACGGTGAGGTCGACGAGTGTGACAGCGGCCTACAGGAGGACGATCGTGAAGATGTGAGGAGAGGCGGTGCTCTGAAAGACGAGTGGAGGTCGCAGGAGTCTGCAGACGGATGCAGGCGGAGGAGGAGCAACGTCGGAGACACCTGCGGACAAACGAGCCCCTCCTGCTCTGAAGCGAACGAGGAGGCCGGCGCCGACGTCACTGATGCCGCCCGAGCTGATCCCTCCACCTCTCTCATGCTCTCCCCGGCTAATCCTGCCCCCTCTTTGCCCCCCCTGGGAGCCATGGCAACCGGCCTGCCGGGTCTGGAGGCGGAGGAAGAGGAGGAGGAGGAAGAGGAGGAGGAGGAAGGGGTCGGAGTGACGGCAGGAGACGGAGAAGGAGGCCAGAGAGGGAAGAGGAGAGAGCTGGAGGAGCCCGGCAAGGAGGAGAGGGGCTCCACTGTGGCCACTGAGGAGAGGAGGAAAGAGGAGGAGGAGGAGGAGGAAGATGAGTTTGGAGTATTCATGCAGGCGGAGGGAGAGCCGGCCTGGAGCGAAGGATCCACCATGTCTGCCTCAGTGCCTTGTGGGAGCAGAGAGAGCGTTGGTGAGTTAGTTTGTTTCTCTCTTCTTCTTTCTCTTTCAGTTTCTTTCTCACTCTTTTAGTAAGTTTTCCTTTCTGTTTCCCAAACACACATTTTTAAGTTAAAATCAAGGCAGAGCCGAATCTTTTAAAGATGTCAGACATGCAGAAATATCTGCACCTTGTGTGTTGTTGCTGCAGAGTATTAGTGCAGTTTTAACCTTTTGAACAGCCTCAGGAATGTTCACACACACACACACACACACACACACACACACACACACACACACACTCTGTTTTAAAGGGCCACGCCTGTAGTTTTTAACAACCCTGACAAAAACACTGCAAGTTTTTACAGTCTGCAGATTTTCAGATTATACAGTCACAAAGTGGGCGGAGCTATGACATCACTGATTCAGGAAGTAACAATCCCATTAAACTCCCAATTAAATCACAGAAGACAACTAAGTAAGGAAATTTTGATTCTCTGATAAGAAGTTAAAGGTACACACTCTGAGACATAGAAAAGAGAAGATAACTACAACTCCCAGGGTGCATTTCAGCACGTTTATGTGCAACAGAACTGCCCAATCAGCATAAATTCAATTCTCTGTATTTATTTTTTTGTATGTAATTCTCTGTTGTTCTGCCATGGAAAAATGATGACATTTAAATCTATGGGATCTTTAAATTAACCAGTGAGGTCTTGTGTTTCTGTGTGAATGAACTTTGAGAATATCA
>JBAJHX010000049.1:2877085-2887326 GCA_037176925.1 Amniataba percoides | reverse complement strand
TGTGTGTGTGTGTGTGTGTGTGTGTGTGTGTGTGTGTGTGTGTGTGTGTGTGTGTGTGTGTGTGTGTGTGGTTACTGCACCACCAGCCGCACATGTGAAAGGACCTACAGCGACCCACCTGAGCTCAAACACACCGATATTTCCTGTTTTATTTTATTTTGTTGTTGCTCTGTAACTGTGGTGCGTTCACTGTCCAGGCCCGGCCGGTGCGTTTAAAGACAGCTCGCAAAAGACTCCGACTTTTGATACCTGGTTTGCTGTTTCCACATCACGTCTGTCTTGTGTGTGCTGTTTGCGTCACAGGTTCGGGTCCAACAAACACTGCGTGTAACTGCGCTGAAACTAAATCTCAAAAAGCTCTTTGCTTTTTCGACCTTTTTATTTGGGCGAGTCGCTGAGCTCTTTGTATTTCACCTCCATGTTACACGCCTCACCGTCCAGTCGTGTTTGCAGCCGGTGTCGCCTTTTTTACGTACTTTTGCACCACTTTTTTAAAACGCATCTTCACAAGCATGAATGATCACAGATGCGGTGAAAGGACGAGTGAATCTGTCACATCTCCTCCTCCAATAAAGGTCAAATTGCGGGTCTGCGCTGAGCATTTCAAACACGGGGACGGTAACTGGGACGTGTTTCTTATTTAATCTGATTTCCTGTGTGAAAGTAGTGTTTTTCCTGTGTCTGGGTCAGCCCCGCAGAGGGCAGGTGTGCGCTGCGTTTGCCTCTGATTGTGGGCTGACCTCCTTTATGGTGCTGCCCCCTGGTGTCTACATGCACACAGCACACATACAAACCGAAAAAAAAAAAATAGGGTCAAAGGGTTGGAAACGGAGGGACTAAGGGGGGAAAAGAAAGAAAAACATTAAAAGTTTAATTGTGGTGATTGATTCATTTCAAACCGACATCACTCATGATAAAAACACTTGAAATGCACTTTAACATTCGCG
Source organism: Amniataba percoides (assembly GCA_037176925.1). Classification (NCBI taxonomy): domain Eukaryota; kingdom Metazoa; phylum Chordata; class Actinopteri; order Centrarchiformes; family Terapontidae; genus Amniataba; species Amniataba percoides. Next base: position 2,886,379 of record JBAJHX010000049.1, on the reverse strand, counting down.
ACAGTTTTTCTTTTTGCCATCGAGGTCGGATGAAGAGGCCGATTATATCCTGATACTGTTAAAAAAAAAAAAAAAAAAAGTTTCTGTCCATGTTGGTGTGTGTTGTTGTAGTTTAGTGATATCATATGTATTCAACCTTAAATAAAATTAAAAAAACATTTTCCTTGTATGATGCTTGTTTCATAAGCAGCACAAACTCAACCTGAATTTGAAGCATTAACGTGTTTTTCAGATATTTAGACTTCGAATTTCAGTAAAACACTCAGCGAGTTAAAGGTTCCTTGTTTCGCCTGCGGTTGCTTGTTTGTGACCTTAATAAATGAAATGTTGAGGTGGAAATCAACCTCAAAATGTTAAAATATGACTGTTGCATTGAGACAGAAACACTGAGGGATCTCTGGACTTGAATTATAATCCAGAGGTGACTTTGTTCAGATCTCTGTCACATCCTGTGTGATGTTTGAATCTGCTTCTGAACCCGCTGCGACCGTGATCAAACATGAATTCTCTAAATTTTCATTTACTGGAAAGTCTTTTCTAACACCGGAGGAAGTGAAATGAAACTAACACGTGTGGTTTGAGATTCAGTCTGTTACAGAAAATGACGATCTTTCACTTTCATGGTTTTTAACATGCACACCTGCAGGATTCGTTTTCTTTTTCTCTTCGTTTTCAAAACGTCTCTACCTGCAGTAAAATGGTTTATAATCGTGTGATGCTTTTTGATTACACCATGTTTAATAATGAAAATACAGAGTGATTTAGTTTTTCATTTTATTCAAAACTTCAGTACAAGTAAACATTTGCCTTATTTAAAAAAAAAGTCTAAATACATAGTAAGTGAGCATTTTGCCCCTCAATTAAAAAATTCATTAAAATATAATAATAAAGAAAATAACAGTAAATAAAATAACTGCCATGACGGTATATTTATATACCATTAATGAATAATCACATACGGTCTGACATTAAATTACCCATCTTGTTAACAAAATGTCATTTATAAATAGGACCCTTGCATAGAAAGCAACTTTGATCCGTGAACAGGATAAATGTAGAAAAACCTGACAAACAGGCGTCATGTGCTTCCTCGAACAGTTTTTCTCGCTCTGCAGGTAAAACACCTTTCAGAGGTGTTTTTCTGTCAAACAATAAGCATTAAACAGTACATTTCATTCAAAAGGATTCAACTTTACAGGGTAAAAAAAAAACAAAAAACAGGTCAAATCTCATCTGTAAAGTTAACGGAGCAAACCAGGCGGTCACATGACTGAGACTCAGAAACGCATATTAGTAACAAAAAGTGCAATAACTCGGATGTAAACCAGAGAAAACTCACTAAAAACGAGCAGAAACTGAACGTACTGATGGTGGACGTCCACACCATCCGGACTCCTTCAGCCAATGTGGCTCAAAGCACGACAGCGAACCGATCGAATATCCGTACGCGTCTCCGTGCTCTCACATTAAAACCTCACGAGGCTGCTCTGGACACAATCACAGTACTGTAAAGGCTCTTTGAATAAAAGCATCTGTTAAAACACATTAAATACTCTCTGACCCCGCGGCAACGTGTCGACGAGAGTTTCCTGAACTGCTGCTGCACTGTGTGTAGCTTCACTCTTAATTTGAAGGTTAAGAGCTTTTTCTCCGCTGAGTGATATTTACAGGGATACAGACGTGAATGTAATCTCACTGTGCCTGCAACTACTGATTACTGAAATATAACTGAGGGATACACAGAAGAATCACCCAGTTAAAGATCAGAAACACATTTAAAATGATTGTTTGGTGTATCCTGGTTCTTTCCTCTGGCTCAAACTGCCTGATATAAATATGTAGAAGATTTTAAGTGAATACGAAACGTCTCTGGGAGCTCCAGCTGTTGAAATCCTCACCAGTCCGCTCTTATGATTGATAAATATGAAAGGTTACAGGATTTCTTCACAGATCTGACCTATAATATTAGTGTTTCAACCGTTCTCCTTCCAGCATCAGTCAAATCACATCCTCAGACCTCACATCGACATTTCACACTTTCACAGATGATCCACAGTCGAGCCGTGATGCATTTCACAAAATTTTAAGGCAACAATGCTGAAGAATTTGTCTCTACACCAACTTTTCATTTGCTGAATAAATAAACAGGCAGCTCCTTTTCTTCCAGTTATGAGTCACACTCAGAACTGTAAAAAACGCTCTTCAGTCGCTCGTTATCGTGCCACGTTATTTTCTCTGCTGCCGATAAAACACAAACCTTGCTGCATAAAAACCTGCAGATGCATCACAGCAACTTCTCGTGTGATGTCTCAGACATCAAACATCATCTCAGACATTTCTACATTTCTCGAAGCATTCATACTACTTTCTAAGAGTCCACACTTCATTATTTCTTGAGCGTAACATAAAAACAACAAAGTGAATATTTCATGTGTGTAACAATCCAGAAATTCAGTCTTTTTGTCTGCTAACTAATCGTGCTCAGGTGAGTTTCTTGTCCAAGTGGATCAGGACTCCACCAGGATCTCCATCAGGTGATCGAGCTCGAGTCCGTCTCTCGCATGATTCTGAGGAGAGAAAGGCGGCGAGGAGAGAGAAGACGAAGAGGAGGAGGAGGAGGAGGAGGACAGCGGGCTGAACGAGGAGAAGGACGGGAGGCACTTCTGGTTGACAGAGAGGGAGAAGGGGTTCGAGGAGAAGGAGGAGGAGGTGAGAGGAGGGAGGTACCGCAACAGGTCATCCCCTGCTGGGTATCCCCCCCTGAGCCCGAGCCCTCCCATGTCCCTCTCCAGCAGGGACGTGTCTATGTCCTGGAACAGATCCTCCACAGTGAGGTCGCTCAGGTAGCTGGACCTCATCGCCTCCATCCTGCACTCCTCCTGCTGCTCCCAGCCCCCCCCACAACCTCTGACTCCCTGTTTTGCCCACAACATGCCCCCCTCAGAGGGACCCGGCAGGTTTTCTAAGGACCTGAGGGGCGACCGCGGAGCTGCCTGTGGGCCCCCGTCGATCGTGGAGTCCAGTGCGGTGAGGATGGAGGAGATGGCGGCTGAAAGGGAGAAATCTGGATCTGTGGACATCGACCCCCAGTCCTCGTCTTCGTCTTTTACAGACACGGGGACGTTTGAGTGGCAGCTGGCTGGAGGCCGACTCGCGGTGCAATCTGACGAGTGATTTAGAGGAACCAGAGCTGAAAACGAGGCTGCAGAGTGATGTTCGGTGAAATGACTCTCCTCGGGCGCAGGCGGAGGAGGCTGCGACGCCTCCAGGTCAGCAGAGGGCGCCGCACAGGCCTCCAGGCTGACCTGCCGCAGCGTGTTGGCGATCAGGACGGAGCGCCGCAGGCTCGGCTCGGGCAGCTCCTGACCGCGCTGGTACTTGTTGAGGGAAACCGAGAAGACAAACTGACGCTGGCTCTCCCAGACGGGGCTGCTCCTGTCGGAAACCTGCAGGTCCTCCGGTGGGAGTTTACGCTTCTGCGCCTTCATGATCATCGTTCAGCTGCAGAGGAAGAAACAAACACGTCAGGTGACTTAAAATCATTTTCTGTTAATAGTTAGCAGATTAGTTTCCCAGTTTTGTCTTTCATTTTAATTAAGATTTAATTAAGTTTTACCTGAATTTAATTTAATATATAATATGTATGAGCTATTTAATTGTTTTTCACTCTGGGTAGAAGAAGAGACTGTTTATAAAGAGTCAATGAAAGATGAACATAAAATATAATCTCGTTAATATCCATCAATATCCTAAATGTTCTGTCACTGAATTTTATCAATTATTCTGTTTTTGTGGATTTTATTTCAGTTTTTATTTAGTTATTCCTGCTTATGCTTCTTGCTATCACTACATTTTTCTCTTCTGAGGGATTAATTAATACAGGATTTTCTTATTTCATCGTATCATACCAATGAAGAAAACATGCTGACCTGATAAAGATCATGTGTATGTTGAAGATTAATCACTTCAAAGTGTAGGTTTATCGAGGATTTTCATATATTTGTATTTTCAGTTTTTATTTGGATTACTGTTCCAATAATAAACATAAATTTGGCTATAAAAGCATTTGACAAACATGTACTCTAATTTTATCATTTTTCATCAATAATAAATAGGATTTGAAGTTATAGACAAAGCCTGAGACAGTATATTGTGAACTATAATGTCTAAAGAGGTTAACTACTTATGTATGTGTAATAACAACAATAAATCTTTAAAATAAATCAGGAAGAATAAAGGAAATGTTCATTTTTAGTGTGTTTAAATGGCTTTACTGCTAGTTTGTGCAAACATTTTGCTTTTAAAGTTGTTTTTATTTGGATTACAGCTGAAAACATGACTATAATTCATTAACATTAAAACAACTGTGTTACTTAAAACTGACAAAATATATTTTTTATGAAGTTTTCTTTCATCACACATGCAAATAGTACATTTTAGGTTATAGGAAGGAAATAAAACTTAATAATATTAAACGTAAATTAACTCAATCTTATTGGAAGCATCTTAATTAACTATTTGAGAGTCGATAACTCGATTAAAACACGAACTTTAGTGTTTTGAACACTTTAACAAAGTCAGACATCTTTAAACAAACAGACCTGTTGAATCACTTCCCGTCTCTCCTCCTCGGTTTAGTCGACACTTTTCGTTGATTTCTTACGTTTTCCAGCCCCCAAAAACGATTAAAAACGAATTAAACTTACGCAAAAAATAACTTAGGCGCCATTTAAAAGAATTATTTCTGTTTAAAACTAAAAAATATTCGCTTCGTTAACCGACCGAGTTCCTTCGTCTTCTCCCGCCTGTGATTTGAGTTTCACGCCAAACGTCTCCACTTGGGGGCTGGACGTGCCGAGGGGCATCATGGGTAATGGAGTTAATTCACCTCACATTCCATTGCATGAATTTTACATAAAAAAAACACACTTTAAACTACTCATTTAACACGTCTAATAATAATATCACAGTTCATATGATGTATAAATCTGAAAATGAAACCCCTGCACTGATTTATCGGATTGCCAGGCTCGTTATTATGTAATTATCACAGCATCAATTCCTAAATGATTACATCACCGACAGAAAAAGGATCTGCACATTGAAATTTCAGTAGAAAATAAGACAATGTGCATGCAAAACACTTGCAATAGCTCATCATGTCTTCTCTCATGTTTCAGTTACGCAAACAAATCATTTGAGAGGATATTATTATGATAAAACAGATCAATAAATCACAACAGGCAGATGGATTTTTACATGTTCACATTTCTTTTGCAAAATCTAAACATATTCACAGTATCAATGCACAGAGAATACATTTAACTATTAAAGCCCGGGTCGCCCACATGCACACGTCCACAGGAAAAAGTCAAATACAGAGCTGCAGCTGTTTGAATTAGTTGTTTCAGGTGGAGATTTCTTTACCTAAGAGCAGAGAGGAAACAGTCAGCACACAAACTTTCCACTGTCCGCCTGCAGAAACATCACAAAACCTCACTGTTTCCACTGAAATGCCACCTCAGACACGAAGGAGCAGAGTCAACTTTGAAAAACACGTTAGGCTCCTCCTCAGCTGAGCATTGGACGGAGAAGAGAGAAGAAGACACGCAGCACCACACTGCTTCCGGTGCGTGCTTCAGAATAAAAGCATAAAGAATAAGCACTAGTTTCTTAAAATTTCAAGAATTTATTTTTATCTGCACAACAGTTTACATCAAGCAATGATTGGACAAAAATCCCTTAATAATGCTAAAAAAATATTGATATTTCGACATTTGTTTTTTTATTTTATCCTATTAATATTTTATATAATTTTAATATTTTAATCAAATTAATAGGAACAGAAAGAGTCAAACATAGATTAAACAATAAACAACTAAACAGTAAATGGTACAATAGAAAGTGATGATATTATTAGAAAGTGATAAATAGTGTATGAATACAGTGGAATATTCTGGTTAGACATAATATAATATAAAACTTCCATCTCTGTCTACATCTTAATTTATATATGTATATATATTTATATATGTTTTAGATTACCATTTATACGTATGCACACGTGCCTCAACAGTATTACATTTGTCATTGAATAACATTGCTATTACTATTTTATTTTATATTTGTATAACTTTTTAAAATGTTTTAACACTTTATTTTGCATTCTCTTGATTTCTTATAGACATGCACATGAAAAGTAAAATACATTTTAAAAGTAAAATCTAGAATCTAGAGCTGAAGCCATTTTTTATCTTGGTTTTATTTTGAAGGGGCACATGACATGTTTCCGGTCTTTTGCTTCCTGCTGCTGGTCAACTTGTCAGATTTTATCAGGAGGGGTTGCACAACAGCCCCACATGCCATTCATCTGACTGACTGCATGTCCTTTTCATAGAAAGGACTCACAGGAGGTGAACTGCAGAGGAGACACCAGGCGGATGATACAACAAGCACAAAACACACCAGAAAAATCTAAAAAATAACAAAAGAGACTCACTTTTACACAGTTTGATATCTGTACAGTTTGTCCTGTGACCACCATCCATTTATTGATTATATAGATTCACATCCAGGGACAGAAATAACTCCTCTTCCTTCATTTCCTGTAGAAACACACAGTTATCACCATCACAGATATCTTATATTCATCTTCTCCTGCACTAACCATAACTACCTGTAGTCCACGAATATGAGTCATCTTGTATGTGGTTTCTACGCCTGCGTCCAACAGTCGTTATTCATCATGTGATATTTGAAAAAAACTAAAGTTACTCCTATCAGTAGAAATAAGTGTCTTTTTCTTTCCTTCTCTAAAATCAGTCCACTTTCATCACAGCTGTTTTAAATAAGTGTACAATTAAAGTACATTTAAGAAGCTTTGCTATGATGGCTCCATCTAAAAACTTTGTTTTTATGAAGTGTAATGTAAATAACATTATAGAGCTGCACGATTATCATCATTGTTGTTGTTTTGTTACCCGTAGCAACAAGCAGCCTCCAGCTCGGCTCGGTCACATGACACGTCACTCTTTAGGCACAACCTTTTGTACAACAAAGTCTTTTATTGTTGCCAGCTATACAATCAGAGCAGTGAGCTGAACACAATCATGGCAAAGAAAACACTCGATATATGAAAAGACACGACTCATTTAAAGTAATTAAAAGCAATAAAAAAAAAACTAATAAAGCGTCTGAAGTTTATCACCACACATTAAAATTTGACTCCTCGCACACATAATTTCTTCATTTATCTCAGCGTAAACACATTCTTCTTCCGCGTGTAATAATAAAGAAGATTAAAAGCCCTTCGCAGCGTCGCTCAGGATCACTTGTACTCTCCCCACAGTCCCACCGTCTTGCCGTCCCACTCGGTGGTGGACAGACACCTGACGAAGAAATGTCCCAGGTCGTGTTTGGAGATGGCTCTTCCTCGCAGCATGTTCTCTGCCACCATGTACGTCTCCGTCAGAGGAAGGTCGCCTGGAGAGGAGAAAATATAAAGAAAACATGTTAAAGCTTTTTCTATCTGCAGGTAGCGGGAACAACTACAGGTAAAATATGTGACACACAGACAAATCTCACATTAAAGCATTAAATCTAGTATTCAGGTGATAAAGATTGAGTAGACAGTCATATTTTTATATTAAAGTGATTTTTTTCTTGACTATGGTAGCACAGCCTCGCCTTATAACACTGAAATAAAGCAGACTTTGCTCTTTTGCATGAGGGAAAGAACTTTTTCTTTGTCTCTTAAATGATGTAAAAGTTTTTGCATGAGTAGTAAAAGAAGTCTGATGTCTTCACTGGCTCCTAATCAGTCTGATTTTTCCTCTAAATGTTCATTTCTAACTCTCACAAACAGCTCATGTCTGAAGATTTACATTGTCTGTCTATGTTTTAAATTTTTTCCCACTTTAGTTTGAAACGAAGCTCTTAGTTTCAGCTTCCTACTGACCACCGATGTGAGGCGGCATGACGGCGACGTAGTCCAGCCCCGACGTTTTCAGCACCGTGTACATCCTGTCGTGGTCCTCCGTCACGGGGATCAGACGGGGCGGCACTTTGGCCCGATCCCACAGCAGGAAGGCTGCAAAGGACGAAAGAAAAGACGGCGAAATGAGAGGGGAGGAAGAAAATTGGAAGATTATTGACGAGAGGAGGTAACGCAGTGAAAAAGGAGGAACTACTATATAATTTTTTCTTCTAGTATTAATTTGCTTTAATTTTCACTCTCAAAATGAAAAGAGAATTAAGTAAGTGTGATAAAAATGTACATTCAAGATGCCTTTTTTCACTCTGATCAGCCACATAACAGACTTACACACGTATTGTTATTATTATTATTATTATTATTATATTAAAAACAGTGAGCAGTACCCGACATGCAGCCGACCACTTTGCGGATCCCGCGAGCTTTCATGGCCTCAATGATGTTCTTGGTGCCTTCAGACATCATGGTGGTCGGGTCTGATGAGCACAGATCAGATCACAGAGGTGGAAAATCACCAAAAATGTGCTTAAGTAGAGTTTGGGAGTATTTCACAGAGCTATTCCAATATATATTTATATATACATGAAAAAATCTGATTAAAATGTGCTCATCTAAAAAAAGTATTTAGAGAACCAATGTTAAAAGACTAAATAGAAATAAATGCATCAATAATGACATAAACAGACATAAATGCAGGACATCTTATGTTAGTGACGCTTTTATACTTACAGGGTTTTTACTTTTGATGAATAAATTCTGATATTCTCAGCTTTGCATTAATCCTGTTTTGCACCAGTGATGTGTGCATCTCAGCTGGTCATTCATTAAATCATTAAATCTATGCATATGTATGATAAATACAGTCCATCTTTTTATACTCTGTGCTTCAGATTATGTATATATTGTCTAATAGAGACCTCTAGTGAATATCTGATGTTATTACACCATTAAAAAACACTCATTGTGTAAGGTGAGCAGGGTCAGTTATATAACGAAATGTGAATTAAACAACCCTGCAGTGCTTGTTCGGTGTAAACATTAAATATAAGAGCCCAAAAGCAGCGACACGGGGAGAAAAAGGCTCCAACTTCAGGACAGAAAAGTCAAAACCTTCTGTGTGTCATGTCAAGATGCTGTCAGCACCACGTGTGTCCTCTGTCTAATTTTAACTCCCATTTTATTAAATCACATTAAGACAAACATATATGTTTCTGGTGTGACTGTCTTCAGACTTTGGGGCCTCACCGAGGTTGTTCCGGGTGCCGAGGACGATGATGACGGCGTCCTGGCCCTCCAAGGTC
>JBAJHX010000049.1:2811693-2822982 GCA_037176925.1 Amniataba percoides | reverse complement strand
TGTGTGTGTGTGTGTGTGTGTGTGTGTGTGTGTGTGTGTAAAAGGAGGCTCAGAACAGGATGAGGTTCGAAAAGGGGGCAGAAACATGTAAAAGAGAGGACGCAGAGAGAAAAAAAGGGGGGGAGGGGAGTGTGAGGCAATTTATGAGGCATTTTAATACGACAGGGTTTAATCTCTTCACACACACACACACACACACACACACATCCTAACCCAGTTCCACAGTGTCGGCACATAATTATCTGAACATGAGGGCCACAGAAAATTGGTGGATTTGATGAAACAGAGAAAAGAGACTCTTTTATATTTCGGCTTCAGCTGGTCAGGAAATCGTTTCAGTTATTTTTCGATTGATTAATTTACCAATTATTTTCTCAGTTTAATCGTTTTGGCTTTAGCCGTGTGTGAGACGTGGTATTTTCCACAATCTGCAGAGGATTTTAAGAGTCTGATGTAACAGATTTCTGCGAGTGAGTCAGTCCAAAATGATGGAAACAGCAAAATATTCACATATAACACGATGAAAGCAGTGATTTTTGCTTAAGATGTGTTAGTTAGTCGGTTATTAAAATGGCTGCCAGTTAATATTCTGGTGATTGACTAATGAATTTGGTGTTAGTTTATTGACAGTAATTACTTTTAGCAAATGTTACACGGAAAGGTTTGATTATACATCAGATAACATGATGGAAAAAATGGAAAAATCATCATTACATCAATTGATAATGACATTAATGATCAGCTGCAGCCTTTTAAAATGATATAAATTTCTGTGTTTGCAAAGGATGGTGTCAGTTTTCCATTTTTACCCTCTGCTGTGGTTTATTTATTTATTGCTTGTACTGTCAGAAAACGGTAAATTTACTTTTCCTTCTTGTTCACAGCAGCTGAAAAACGGTGTGTTAGAAACATCATTTTTCTGGCCTGAATCTCATATCGCAGCAGATGATCTGATTAGATTTCGGAGAATCTTTTGCCATAAAATTTGCATGTTGATGAAGAATAAGTGATTTACATTGAGGCCAATATAAACTTAAAGATTATCAGTGTATGTTAATATTTCTCAGCTGCTGTGTAGAGATTCATTGTGGTAGATATCTTATTAACGACAGCAGCTTCAGCGTGTTTTATGTTCAGTTTTTGTATTTGGACGCGTCTGTTTGCTAAATATAGATCCTCATTATCTCCTCTGTCTCACCTCTCGCCTCTTCGTGCTTCCTCCCGTCCGTCCAGGAGGGCCAGCAGCTGATCCAGGAGAAGCCGGAGCTCAGCCCGGTGGTCCGGAAGAAGCTGGAGGAGATCAGGGAGTGCTGGCAGGACCTGGAGAGCACCACGCAGGCCAGAGCGCGGCAGCTCTTCGAGGCCAACAAGGCCGACCTGCTGGTGCAGAGCTACGAGAGCCTGGACCAGAGACTGGGCCAGCTGGAGGGGCAACTGGCCTACGTGGACCAGGGACAGGACCTGACCACCGTCAACAAGCAGCTGAAGAAACTGCACGTACGTAAAAACATCATTCGTCCTTCGTCTGCAGCCTTTCACTCATTATATGAAATAAACAGGACGAGAGAAATGAACTTTTCTGTCCAAAAAGTTATTCATCTCTGAAATAATCATTAATTTTTAAACGTCCAGGTCAGATTTAAGAGCATCTTTGCTTCTTTTCTCTGTTTTAAAGCCAAAGTTACATTTAAGAAAGATTCAGTCAAAGAAATGATGCCGCTAGCTCGATATTTTATATTTTTATCAATTTAAAAAGCAACCAAATAGATGACAAATGTCTTTATTTGGTGTCTCTATTAGCAAAAAGTTCATGTAATTTATGATCACACGTCTAAACTTTAATTTTTTTTAACCAGATTCCTTACTTGAACTAGATTAAAAACAGTGAATATTTATAATAATGATCCATTTCCTGGTTTACAGTGTTAAAGTGAGTTTCGGTCTGACCTCACTCTGCAGATCTTTCTTTACATGTCGACGTGTGTCTGAATGACTCTGTTTACGTTATTATCGCCACACAGCGGCGGCTCCGTCTCATTAATATTTGAGCGAAACATCATGTTTGGGAAAGACGAACGACAACATTTCTCGCTCTGCGCCTGCGACGCTTCCTGTTCAGCATTTCATCTCATTTCAGCAAAGTCTTTTACTTTCACGCCAGCATTAAATTTTAATTTGTGCTTGTGTTTGTTGTTTTGAATCATCAACATTCACGCCAAGAGTTTCATCCCAAGATCTTTTTACAAATACTGATGATGGTATATTTTCAAATAAAAACACCAACATCTCATTTTATCTCTCTTTGCAAACTGAAACCACAGAGCTTGATGTTGTCTAATAATATTGATAATAATATTTCACTGTAGGACATGATAATTGAATGTGAATTCAGGTTATGTGGCAGCAACACTGAGCGAGCGTCCTGTGTTTTCCTGCTCAGACTGACTGTGGGCGGTGACAGATTACATCTCTGTCCTGGTGCAACTACACTGTTTTAATCAGGGAAAATAAGGGATGAATTTTTCATTTTGTTGACATAGTTTAGATTCAAGATGGCAGCTTATGTGTGAGGGACTTATTCAAGAGCTCCAGGCCTTTATTCTTTAGATTAAAGTCTTTTTATGACAATAGAAGTAAAAATCTTGTACTTTTTTAAATAAATGATTGAAACAAGCAACCAACAAGACAGAAATTTGGTCCTTTATTAACTGAATTTGTCCATTTTTATTTATTCTCTTTTGAATTTGCAGTGCAACAAAACCTTTTCATAAAGGTTTAAACTCTACAACAACCAAAAACGTAATATTTGATGACTAAATATGCATTATATTTAATTTGATGGTGATAAACACGTCCATCTGTGTGATTTTGGGATGTAACTCTTGTTCGGATGTTCGGCTCAAACAGCAGACAGATGTGACGGCCGGCCGACGCTCAGATTCATCCTTTCATTTCTTCACCATTTCACCGGACATGTCTCGCTCTGCTCTCCCACAGCGATCCGCTCACAGCTTCCTTTAACAGGCCGCCATTACTTTACCACACCATCCCTAACTCCACACCAAACTCCACTACCCAGCATCCATCCTGCCGAGGGTACAGTAACCTTCACTCCACTTCCTGTCTGTCACTTCTTCTTTTCTGCATCATTTTCACACTCATTGTTGCTTTTACGCCCAGCTTTTATTAAGTTATGCCATCTAAGTTGACTGAACTGAGGAAATATTTCAATGTGTGATAGAAGATTTATTTATTTTGGGATTATTCTGCTATTTTTTTACTTTAATTCTTTAATTTCAGACATTAACAATGAGCAATTATGAATGAATTCTTCTTGTTCTTGTCTCATCCTTTCAAACTTTATATGTATAATTTGTTAATCTGCATTTTACAATAATAATCTTATGTTAAAAATCTAAAAATAAGCATTTTTAACCTCGGATTTAAAGTTATCTTCGGTTTATTTTGTGAAGTCGCCTGAGAGTCAAAACAAACTCATTTGTGCGTTTCTGTCACATCCCACTCATCCCATCTTTATCTCGTCTCCCATGACAACATGTTCCTTCTCCTCCATCCGTCTCTCCTCATCAACACTTTTCCTCCGTCCGGTTCGATAACTTCCCCTCTGCTCCTCCTCCTCCGTCCTCCTCTTTCCTCTCTCCCCCTCAGACCATGGAGACGCAGATGGAGGAGTGGTATAAGGAGGTGGGGCAGCTCCAGGCGCAGGTGGCGTCCATCCCGCAGCAGACGAAGATCAAAGAGACGGTGGCGGAGCGTCAGGCCGTCGTGGAGGCCCGGATGGTGCGACTGATCGAGCCGCTGAAGGAGAGACGGCGCATCCTGCTGGCGTCCAAAGAAGTTCACCAGGTCGGGCGAGACCTGGAGGATGAGATCGTGAGTCTGCCACCACACACACACACACACACACACACAGTTCACTTAAAGAGGCATTTAATAGACTTGCATTAATTCCCTGGACTCTTTCCTTCATCTTAATCCAACACTGACCCACACCTTCCACTTAAAACAAGTCTTAAGACGACTTACATCGAAGGACATTTTGTTCTCTCTGCTTGAGTAGTTTGGACTCAGACACTCACTCAGAGTATTAAACTTCATTTTACATCCTGAACGTTTAATGGTCTTCGGTCATATTTTCACTATAAGCTTGTGATGTTTTCATTTTTTCACCTCCAGATTAAAGATGAGGAGTTAAAATCTTATTATTACTGTTATTATTCAACCCTCCCTCCAGCTGTTGTTGTCCAAATTCTTTAAGAAATACTTTAAATATCTCTATAAATTCATTTGATTACGTTATCATTTTTTATTTATATATTATAGAAAATATTTGCACTTCAGTTTCATGCAGATTGTTAACAGATGAAGATCCATTATAAATTCAGGCTAAATATATCAGCTGAGAAATGACAGGTTTTTATTTAATGTGTAGTATTTAAGATGCACACGAACATACTGAGAAACATTCACATACGTACAAACGCTCTCTGCTGTGTTCGGTTGCAGTTGTGGATTCAGGAGCGCCTCCCGATGGCGATGTCTCAGGAGCACGGCTCCACCCTGCAGGCCGTCCAGCAGCTCATGAAGAAGAACCAGGTGAGAAAATCAGAAAAACGGCTCCTCCTGTTGATGCACTGACGCCCAAAATTCAACTGACCAACTGAGGATGGACAGAAAATATATGACAGATGAATCCTTAACTTATCTTCACTTTATTTCTCCCCGTCTCTCCTGCAGACTCTTCAGAGGGAGCTGCAGGGCCACCGGAGCCGGATCGAGGACGTCCTGGAGCGGGCGGGCATCATCGCCTCCATCCGCAGTCCCGAGGCCGACTGCGTCAGGGCGGGTCACGACCAGCTGGCCCAGCTGTGGGCGCTGCTGTGGGCCGAGACCGAGCGGAGGCAGCTGCTCCTGGACGCCATGTACCAGGCGCAGCAGTACTACTTCGACACGGCCGAGGTGGAGGCCTGGCTGAGCGAGCAGGAGCTGCACATGATGAACGAGGAGAAGGGGAAGGTGTGTGTCTGAAAGCTGCAGATTTCAATAAAACACTACTAATAAACTGCATGTAAACTGTTTTAAAATGTTTGCATCTCTCTGATAACTCTCTGTAAGTTTCAAACCTTAAAAAAGTAACTACACAAAACAAAGATTCATCTCATTTTGACGAATCTTAATCTGAGCGTGACTCTTTCCTCCTTACACAGACGAGTACAAAGAGGCAGGATTTGCTTTCTGTTTCTTTTAAAGTGAAACTCTGACTTGTGTGTCGCTCCATCAGGACGAGCCGAGCACGCTGCAGCTGCTGAAGAAACACTTGGTGCTGGAACAAACCATCGAGGACTACGCAGAGACCATCGGCCTGCTGTCGCAGCAGTGTCGACAGCTGCTGGAGATGGGCCATCCGGACTGGTGAGTGTAAACACACACACACAAGCACACACACGCACACACCATCCAACTCAGATTTTCTATCACCACAAAATAAAAGTCAAGAAAAAGTGTTTGATTTCAGAAGTCGGCTGCCAACGTCCAGCCATAAAAATATATTTACTAAACACGTGCATTTCTTTTTAAAAGCTCTTTCAAATCAGTCACTTCATTAGGTATTGCACCTTTACATCTAATCAGCAACTCATTGCTTTAAAAAGGTGTGCAGACATGGTGAAAAGATTTGTGTGATCAGAAGTGATTCTGCAGTGATTGTTGGTCCTGATGAGCTGATTTGATGATATCAGTAAGTTAAGAGCGGCTAAGAAGAAAACTGAGGCAACAGAGGGAAGAAGTTCATCAAAACTGCACAACAAAAGGCAGAAAATCACCTCAAATCTTGATTTAAATTGTGACACGTAGATGGCAGAGAGGTTCAAAGTGTCCTCTCTTTTCCGCAGCGAGCAGATCAGCAAGCGTCAGTCTCAGATCGACCGGCTCTACGTGTCTCTGAAGGACCTGGTGGAGGAGCGCAAGAGCCGCCTGGAGCAGCAGTACTGGCTCTACCAGCTCAACAGGGAGGTGGACGAGCTGGAGCAGTGGATCGCTCAGAGGGAGGTCGTCGCCAGCTCGCCCGAACTGGGTCAAGACTTCGAGCACGTCACTGTAAGTGTGTCGACAGATGGATGTGTGTGTGGATGAATTATAGAAGCACATTATAGGTCGAGATGTTGAAATCTTAAAATGATGCCGGCCTTGATTCGTTTTCTGTTCCTTCTTACCTCGACGCTCGCCACGCCTGCAGGTCCTTCAGGAGAAGTTCACAGAGTTTGCGTCGGAGACCGGGAGCGTCGGGCAGGAGCGGGTCACCGCCGTCAACCAGATGGTGGACGAGCTCATCGACTACGGACACTCGGAGGCCGCCACCATCGCAGAGTGGAAGGACGGGGTGAACGAGGCCTGGGCCGACCTCCTGGAGCTCATGGAGACGCGGGCGCAGATGCTCGCCGCCTCACACCAGCTGCACAAGTTCTTCTCTGACTGCAGAGAGGTACGATACCTGAGGATCACAGCGGAGGCTCACACATGATGTTTAGTATCGTATTATAACATGCAGTGATGCAACTTCATTGATCTCTGAAGGGAAATTCTTTGCATCACAAGGCTCATTATTTTATAGATGTATAATTTTCTTAAGGAGCTGATTGATGTAAACTGATTTTGCATCATGCATCTGAAGTTTTAGTGTTTTCTGGTGCAAAAATTGCACACCAAGGCCGTCCTCATGGCTTAAAAACCTGACAAAATGTAAATGAGCACCAGTGTCCTTCAAAGTAAGGAGACGCTTCAGTGTTTCTACCCTGCAGAACCTGTTTTCAGTGTAAGCAGAACTGTAGTATTATTGATTTTCATGTCCAATTTTTATGACACTGATTCAAAGAGACGTGACAAGAAACTGCTGTTGTAGAGAAGAAACACGGAAGAGTCAACATGCAGGTACTCTGCTGGTTTGTTTTGAAGGATTTGTGAGCAGAGGAAAGTATAATTGTTCACTGGCATTTTAACATACAAATCATAAAATATATAGTCACAGTTTGGCCATATGTTTGCATAAAATATCTTTTTCTTTTCCCTGCACATATGTATGTTTTTATATGCACTGTTTCTTCCAGGTTTTGGCTCAGATCGAGGACAAACATCGAAGGCTGCCGGAGGTTCGGGCTCGGCAGGGCAGCACTGCCAACACCAGCACCCTGCAGAGACTCCTGCACAGCTTCGAACAGGACATACAGCTGCTCGTCACGCAGGTAAACCGACACACACACACCAAGAGACCGGCATAAGTGTGTTTATCACACCGTCACAACCATACAGACATGAGGTGAAAAGATAATCTTTTATTGATCCCACAGGGGGAAATTTCACCTTTAAAGCAACTCAAAAACAACAATTAAAAAGAGAGAATATATAACAGAGATAATATAAACACAATGTAAAATAAATAGTAATAATAATAGAAAGAAGAAGAAGATCAACTTTATTTATCCCAAAGGAAATTGCTTTGCCAGATTACAGTGTTTAATAAAGTGTCTAAAAAGTAAACAAAGATAAAGAAGTGCACAACTTTAAATTGATTATCTTTATTCTAAAACTGTATTCAAACTACAGTTTGATACAGTAAGAATAGTTGGTTATTTGTGAGTCTGAATCTTCAGGACAAAACTCACTTTATTTCGCTTCGTGGCGTCTCTGTGCACCTGGGGAACAGAAACTGTGGTGCACTTTACTGAAGAACGATGCAGAAATCACAGCTGCCGCGCGTCACCTCCGTTTGGCCCCGGATGAACGCAGCTGTCACAGCAGCTGCGTTTTGTGCGTCATTTGGAAAAAAACAAACTCTTTTTCTTCCCACTTTTATTTTTTTTATCTCTGTTTCTTCCTTGTTCAGCTTTCATCTTCCTATAATCTGCCCTCCCTCTCTGCCAGGTGCGTCAGCTGCAGGAGAGCGCGGCCCAGCTCAGGACGGTGTACGCCGGCGAGAAGGCCGAAGCCATCGCCTGCCGCGAGCACGAGGTGATGCAGTGCTGGAAAGAGCTGCTGACGTCCTGCGAGGAGTGCCGAGTGCAGATCACCACCGAGACGGACAAGCTGAGGTTCTTCGGCATGGTCCGAGATCAGATCATGTGGATGGACTCCATCATCTGTCAGATAGGAACAGGAGAGAAGCCCAGGTATCTCCACCTCCGTCTGTCAATCAGGTGTTACGTAAAATATGTACAACTTTCACAGAGTAACACAGAAACCATCATGATCAGAGAAAGAGGAGTTAACGTATACTTTATATTTTATACCAAGTAGGATTTCAGCTTTTAGATATTGTGTGGTGTTTACTTCATTTACATCAGATTATGGATCAAATTAGGCAGGAAATTATGGATATTTGCACAAAATAAAAGCGTAATTACCATTTATACCAGATATCCAAAATAGCAGGCTTCATGTGGTTTTTCATTTTTGTTAAAGAAGAACATTTTTGATAGGAGCGAGGAATTTTCCCTCAAAATAATGACAGAAGAAACTTTTCCATGTATGAGTACAAAAGCAAGTTTTCAGTACAGAATCTTTTTGTAATCCAGTGTAGTATATAATCTCTTTAAATCATCTTTTTACACCATCAACAGATATATTTACCAGATTTTATGTTTACTCAATTTTAAGTTCCTGTTTTCAGTCTTAAATGGTCAAAAATGACAGACGGCTTCTTTCTTGTAAATATCTTAAACAGCTTGTTAGGACAGAACAGGTGACTGATGTTTGATATTTTTCTCAACAACTCTTGAATAACCTGAATAACACATTGGTCCCAACACATCCATATTTCCGTTTAACATCCTCTGTGTGTCTGTATCATGAATAATATTATGTCATAAAAAATGCTGACGCCTGTCGTGAGTTAGTGTCTGTGTGGCTGCTGCAGGGACGTTTCCTCGGTGGAGGTGCTGATGAATTATCATCAGAGTCTGAAGAGCGAAGTGGAGGCTCGCAGCCGGAGCACGCTGGAGTGTATCGAGATGGGAAAAACCTTATTGGCTGCCAGAAACCCGGCAGCTGAAGAGGTGAGATCAGGAGACGTAATAATTATTATGAACTTAAGCTAAACATCAATAATCTATCAGGGAAACTGGATAATGATGCCTTAAGTGTTTCTGATTTTGAGAAAACTAAAATAAAGCTTTAAAACATTTTTTTAGAAAGAATGAATCACAGACGTGTTTCGAATCCTTCAATTTTCCAAAAACGCACTTTGAATCTAAGGCCTCGGGGGTTGTCAGATCTCTCAGCAGAAATGCGTCATGGCTCAATTCACTTTTTTTCACTGAGCAATTCCTCAAATAGATGAGCCTTTTCTGCAAAATAAAACTATATAATCATTTGCTTTAAATATAAAAGTGTCTTTGACTGAATTTATAGAAAGAAGAAGAATTTACCTTCTAGGGCAAAAACATTCATGTGGATTTGTGTGTTGCTAATCATATTCTCTCTATATATAAACTTATTTTTACATATATACAGTCTATAAACTACATATAAAAACTAAAAACTAGGACCATGTTTTAACCGTATACACAGGTAAAGTTATTTTTGCATTAATTCTGACTCGGCCGCGTGATGCTGTGAATCTGATGCTGCTGATTTTGATTCTCAGATCAAGGAGAAGCTGGACAAAGTGGTTGCTAAGCAACATGAGCTGACTGAGAAGTGGGACAAGCACTGGGAAGTCCTACAGCAATGTGCGCATACACACACACACACACTAACACACACGCAGGCCTGCAATATTAAGTAATGTATAATATATAAATACACATATATGTTCAAGGAGGAGGTTTTTGAAGTTGCCTCTGAATATTATTTTGGTTTCTCCTCCGCTCAGTGTTGGAGGTTCACCAGTTTGCTCAGGAGGCGGTCGTGGCGGAGGCGTGGCTGACAGCTCAGGAGCCGTTCATCAACAGCAATGAGCTCGGCGCGAGCGTCGACGAGGTGGAGCAGCTCATCCGTCGACACGAAGCCTTCCGCAAAGCCGCCGCCACCTGGGAGGAGCGATTCAGCTCCCTGCGCCGACTCACCACGGTAACGCCACCGTCATCATCGCCGCCATCGCTGCGTAATCTGTTTCTATAAAATATTTGACATTTTAATGTTTCCTTTCCACAGGTAGAAAAGTTGAAAGCAGAGCAAAGCAAACTTCCCCCGACCCCTCTGCTGGGTCGTAAAGTCTTCCTGGACCCCCAAGACGCCTTACCCAGTCCGTCCAACCTGCCCCGCCTCCCGATCTCCCCCGTCACCAGACAGACCATCTATGAGCAGAACGAGGCCAGCTCTCCCCCCTCGCCCTCGCCTGCCACGCCCACGCCTTCTCCTTCGTCCGTGGCCCGTCGCCTCGGCTCCACGGTCGCAAACTACACCCCAGTGATGAACGGCTCCAGCTACCGCCAAACCCTGGAGGCGCGGCGAGGCGGGGGCGTGGTGGGTGTGGCTGCAGGACTGGGACAGCCCGCGCCGTCCTCCATCGCCTCAATCGCCACAGCGGCCATGCTCGTCTCAGCCAACCAGGTACGAGAGAGCGCCAGTCTGGCGAAAGACCAAGCGGCGAAGACGATGAGTCACCTCCAGCCGGTACAGGCCGCGAGGTCACTGGAGGTCAAGTCATCCCCGTATCTACGGCAACCTAAAATCAAACACCTGGACGATGCGGTGACGCCGCTGCTCGTGGCCAGCCGGCTGGAGAAAGCGAGGGAGAGGGGGAGGGAGAGGGAGATGATGATGGGAGAGATCGGGACGGAGAGAGCGGAGGTGGCCGTGATGGCCGAGGTGGTGCTGCAGGAGCCGGGCCGGGAGCGTCTGCACAGCGAGCCCACCAGAGGGACGCGGGCGTCCAGGACTGACCCTTTGGGCCACGCTGAGCCGCAGGTCCAGACCCAGACGTACCACAGGGACCACAGGATAGAGAGACAGCTGTCGAGCGAGCAGCTGATCCAGGCGCGAAGGGACGAGCTGCCTCAGGAGGTGTGGAGGGAACAAGCCGAGCGGAGGGAGAGACGGACGCTGGAGAGGCAAACGTCCAGCGAGCAGGAGGGACACGGGGGCCACGAGGGCCGGCGGAGAGAGAGAGACCGACACCGGCTGGAGAGACAGGAATCGAGTGAGCACGACACCGGAAAGGAGCACTCAGACCGACGCTCGGGAGGAGGGTGAGACTTTCAGCACGAAGAACCTGTGATCTGTCCGCTTTAACGCTGCACTTTACTGATGCCTGTGAATGGAGGTTTAGTCAGA
>JBAJHX010000049.1:2786848-2805880 GCA_037176925.1 Amniataba percoides | reverse complement strand
AGCCATTTTGATCAGAAAGAGAAAAAAACTAGACTTAATCGGATGTCTCTGGTTTGTGGGGGCCTCATTCATTAAAATACTCTTTCATTTGATCAGAATTCATGTAAAAACGGACAAAAGCAGATATAAATGATAGAAATCATATTTTGGGTACTGCAGAAGCAAAGATTGACATTTTGATATCTTAAAGAAAATTGATAAAAACTCGCTGTAACCTGCAGATTTCAGCATCAGGATCAGTTTTACGTAAATTAGATATTTTTGTCAGAAGCACAAAATCGACATGTTTTTAATGAGTGAGGCCCTCGAGGAGAAAACAGGCTCATCTACTCTTTTATTCTCTTACATCAAACTACTCTGCGGATTTTCTCTTTGATTTTATCCACACAAATCTGTTGCATCTTTTTTTATACAGAGTTCAAAATATCTTGATTTTTTTGTGTGTGTGTTTTGTTGTGTGTGTGTGTGTGTGTGTTTTGGTGTATGTGTGTGTTTGTGTGTGTGTGTATGTGTGTGTGCTGCTGCTCTCCGCTCCCAGGGTCTCCATAGCTCTCAGGTTATTTATGTTAGTGTGTGCTTACCGTGTGCTTCACCCGTTCATATGTTTGTCCCCTCAGACGCCACCTCAGTCTTCCAGACACGCCGATCCACCACACACACACACACACACACACACACAAACATGATCCAGAGTGTAAAAGGTCTCCAAACTGTCCTGATCAACATCTCATGGGTGTATAATTAGACATGAATGAATGAGTGAGTGAATGAGTGAGTGGACAACACACACGTTGAGAACCAGGATATCAGACTGACCAAATATTTAGAAGAAGGGGGTCAAACTGTCTGTAAGCTGTGAGATTGCATGTTTTGCTTGGAGAGAACTCACTCATCAAAAGAAGCTCGTCTTTGTAGCCCGCTGACACGGCATCCACATCAGTTTATGTTTTCAACTCACCACAAAGCCATAAACGACAGAGAAACAAGGACAAAAAAAGGAAAGCGGGAATCATAAAAGTTGAATAAACTTGTAAATGCAGCTGGAGAGTTTTTGGAAAGCGCTAACCGAAGTTACTCTCCGTCTCGTGGGAGCATCGCGGTCAGATAGCATTTAAAATCCTTTTTAAAATCCTTTTTAAAATCCTTTCAAATGGGAATGCTGTTTCAATATCACTGCTACTGTATGAAAACCTTCATTTTTCTTCTGTTCTCGAGTTAAAGTCCAGCTGAAATACAGATGTGCGCTGTAAAAACATCAGAAAACAAAGAGGAGAAATATTTTGTTTTTTTTTAACGGTCCCCCTCAGTGGCAGCAGCCGTCTTCATCCCCTGAATCGGAGGCTCAGAAGGCCTCGGAGAAAAGCTCAGAGAAGTGTCTTTGTGCTGCTTTTTAACGGATGAACGAAGCTAAGAAGGCACAAATTTAGAAAACAAATGAGTTTGTCTTCATCATTAAAATGTTTTCTTTGGGAAAAGTGAAAAACACAACAGATAAAGTGGAAACATCACGTTTGTGTTGCCTCGTTGTGAGCTCATTACTGCCCCCCGACGCCTGCTGAGACTCGATGCTGGTTGGTGGGATTTTGACAGGCGACACAAATTTCAGATTTCTCTTTTAACCGAAGCGTTTTCAAACTGTGTTTTTCAGTTTTACGAGAGAAAAGACTTTGAGGATGAAGATTTACTGATTTGTTTTGAAAATGCGAGCTTGGTTAACCCCCTTTAACCGTTAAGAAAAAGCACACAGATGCTTGTTTGAGCTTTTCTCTGGACCCATCTGGGTCTCAGATTCAGACGGTCCAGGACCCCTCCAGCCACTGACACAAAAGACATCTTTTTTTTTCTTTTCATAATAAAAAAATGTATTGATAATAAGTTCTTATAATAGAAAATGTTATTATGTTTGACTTTAAACCGACTAAATGTGATTTCAGTTGGATTTTAAATGTAAAAGTTTACATCTTTCTCTGCAAGCAGGTCCCATGCTGAATTTGTTTTATCATTTCAAATGTCTATATTTACCAGTTTATCATTTTATTTGTATTTTAAAAGTGTGAGGTCGAGGTTATGACAGTATTATTATATCTGGCTGTTCCTGTTTTTTTAGGTTCTTTATTCACTTCAGGATTTTAAATTCTGTCCTGACCTGTGGGTCTGGTTTGTGTTAATCACAAAAACATGTCTAGAGAAGCGTAACTTTCTTTGCTCTTGTTTTGTTTCAGCACACTTTATGCATCTAAATTCAGTGTGAATGCCAGATCAATGCAATCATTTACATGCATGTTGGACACAACAAACAAAGTCAGAGTTAAAAGAGGTGAATCTTGAATGAGCAAATCTTCCACGTGTAAAGTGACACAGTTCGGTCGTCCGCTGCCGGATCACGAATCCGACGGCGAAATAAACTGACACACTTTGTTACTGTAGATGCACACAGGACGCAACACGCAGGGTGCAGACGACACAGTTTAAAGGCACCTGAAGCGTTTTACACTGCTGAAAGTCAGCGTCTGCGACACCGTGACGGACTGACTGACCACAGACTTGAACGTTAAAGGTTTGGATGAGCTCGTAGGTGCCCTGCCTGTCTGTGTGTGTCTGTGCTGTTCTGTTCACATCAACCTCAGTCTGTTGGCCGAGATGAAATGACAAATAAAATACCTTTTGGTTTATCATTAATTCATTAAGAGTCTGTGTTTTCTTTTCTCTCTGGAAATGAATGGTAGGAGACTTTATGTGGATCATAAATAGAATAAAATTCTACCTGAAATAACTAAATAAAGTTTGATAGGAGGTAACATCTTTGCTTTTATTTATTTTACTTTTCATTCAATCACTTAAAATCACACAATGATAATATGGAGTATTGTTTTGAGCAGTTTTTTCAGACTGTAATTATAATATCTATATTAGCAATGACTTTATCTTTGCCGAGGTCCAAGAAAATCCAGCAATGTTCATCACATTTCAAAGAAAGTTGCAACTGAAATCTATTGTTTAATTTGCTTGTGAACATATTTGCATTTTCAGTGACTAATTGATTGATTGGGCTCATGCACAGAATCAACCTAAAGTTTTCAAATATAATTGAAATTGTTTGAATGTAGAATTTAGTTTTATATTTCTGGGGACAATTTTATGTGATTATTACCATACATTTATGAATGAACTGTCATTGACAGACACATGGATCTTTATTTGGTGCATTGATATCTATAAATGAATGCAATAAGCACAAGGCTTTTCACACTGAGGCATATTAAACACATCTGTCCACACATTTGCATTTTGTGAGGATCCACATCTGTTTTTACAATAGCTTCATTGAAAAGATACAGAAATAGAGAAACACAGTTTTAAAAAACAACAGCTTTAAAGGGAAAGTGAATTATTAAATCACTATGCATGAGTATAAATATACATAAAGTGATATATATGCTGTGGATTTATACATAAGAAAATATATAATAATGGCTTCAACAATATCACATACAGACAGTGAGAAAATAGAGTAAAAGATGCTGAAATAAATATAAATTTTAGATTTGTGTTTGACTGATGATATTTACATGTCAAGGAAACATTTTAACTTGACAAATTTAAGGAAAATAATCTACCTTGACTCTGAATTAGTTTATAATGCACGTTGATAATAGTGTAGCGTCTGTGGCTTTTATTTTGAAATGTCACGGTGACCCCGGAAGTGAAAGCGTTCCGCCGCCATGTTGGATGGTGACCGTTAACACGGAAGAAAAAGACCGCGGCGGAGCCAGAAGTGCGGCCGCCCTCGGTTGAAATTGTTCGGTCTGAAAATGCGCTGCGGGCGGGAGAAGGCGGCGGGCTGAGCGGAGGGGAAACATGGAGGCAAAGTTCAGCAGCGAGGTGGCGTCGGTGGTGGAGGTCGCCATCCGGGCCACCGTGTCCGTGTTCAGGGAGGTCTGCGGGAAAGATGCCGCCGAGTGGGAGGACGCGAAGCTCGGCGAGGTCCGTGACATCGAGAGGCGCCTGGTGGTCCGGATCCACGAAGTGTTCGCCGAGTTCTCCGCAGACCTGTTCGAGGAAAACGAGGCTCTGCGGGCCAAGGTGGAGCAGCTGGAGGACGTCCTGCAGAAGAAGGCCGGCCAGCTGGAGCAGGAGCTGGAGGCCCGAGTGGGGCAGCTCGGCCGGGAAATGGAGCAGCTGGAGCGGGAACTCAAGAGCTTCCGAGGCGGCGAGGAGGAGCAGGAAGCCCCGCTGCGAGTCCCGAACCAGGCCGGGAGCCCGCCAGGTGGGAGGAAACAAAGAATAACGATAAATACTGCAAAGTTAATATCACTGACAGCAGAAACAACAATAATAATAATAATTACTGGAAAAAAGTAAACAAATGGAAAGTAACAACAACTAATGGGAATTTAAGTAAAGTAAAAAATAATAATAAATACTGCAAAGTTAATGTCACTGACAGCAGCAACAATAATAATAATTACTGGAAAGAATAATAAATAAAGGAAAATGAATAACAACTAATAGCAATTGCAATAAAGTAAATAATACAGAAAATGGGCAAAATAATAATGAATAGTTAAAAGTTTATCAAATTATGAAGAACAACTAAAAATCCATACCAATAGACTGTATATAAATATAGAAAATAATAAAAAGGAAAAGGAGTATTTATTAATCATAATATTAATAATAAGGCTAATAAATAGTGACAAAAAATACTGTAAAATCTAAGTAATAAAAGTAAAAGAATTGGAAGTAACAGGCACATTTGTGTAATATTGTTCCTCATTTCTTTTCTTTTTGTTGGGTTTATGTAGTTACCATCAAGTGATGACATTTTAACACAAAACACATACTGTTAATAATTATTAATATTGTGTGTGTCTGTCAGATGTTGATCAGATGATTGATTGTCTCTTTGTCTTGTCTCCTCAGCACCTTCAGTGTTGTCGGTCTCCACCGGTCCTGCTGCCTCTCTGGTCGCTGTGAAGGAGGATTCAGCAGGATGCAGCGAGGTCGGTCTGGACTCCACGTCTGCGTCCGTCCCGGAGGTGTTTGTAGGCGCCGACAGCTCCGCTCCCTCTGTGCTGTTGGTTGGTGCTGAGCAGCCTTCGATGAACGTCTCTGAAGCGACGGGAACGACCGACAAAGCGGCAGCCTCGCCGGCGGCGTCTCGAGACCTCCCCAGTCCGAACTCCAGCATCATCAGCGGCGTCGACTCGGCGCAGGAGAAGGTGGAGCGTCTCTGCTGTTTGTTTTCACTCTGCTGATCTAAGTTTGTCTGGAAAATCTCAAACCTCAACAGTTTTCTGTGCTGTGCTGTCAGTGTCTGCTGCAGATTCAGCAGCAGAAAGTGTGTCTGCATGTCGACCTTTTCTTAAATATTAAAATCAGGTTTCTTCTTTTTGCATCGCAGAAATCTGCTGACGAAGCTCTTTCAGGGAGGCCGAAGAGGACCCGGAGAGCGACATCTAAAGTTGAAGAAGGTGTGTTTATATTTATTACTGGTGTATTACTGTTGTTTCTAACAGGACGTGCTTATAAGATTTATCTGCCTAACTGAAATAAAATCTTCATATTATTGTTTTTTGTCCATTTCCAGCTTCCCAAGACAACGTAGCTGAAGAGAAGTCAGGTGAAGTTCAGGGAAGACGGCTGAAAAAGCGAGAGTCCCAGACGGCGAAGCGGTTCTCCTGCGAGCACTGTGACGTCAGTTTTCACTGGAAAGGTGAACTGAAGAGACACGTGAAGGTGCATAAGAAGCCGTTTCCCTGTGAGCAGTGTGGCAGAACTTTCCTTGAGAAGAAATCTCTGGAAAATCACCTTCAGCGTCACGAGGCGAGTAAAGCCCCGCTGCCCTTCCCCTGCCCTCAGTGCAAAAGGTCGTACAGGAAGGAGGAGTCGCTTCAGAATCACCTCAAGCGTCACCAGCGGTTAAAACCACCGAAGCCGTTCGCCTGCGATCAGTGTGGGAAAACGTTCAGAATTAAACCGTCGCTGGAAAACCACCTTTTACGCCACGAGAAGTGGAAGGAAATGTTGAAGTGTCAGCTGTGTGACAAAACTTTTAAGACGCCGGTCCAGCTGAAGTGTCACATGGCGGTGCATTCGGAGGAGCGGCCGTTCAGCTGTGCGACGTGCGGGAAGGAGTTCAAGAGCAAAGACACCCTCCGCTTCCATCAGATGGTTCACACAAACACCAAAAAATACAAGTGCACGATGTGCGACGAGACTTTCAAATACGCCCACTCGCTGACCGTGCATAAGAGGAAACACACGGGCATCACGCCGTTCACCTGCACCGTCTGCAACAGGTCGTACCGCACCGGCACCGCCCTGAAGAGACACAACGTCGTCCACACCGGGGAGAAACCGTTCACCTGTCACATATGTGGGGCGAGGTTCAGCCTGAACAACAACCTCAAGAGGCATCTTCGCATCCACACGGGAGAGAAACCGTTCACCTGCCAGGAGTGCGGCAAAAGCTTCTCAGACAACAACAAGCTGAAGTCGCACATGCTCATCCACGGCGCCAGGAAACCTTTCATGTGCGACCTGTGCGGGAAGACTTTCCTGTTTAACTGTAGGCTGCTGATACATCAGAGGTACGTGCACGCGGACAGGAACGAGGAAACAGACGGCACACAAAGGTTCTTCCAGACCAGAAGGAAAAACAAGTCGGTCAAACCGTTCAGTTGTAAAATATGTCTGAGAGGTTTCAGCGCCGCCGGCTCGCTCAAGCTTCACGAACGAGGCCACAGCGAGCAGAAGGAGTTCAACTGCAGCATATGTGGGAAGTCTTTCCACAACAAATACTCGTTCAGCTACCATCAGAGGAGCCACTCGGGGGAGAAGCCGTTCGTTTGTGACGTCTGCGGAAAGAGGTTCTTCCACGCCGGCAGCCTGAAGCAGCACGAGCGGATCCACACCGGCGAGAAACCGTACAAGTGCGACCAGTGCGGCAAAGCCTTCAGAACGGACGGAAACTTCTACAGACACCTGCGCATCCACACGGGTGAGAAACCCTTCGAGTGTTTGTACTGTCACAGGAAGTTCCACCAGTCCAATCAGCTCAAGTCGCACATGCAGGTCCACACGGGGCAGAAACTGTACTCCTGTCAGCAGTGCGGTCGAGGCTTCTCCGACTCACGGCAGCTCAAGAAGCACAGCTGTGACGGCACGTAGCAGATGGGACGGAAATAATGATTAACGAAGTACTGGAAGGAAAGTGTGTGTTGTACTGAGGGAAGTAAAATAACGTGTGTGTGTGGCTCAGTGTCTTCATACTCAAAATGCAGCTGAGCCGAACAAAATTGACTAAAATAACAATTAAAGTAGTTTACTGAAAGAAAATGTAGTTTTCGGGTAAAAAAAACATGCTTGTTAGAGCTTCACAGTCGCAAAGGGATGATTGTTTTTGTTTTGTTCTCTGATTTTGTTCTGGCTAGTGATTTCACACTTCAGGGCTCCAGTGACTAACAACTCTTTATATGATAGATTTAAGGGATCAATCTCAATAAATTGACTCACTAATTGACAGAAAAGTAGTTGCAACTCTCATTTGGATGATCACACTAGAGAATGTTTGTGGCATTTATAGATGCTTTTTGTCTTTTAGTTTCAATAAAATACCCACACTGAAAACTGTTTACCTTCAGAAAACAAGCCACTTCAAAACCACAAATAAAGACAAGGTACTGAGGGAAGATGCCTCTCCAAATGTTCAGAAAAAGCTTTGTGTTTAAGACGTTTTAGGACTGAAAATAACTCCTATTTTTGGTTACCTACTGAGTTGATACTGAAGCAAGGATTAAGGTTTTTTTTTTATCATTTTGTGTTAATTTATGTTTTGTTCGTAATAATCCACTAGAATGCCATTCAGATATAATTATTTTGGAAGTAGAAATTGAAATGACTTTCATGGTCAGTTCTGTGTAATATTGCTCTGTTTATATTATATATATATTTTGTTTGGTATTTCTATTAAAGAAGATTTAAAATCGAATCATCAAGTGTTTTATTTTGAAATAGGATTTTGTGCTGCCAGCATTTCCGGAATCAATGGCGGCAACTCGCCTGCTGTTGTTGTTTTTCTTCCCTGTTCTTTGAGTCTGCTCTCTTCTGAGTTAAAATGTCAGAAAGCTCCGCGTTTTATTTACAAACTAAGTCCATAATGGAGGCAGCCATTAAAACCGCTGTTGACATTTTAGGAAATTCGACAGAAGAAACGCGGATTAAAGAGCGAAACGCGAATTTAAAGGTGAGTTAAGGCTTCTTTTTTACCGACACGGAGAGTCTAGCTGGAGGAGATTGAATCTCCGCAACGAACCCAAGTAATGCAACGGCTGACGCAACAAAGATGGCGGACAAGCTGAACCTAAAACTGTCGATTTAAACCGAGGAGGAGAGATAAAAGTGTTTCGACTAAATTAAGTTTAGGTTGTTTATGGATACTGACACCGGATTTATTTGATATTTCGTCTAAAACCTAATTTTGTTTACTTTTATTCTTGTCTGTTGGGACACAAAGGTGAATTGCTGCCATGCAGGGATATGGAGGATCAAAACTGACCAAATTACAGTCAGTCCTGCATTTATAAATGTATTTAATTTAATTTGATATTTTAAAATTTGCATAGTTGGCTTATTATAATATGATTATAGTCACTTTCTCTATCCACCTCTTACACAAACTGCTGCTCTGTTTCTTCTCTGTTAATTTGTGCAATCTGTTTTTATACTGGTTTTTTTTACCATTACTTTTATTATTCTTAGTGTTTATTGGTTTTATTTCAATTTTATCTTGATTTTTCTTACTTATTTTCATTGTAAACATCAGTCTAAAGAGGCTGAATAAAATGAAACACCAGTGCTTTTGTTAATTTAACATAATCCATTAATGCTACAATGCTACAGTAATAAAATATTGCAGGTCATTAGTTGATTGTACTGTATTATATAGAGTTACACCACCAGGCTGCATTTTAAAACCCTTTGTAGGGCAAACAGCAGATACTCCCATTCACCATAAATACAACTTTTATTAAATAGATATCTTATAACCACTATAATATATAAATAATTTTAGCCAGATTTTGACAACATCATGGAGATGTTGGCTCGGGAGGCGACGAGAAAGATCGCCGCCGTCTTCTCCCAGCTGTCCTCGATGCTGCAGGAAGAGAACCAGAGTCTGAAGGCCGCGATGGGACGGCTGGAGGACGAGCTGAAGACGACGGACGAAAACTTAAAAAACGCCAGAACGTGGAGAGAAAACGTCCTGAACGGCTGCCCGGTGCTGTTCGAGCAGAGCGGCCTGATCTTCACCCTGAAGCCTTTTGGGAAGTTAAAGAGAAAAACAGATGAATCAACAGACTCGACACCTGCTGCCGAGACGCAGCATGCAGACAATGCTGGTGAATATTAACACACATCAATGGGAAGAAATAAATAAAAACACATCATGGACACCAGAGATGGAACATAACTTAGTACATTTACTCAAGTACTGTAATTAAGTGAAATACTGAGGTACTTTAGTATTTTAATTTTACATCAACCCAGAATACTTTTCACTGCACTACTACATTTATATTAGCTTTAATTATTAATACAAAATATCACCAACAAATAAAATATCATGTATTATTTTACATATTTTCTCTGTTTCTTGTTCAGATGGTGAAGAGACGACGAAAGATCTGAACTCTGAAGCTGCAACGTCAGCAGCTCTTCAGCAAGGTGAGACTTTAAAAAAAAGATGTTTATGTCACAAGCTCATCACTTGAATGTCATTTTAGTACAGTTAAATAATAATTTATGAAGATTTGTGGACTTGTTAGGTAACCTTAACGTTTTCCCCTGCAGATGATTACGCCTCAACAAACTCGACAGATCTCAGAAACACCAGCAGCTCACAGGAAGCAGCCGTCAGGAAGAGAGCGAAAGTGTTCGAGTGCGACGTCTGTAACAAGAGTTTCAGCCGGCAGTTTCATCTGATGAAGCACATGAACACCCACAAAGATCAGAGGCCCTTCGCCTGCGACCAGTGTCCAAGAAAGTTCAGGAACACGGCGACGTTTGAGCACCACCTGCTGCGGCACGAGGAGAGGAAGTACGCCGCCTTCAAGTGCCAGCTCTGCGAGAAGACCTTCAAAACCAAAATGCACCTGAAGACTCACCAGCTGGTTCACTCGGACGCGAGGCCGTTCGCCTGCTCCACCTGCGGGAAGGCCTTCAAGACCAAACACAACCTGCAGGCTCACCAGGTCGTTCACACTGTGGAGAAACCGCACAAGTGCTCCGAGTGCGGCGAGAGCTTCAGGTACGCCTTCACGCTGCAGTGCCACCGAAGCATCCACACCGGCGAGCATCCCTACAAATGCACCGTGTGCGGAAAAGCTTTCACGAAGAGGAGGTCGCTCCGGACGCACCAGTCGGTCCACAGAGGGAAGATGTTTACCTGCGAAACGTGCGGCGCCGGCTTCACCCTGCAGCACAACCTGAAGAGACACATCCGCATCCACACGGGGGAGAAACCCTTCAAATGTAAAGTCTGCGGGAAGAGTTTCATTCAGGACAACAAGCTGAAAGCTCACATGCTTCTTCACGGTGCCTCCAAGTCGTTCATGTGCGACCTCTGTGGAAAGACTTTTCTCTACAACTGCCAGCTGCAGAAGCACCAGAAAGTGACTCACGATGAAAAACACGGGCAGGTGGTCAGGAGACGGACTCGAGAGCGAGGCAGCCGCAGAGTCATCTATCGGCAGGACAGAACGACGGTGGACGTGACGCCGTTCAGCTGCAAGACCTGCCGCAAAGGCTTCGACACGGCGAGCTCGCTGAGGAGACACGAGCTCATTCACTCGGGTCAGACGCAATACAGCTGCGACACGTGCGGGAAGTCTTTTTTCTACAAGGCGACCTTCGACTACCATCAGCGGGTTCACTCGGGAGAGCGGCCGTTTGGATGTGACGTGTGCGGGAAGAGGTTCATCATCCTGCAGGCGCTCAAGTCCCACAAACTGCAGCACTCCGGAGAGAAACCGCACAAGTGCGAGCAGTGCGGCAAAGCCTTCAGGATCTACACCAACTACCTCCGACACTTACGGATCCACACGGGGGAGAAACCCTACGAGTGTGAGGTTTGTGGCGTCCGGTTCAGGCAGCTCGGACACGTCAAGTTTCACATGCAGGTCCACACCGGAGAGAGGCCATACTCCTGCAGCAGCTGTGGACTCGGATTTTCAGACTCGAGGCTGCTAAAGAAACACAACTGCACCGAGAAATACGAGAAGATGTTGGCGAACACGCTGAATACACCCTGACACCGAACACCCAGTATGTTAATGATTTCTCTTTGGTCTTTCCTGTGTTGAGATTATTATTTCCTAATATTATTTCCCATCAGCACAAAAAACACGGTCCTGAAATTTGTTTAGAAACCAGCGTCACTGCACTCATTAAACCAGAAGAAAATGCTTTGAAGTTGTTATTTATCTCATTATGAGAGACTTAAACTTAAAACTGTGATAAAATTGTGTGAAATTGTAAAAGTGACATCTGTGTAAAAGCAAAGTCAACACAGCCAACAGAAAAACCGACAGATTCAGATTAAATAAAAACTCTTTTGAATTAAATGATTCTTCAGTCTTGTCTTGCTTCCACCTTTCGTTCAGAAAAATAAAAGCAAATAAAACTCAATCTTTGAATCGATTCAGAAATCTGTTTCATTTATGATCTGACCATAATAACTTTTATTTCAAAATAAAAAATGTGGTGCTCAGAGTGATGTGCTGTCCCTTTATATCTTACACTCAAACCAGAGATTAATTGTGATTAATTTTTAATTAAATATGCTGGATTTACTTTTATTGTGTGAAGTCTGACTTGACGTTTTGCCCACCAGAGGGCAGCAGAAACCTCTCAGTCGACATTCTGCAGGGCAGAAAATCATGATTAAATTATTAATTTTTTAAAGAAATTTTTTTACCAATGTATCTGTGGGTGATATTATTTTTAATAATTTACATTACTCATCGAAACATATTGATTGTACAGACACTAGCCTGCTGCAGTTCTTCATTTGGCCACCAGAGTTCAGTAAATGTGATTTTAAATGTTGACTGCTAAAAAAAATAAATAAACTCCAAACTGAGATGTGCTTTAATTAATGTGATATTTAGTTGGGAAACTTGTCATTACTGAAAGGTTTGTGTTTACCTGTGAAGTTACCTACTGAAGTGTAAAAGCCCCTTTCTCTAACACGGATGTTTAGATTATAACATGAAATCACACAAACATTTTTTTACAGCTTACTGCAATTTACACACTTTATGTTTAATGTTAAAAACATGTTTAAAAAGACACATTTTCTTGCTTTTATTTTTTCCAGTGTCTTATTATTATCTCATCAATCGTTGTTGTTATTGTTTCTATTCATGAAAATATATTTTTTTGTTCAGGCTTTGTTTTCCTTTCTGTACAAACACATTAAAAGAAAAAAAAAAGTTTATTTTCATGTGAACTCAAAGTAAAGCTCACTGAGTAAAGTATGCGTGCTTTTATTTTGAAATGCGTGAACCAGGAAGAGGAAATTGATTTTTTTTTAGTTAAATTCACCAAAACGACCAAAATCTGAGAGTTTGATGATAAAAATTAAACAGCTGAAGCGTCTTTAGCTCGTTAATCCGCCTCCATGTCGGGCCTGGAGGCGCAGGTCGGGGCCGTTTTGGAGCTGATGGTGTCGGCGGCCGTGGCGGAGGTGAGCCGGCTGCTCGGCGCCGCGTCGCCGGCGGAGGAGTCGCCCCGCGCGGCCGCGCTGCCGGCGGGCTCCCCGCAGGAGGAGAAGGTGCGTCCGCGGCTCCGCCACATAGAAATAGAAGAAATAGGAAGCTATCGGGGGAGAGTCCGGATAACGGCGCTGCGCGGGGCAGCTGCCCGGCACACAGCGCACTCAGGCCGGGTTAAATGATGCGAACGTGTCGGTCCGGCGGGTCCGGAGGGTTAACGGGGGAGAAGGAGGGTCTCCATGTTTGATCGCCATTTTGTCAGGCCTATCTATCTGCTGTAGCTCTACAGAGGCTGCAGGTTGAAGAGGATGTTTGTGAGGTTCAAAGAGAAACACGTCATAAAGAGGCGCTCAGATATTTACTACAGTAAAGTGTGAATACTGCAGTGAAAAAGTCCTCTGTCATCAAAAAATATTAATACAGTTTATAGTAAAAGTATTAATACAACTTTATGTGTGAATACTGCAGCGAAAAAGTCCTCTGTTTCATCGAAAAGTATTAATACTCAAAAGTAAAAGTATCAATACTCTTTATTGTAAAAATATGAATACTTTTTCAAGTTTATGTATTAATACTGCACTGTAAAAGTACTCATATATACATATACATATATACATAAATACACACACACACACACATGTATATATATATATATATTATATTATGTATATTGCTTAAAATAAAAGTATCAATACTGGAGTGAAAAAATACTCTTCAAGTCTAAATGGCCATCCTGTAGTGTAGAAGTACTTTGTTTTATTTTTCTTCAATTAATCAAAACTATTAGCATAAATTTTTACCAAAGTACCAAAAGTAAAAGTGCTCATTGTCCGGAATAATATTATAATTAAGTTTTTACCCTCTGTGACAAGAATAATTCATAATTATTAAAGCATATCAAGTCTTAATGATCTTTATATTCTTTTCCCAATGAATAGATCTTTCTCTGATGCTTGATAAGTGTGTGTTCAGTGTGTAATAAGTGTGTGTTCAGTGTGTAATAAGTGTGTGTTCAGTGTGGATCTGTGTCGTCCCCCTTCAGGTGATCCAGATCAGGGTCTTCATCACGTCTCTGGCTCGAGAAGCTGTTGAGAAGATCTGCCAGCTTTTCCACGAGTGTTCGTCTCTGCTGCGGTTAGAAGTACGTCCCTGCTGCGCCGCCGTGTTTTTATTGTTGTTTTAAGCTTTTTTATTCTTTATTATTGTTTGATTTATTTCTTCTCTGCACGTCAGTTCAGCAGAAATATCGACTGATCTGTGAAAGAAGGAACACTGATGATTCTTCCTTTATTTGATCATAATTTTTATTACACTCTATAAAGTTTTCCACACCAATCACCTGTTTCTTTGCTCTTTAAACAATAATAATTATAATATGATGCATAAAAAATAGTGAAAAATCTCCACCATGACTTCCTAAAGTTCTTAAATTTGTGATTTAACACAAGCCAGCTGCTGTTGAGTAATTGATTAATCATATAAACACTGTGATCCAGAAACGTGAGAAGAAGCTGTTGAAAAATGTTTCTTCATTGCTGCACAATAAATTAAAGGCCGCATAATCTAAATGTAAATGAAAGAGTCTCTGTCCTTTTGATTATCTAAGTAATCGTTCACATGATCGATACGTTTTGCGTCTGAAGGTGTCGCAGGGCGCCACCGAGATCGAGGACCTGAGGAGGAGGCTGGAGGTGGCGCAGGCGGAGTTGAAGCTGGTGCTGGAGGGCAGCGGAGGCCAGAAGGAGGCGGAGGAGCCGACGGAGGGAGGAGGCGACGCGGCGAAGGTTGGCAGGACGGCGGACGGAGAGACCGGCCAGAGCCGACGGCCGGGGAGGAAGAGCCGCAGAGGTGACGAGTTCAGACGTGGAGAGTGAAAAAAGTTTTAAGTCAGCCGTAATTTCTCCCACTTAAGAGATGAGAGCTCTCCACTTTTCATCATAGGTACCCTTCAACTATGAGAGACAGAATGAGGAAAAAAATCCAGAAAATCACATTGTCTTGGAATTTATTTGCAAATAAATTGAATGGAAAATAAGTATTTGGTCAATAACAAAAGTTCATCTGAATATTTTGTTATATATCCTTTGTTGGCAATGACAGAGCTCAAACGTTTTCTGTAAGTCTTCACAAGATTTTCACACACTGTCGCTGTATTTTGGCTCATTAATCCATGCAGATCTCCTCTAGAGCAGTGATGTTTTGGGGCTGTCGCTGGGCAACACGGACTTTCAACTCCCTCCAAAGATTTTTTATGGGTTTTTTTTTCCTACTGGCTCGACCACTCCAGGACCTTGACATGCTTCTTACGAAGCCGCTCATTCGTTTCCCGGGCGGTGTGTTTGGGATCGTTGTCATGCTGAAAGTCCCGGCCACGTCTCATCTTCAGTGCCCTCTCTGATGGAAGGAGGTTTTCATTCATTCTTTCCTTTACACGGATCAGTCGTCCTGGTCTTCATGTTTTACACCCCCACGCTTCACAGTAGGTTTGCTGTTCTTTGGATGCAACTCAGGATTCTTTCTCTCTCATTCTTTCAGCCTGGTGAAGGTCTACAATTTAGTTTCTGGTGTCCTTTTTGGTCTTGGCCATAGTGGAGTTTGGCGTCTGACTGTTTGAGGTTGTGGATGGGTGTCTTTTATACTGATAACAAGTTCATACAGGCGACATTAATACAGGTAACTTCTTAAAGAAGAAGTTACAGGTCTGTGAGAGCCAGAAATCTTGCTTGTTTGTAGGTGACCAAATACTTATTTTACCAAGGAATTTGCTAATTAATTAATTAAAAATCCTACAATTTCATTTCCTGGACCCCCCCCCCCAATTCTGTCTCTCATAGTTGAAGTTAACCTGTGATGAAAGTTACAGGCCTCTCTCATCTTTTTAAGTGGAAGAACTTGCACAATTGGTGGCTGACTAAATACTTTTTTCCCCCACTGTAGAGAGGAAATCATGTTGCTTGTAATAAAACACACTGATATTTAACACATAACTTTTGACCCTAACCATTGGCAGAAATGAGGAAGTGAAATTACAATAAATGACCACTGATGTTTGGAAGCAGTTTGTCTTCTGTATTTCAGTCTCCATATTCTGCTTGGTGAAGCAGAAATTGCTACAAAAACTCAAATAAACTGCTTTTGTTTTTATTTTCCAGCTGTGTCGAGTGGTGACGCTGGTGTGAAGAGATCACCCATAATCCACCTGTGGAAAGGCAGAACGTACGAGGTAACGTCTCGTCTCTTTGATGTGGTCCGACATCTTTGTTGGAGCTGAACTTAGTTTTATTCTGGTCTCTCTTTCCAACGTCCTGTTCGCTTCCTCAACAGATTAACATCTTTTAATCACGAGGCAGAGAGTCCCATTTGAAAGTTTAAAGTTTTTGTTTTGGGTTGGAGTTATTTTCAGTTCTCGAGGCCTCCCTGACAGCGAGATGTTTGTGCGTTCACTCTTTCAGGACAACGTCCAACCGGTCATCATAAAAGAGGAAGGACTGGAGGCGTTTGCTGACCAGACGTCCTCCGACTCTGGTCAGTACAGAGACGACACAGGCCAGGATGACGGAGACGATCCAGACTTTCAGGTAAATTTCACCATATTTATTTTTTTGCCTGTTTTTGCCTCCATTTTAATGTGCAAGAAATGTAAGATACATACTTTGTCTCTCTTTTTATCATCAACCTTTAATCAGTCTGTGTTATTGTGAGTGTGAAGGCCAGTTTGTCTTAAAGGAGCTTTTTCACCAGTGCATGCTGGGATTAGCATCAACCTGCCAAGAACAACAAGAAGTGTGTTAAAAGAAATAAATGACCAGTTTGTAAACTCTTTTATTAGTTGGAGGCTGAAGATGACGCTGACCAGGGAATCACCGTCAGGCCCAAACGTGCCGTAAAGCCGAAGTCGCATCGAGGCCGAGCGAAGAAAGAGACTCAGAGTCAGAACCAGCAGCCGCTGAGCTGCAAACACTGCAGGAAGACCTTCACCAAGCTGCTGCAGCTCAAAGCCCACCAGGCCGTCCACGGGGCGAACGCAGAGAAACCCTTCAACTGCTCTCAGTGCGGCAGAGGCTTCTCCTTCCAGCGAAGCCTCAACGCACACATGCTGCTTCACACAGGTGAGCGTTGTTGTGTCCGTGAAGTCCGATTTCTCATCAAATCTGTGATGCCGCATTACGAGGGGGACTCCACACGAAGCTGACAGACTTATTACTGCCTTTAAAGTCAAGTCATCATTTTTATTTAGCCCAATGTCACAAATCACACCTGTTGTCCTTAAACCTTCAATGTGGATCAGAAAAAAAAAAACATACAATTGATTTGATAGAAAGTTGAAAACTGTGGTGTTTAGAAATGTCACAGACATGAAACATCAGCATTGATTTGTAGGTGTGTTCATGCCTCACTGATATTTGTTATTCGAATATTCACCTACATTTGATTCCACTTTTTTCAGCAGCTACTCACAAACTTTGACTGCTGCTTAGTGCTGCACTGATGATGTGCATTGGGTTTATTAAAGGAGTGAATGAGAGTCAATCATACAGTAAAAAGTGCCTTAAAACCAAAACAATGAGCTAAAAGAACAGAGTGATAAGTGTTACCCCCGTTACATCCAGTAAATGTTAAATGTTTACAGCTTATGTCATTTGATATCTTGTTCTCATCGCTTACATATTCAGGGGAGAGACCACACAGTTGTGACGTTTGTGGGAAAGGTTTCACCCTGAAGCACCTCCTGAGGTATCACCAGCGTCTCCACGCCGAGGTCCGGCCGTTTCGCTGCGAACAGTGCGGTAAGAGTTTCTACCGAGCTCACGGCCTGAAAATGCATCAGATGGTGCACACGGGCGAGCGGGCCTATAACTGCCAGCACTGCAACAAAAGCTTCACCATTCAAGGTAACCTGCAGCGCCACCTGCGCATACACACCGGGGAGAAGCCGTTCAGGTGCGAGACTTGCGGCAAAAGCTTCAACCAGGCCGACACGCTGAAAGGCCATCAGCGGATTCACACGGGCGAGCGTCCCTTCAGCTGCGAGACCTGCGGCAAGTGTTTCATCCAGAAAAGCGCCTTGAAGATGCACCAGAAGACCTCCCACTCGGGCGAGAACTCGCTGGCCTGCGTGGCGTGCGGCGCCACGATGGCCTGCGTCGACTCGCTCCGGAAACACCTCCAGACGCACGCGGCGACCATCCCGTGCACGTGCGTGCTGTGCGGCCGGCGGCTGAGCTCCATCACCGACCTGCGCTCGCACCAGCAACACCACACGGTGGACAGGCCTCACAGCTGCAGCCTCTGCGGGAAGAGCTTCAAGTCGTCCAGCTACCTGAAGATTCACCTGAAGACGCACAGCGGGGAGAGACCATACTCCTGCGATATCTGCGGTCGCATGTTTACACAGCACAGCAGCCTTAAATCACATCAGGTGGGTCGAACAGGTGACGTTCATCAGAGCGAAACAAGCGATGCACGACACGTTTGTGTAGTTATTTTGATGAATCAAACGTGCCAAAGGTGGTCTAAATGTTTCCAACTGTACGTCAACATCATTTCTTTTAACCTTCCTGTTTTAAAGGTCGTCCACACGGGAGAGAAACCGTTCAGCTGCGACACTTGTGGGAAGTGTTTCAGCAATACAGGCAACCTGAACAGACATCAGCGCATCCACACGGGGGAGAAACCCTTCAGCTGCGACACGTGCGGACGCAGCTTCAACCAGGGAAACAGCCTGAAAGCTCACCAGCAGATACACACCGGGGAGAAACAGTTCATGTGCGACAAGTGTGGGAAGAGTTTCTCCTACCTACGAAACCTGAAGGACCACAAGTGTTTCTACGTCTGAAGCCTTCCCTGTACCTGTCGAGGAATAAATGACAGGATGGATAATACAAGAAGAGTTCGGGCTGAAAGTGCTTTTGGTGATTAGATTCAGATTTGTTGTTTCACTGTGAAGCTCCATCAGGAAAGGAAGTGCAGACAGACGCAGAGCGAGCAAATACATAAATCACCTTCAGGTGAAAAGGTGGAGTCGGTTATGAGCACACTGTCATTATCGGAGGTTTAAGAGGCTCAGATGAGCACCAATTTGTGTTTTAATTTTAAGGCGTTAACTTGACAGTCAGCCAGACAGTAAGTGAAACCAGGATGTTTGAAGAAGTTCCTGGACGTCATGTGAGGAAGAAATTCTTGTAAATGAGAGAAAACAAAGGAGAGCAGTTTACGTGTTCGCTGTGTCATCTGGAGGAGCACCTAGATTAAA
>JBAJHX010000049.1:2730152-2753492 GCA_037176925.1 Amniataba percoides | reverse complement strand
CGACCAAGTCCAAACATCGGCTTATATAGGTTGGTTGTTTACAAGGAATTGGCAAAGAACATATGGTTTTCATCTAAAAAAGGTTATAGGTCATCGAGACCGAGGGGCCCAACGTGAGGCCCCCTAACTAATCATAATAATCCATGTTACGTATCCTTCTATGGAATGTCAGACACTACAATGTCAATGTTGGAGCTTTAATATATAAAGAAAACACACTATTTTATATTAACTTAATAGTTCCTTTTTCAGATTAACAGTCATTCATATCTCTGTGTGTCCATAGTCTATGTGATGCTGTCGTGTACGTTTCGGTACGGCCGTCAGGACATGGATGTGATGGGCGTGGCCTTCAGGAGAGACCTGTTCGTGGTGACCCGGCAGGTTTACCCCGAGCTGCAGGACAAAGAGAAGCTGACTCACACCAAGATCCAGCAGAGACTCCTGCGAAAGCTGGGAGATAACGCCTTCCCCTTCTTCTTTGAGGTGAGACGCTGAGTTGGAAACAAAACCAACCATCCATCTTTTTTCCAGGCAGGTGGTCCAGACATCCCTCTCACTTCCTCTCCTCCTCTCACCTCTTACTTTTACTGTCAACAGATTTACTTAAGTTTCTTTTCTTGGGTTATTCATTCATTCATAAGATCAACCTAATACCAATGTAACTGTCCTTTAAGCACTTTGTTCCCTAGAGGTGCCAACATAAAGCCAGCTTCATGTTCAGGTTAACTAAGAAGATGTTTATACTCCCAACAACCTTCAAAGGGTCCCCAGACAGATTAATCAAAATGGCTGGACACTTATACATAATCTAAATAATCCAGTGTGCACTTTTACACTCCCCAGAAGAATAACTCCTCAAATTTAAATGACCAATGACATTTTTCTAGCAGAAGAACTAACTAATTAATCTGCAAAGATTCTTGTGAAGTATTCATTAACTAAATAACTTATTAATCAATCAGCAGTGCATGAACAAATCTCAGTAAGTCAACTACGAGGCTGCAACACGCACAGTGTTGACATGAGGTTGTGTACACCTGTATGGATATTATTAGACGTTGTTAGTCAGCCGATAGTTAAGCAGGTGAAGACTAAGCCAGTGATTGTAAAGTATGAATGAAGCAGCTGATGTCAGCAGCCCTCTGTCTGAACTAAAACTTTATTGAAATACACATCATACAAAGGGAAATGTGATCTGCATGTTTTCACCACACAGATTTTTACAAAGGAAAACCTGGAGTGAGATATTCTGTAACATTAATTACATAATTAAAGTAAAATTTGTGTTTGTGTTCAGTTTCCGGACAACCTGCCGTGTTCAATTGCTCTGCAGCCTGGACCGTCTGATGTGGGAAAGGTAACGCCGTCATTAAACCGCCATCAGTATGTTTTAAATAGCATAAATTCATCAGTGTTTTAGTGATGATGAGATCATTTACTACATCTTAGCTTCTCTTCTTCTAATAATCTGGTTTCTGTCGTCATTTCAACGCTGAATCCTGTCAGGATTTATAATCTGTTCACACCCAGAAACCAGCAGAACTACTACAGAAATCCAGTTTCTGATGTCAGATATTTGTTCTGGATTTTGTTTTGTTGTTGTTTGAAGGAGTGTGTGTTAATATGTGGATCTGATTCACGTCTCTGGCAGAAATGTGCGGTGGAGTTTGAGGTGAAAGCTTTCTGTGGTGACAATCACGACGAGAAGATCGACAAACAGTAAGTTCACAGACGTGATTTTTATTATTATCATCGAATTAATCTAATTACATCGTTTTCAGTCATACATTGATTTCATGTTTGTATTTGACGCTCTGTTTGTTCCTGCAGGAGTTCAGTTCGTCTCACCATCCGTAAGATCCAGTTCAGTCCAGACAGCAAAGTTGTTCCTGTCGCTGAAACCACCTTTGAGTTTCTGATGTCTGAGAAACCGCTGCAGGTCAAACTGAGCCTGCCCAAAGAGGTGAGACAGAATAAAAATACAATACAGCAATTAGAACAGTTATCATTTATACGTTATGATGGCTGTCTGTCTGTCTGTCTGTCTGTCTGCAGACGTTCTACCACGGTGAGCCTGTCAAAGTAAATTTAGAAATCAACAACTCGTCCAGCAGGAACATCAAAGACATCAGTGTGTCAGGTGACTTCACGCATGTTGTTTCTAACACACATCATTTAAACAACATATCAGTGTTTGTCTGTCAGTAATCCAGGTCATGGTCACTTTCACATCATCACTTTAATGCATCTCGTTTTCGTATGTTACCACATGAATACCCTTCATAGTCGATGAGTTATTTTTATTATTTGTTATTCCAGGCTGAATAATTCATGGAGGACATTAAGATAAATCTCATCATAAGTGCCTGTAGTTAAATTCATTATGATGATGCACTTTTTATCCCAATCAGTGTCAATATCAATACTAAAAAGTCATTTCCAAATCTTCTTGTAAAGTTAACTACCACTATTGATAAATAAACGCAGGGGACCAACAAGTCAGAGCGACCATGTATGATGCCGTTTTCCTGACATTTAACATGAGTCAGTTCATTTTTTTTACCATTGGATAAATAACTTCTGTATCTCTTGATTAAAACTTTTTTCTTCTCTGTGTTTAGTTGAGCAGGTGACCAATGTTATTCTTTACTCCAACGACAAATACGTCAAATCAGTGGCCAAAGAGGAAACAGAGTGAGTTGACGGGCTTTTATTTTGACATCTTAGCTTAAATAAATTCACGCCCTCATAGAAAAGAGGACAGACCCCTATGCTTTTAATGTGAAATTCATAGATACAAACAGACTCACACCTTTTTGTGTGTGTGTGTGTGTGTGTGTGTGTGTGTGTGTGTGTGTTCAGTGACTCCGTCCCCACCGGTACAAGTCTGAAGAAGGAGTACACTCTGTATCCTCTGCTGGCTCACAACAAGGACAGGAGAGGACTCGCTCTGGATGGTCGTCTCAAACACGAAGACACCAACCTGGCTTCATCCACCATGTAGGACAGACGGACAGACGCACCGACAGACACACCGACAGACACACTGACACACACACAGAGGTTACATCACTCTGATAAAAGATGAAGCTGATGTGTGTCCTGGTGTTTTTGTCTCAGAGTGAAGGAGGAGGTGCTGAAGGAGGTTCAGGGGATGTTGGTCTCCTACAAGGTCGTGGTGAGGATGATCGCCTCCGGGTGAGTGTGTGTGTGTGTGTGTGTGTGTGTGTGTGTAAGTGTGATTGACGTGTCCACATAATCTGACCAAGACTTCAAAACATAAAAACATTTATGTGACGACGACATGATGACGATCTTTTTGTTTCTGTTCACGCTGACAGGACGGTCGGATCCAGGTGAGCTTAACACATCAGACACCTGCTGAGTG
Organism: Amniataba percoides; assembly: GCA_037176925.1. Taxonomy (NCBI): domain Eukaryota; kingdom Metazoa; phylum Chordata; class Actinopteri; order Centrarchiformes; family Terapontidae; genus Amniataba; species Amniataba percoides. The sequence goes on along the minus strand of JBAJHX010000049.1, from coordinate 2,750,101 downwards.
TGTGTGTGTGTGTGTGTGTGTGTGTGTGTGTGTGTGTGTGTGCCGATGGAAACACATCAGATCTGACTTACGTGTGTGTGTGTGTGTGTGCTTTACAGTGAGGTGTCTCTGGAGCTTCCATTCAGACTGATGCACCCCAAACCTGAACCAGGTACAGACACTTCCTCCTCTTCCTCATCTGTTCACCTTTTTAATTTGAAATTTTAAATAAACACAAATAAAAACTGTGCGTGTGTGTGTTAAGCAGCTTGTTGTGTATCGCTGACAGACAATCAGTCAGCTGTTAATCATCTCATCAATGAGCTGCGTCACATCCTGCAGATCCAGATTATTGCTGATCAATACAGATTAACCACACACACACTCAGCGCTGATCCGTAATCCAGCAGACGTGAATCTGATTCTGTTTCCAGTAAAGTTTCTACTTAACGAGGCTTCAGGCCGTCTGATCTCAGATCATGTTGCTCATGTCTGGAAACTGTGTTTTCATATCAACATCTTTCTTCAAACTTTACTCTGGATTAGAAAATTATTTTTAAAGATTTATTTAATCTGCAGCTTCGGACAGTAAAAGTAGACGCTGCAGTTCGATGACAAAAGAACAAACTTTCACTTCACTTTACCTTTAACAAATAATAACAAAGAAAATAATGAAACATCAACTGTTAATGTGCAAAATGTCTTCAAATTGAAGTGAACTGAAGAAAAAAAAGACAGAATCATCCTTTATTTTATTTTCACTGTCTGTATTTAAAATGTCTTAAATGTCAGGAATAGATTTTTATTCAAATTTAATTTAAATGTTCTTCTTTTCATCTCACACTTGTCCTGTTTGAACTTTGAAGCAGCAAAGGAGAGGTAAGATCTTTTAATTTTATTATATAAACGTTAAAGTAGTGTTTCTTGTCCGTCATATTTCTGATCCTGCAGAGGTTTTACAGACGTTTTTTGTTTCAGCCATGAGAGAGAATCTAAAATAAATAATTCAGCCTCATCCTGATTTTCACAAACAACTTTTATCCTTATTTGGTTAATGCTTCATTTAAGGTATTTTAAAGCCAATTAAAATATATTTAATATCGTTAACAGTCTGAATTAGCATTTTTTTGGTGAAGTTAATCAGTTAATCTGTAAATCCATCTGGCTTTTTTCCACACTCAACTCAAATTTGCGAAATAAGTTAAAATGCACATGCAAACATACATGTATACACACAATAATTATACAAAGATTTTCACCATTTACGTTGCAGGAACTTTCTGTGAGATCAGTTAATAAATTATAAATCACAAAGTTGTGTTAATGAGAAAGTAGATGCTGGAGATTGATTTCACATTGTAGTTAATTAACGTGTGAATTAAAAATGAATTAAGATTAATTTTAGATGTGAAGAGCAGCTCAAGAAGTACAAAATCAAAATGAAGGATAAAGTTTCTTATAATAAATACATCATAATTTAAAATGAGTCATTTGACCTGAATGTTTTTGTGGTATCTTTCTAAACTTGAGGCAGGAAGCTCGTTGTCTGTAGATCAGATCAGAGCAGACCTGAGATCAGCGCTCCGGTTCAGCCTTTATCAGGTGTCTCGCTCCGTGAAATGATCCCGCAGGTATCGACTGCTGTTATCTGAGCAAACAGGTGGAGTGTCGCAACGTTTCTGCAGCTTCCTCGTCGTCCCACTTTCACTCGTTTACAGACACAAAGAAAAATCCAGCAGCAGATCTCAGATCAGATCAGGAAAATAAAACCCAACAGCAGAAAACATTTCATCCTGTCTGATAACAATAACAAATATGTGGATCTATATCATTATATTATATATGTGGTATTAATATAGTGTAATATTATAACATTGCATATGTACATATTGTTTTAATGTTCAATATTATATCAGGGTTCATATGAGCTGAGCATTTGTCACATTTAACTGGTTGAGTAAAAAGAAAATCATCTTTATTTAAACGCTCAAGAATTTAAACAGGCCTGCAAACAAGGCTGAGACAAAACTGAGAACAAAACTCTCCCCTCAACTCATTTACAGCTAATAATTAAAGTTATTCATTAAGACTGGTCATTAATAGTTGATCATTAGAAGTAAATAAGTTCTGTTTGAGACCTGTCCCTCCTCTCTGTCCTGCAGCGAATCGGACGACATGGTGTTTGAGGAGTTTAAACGAGCCTACCTGAAGGGGGTGGTGTTCGGAGACGACGACGAGTCTCCCACAGAGGCATGAACTACAAAGATGGCCGCCACAGACCAGACGCAGCTGCTCCTGCTGTGTGACGCCGTCCAGATCTGCAGAAAAACACAGTTTGACCTGAAGATGCTCGATAGTTTCAGACTGTAAGAAACCATCAGGATGTTATTTGTTCTCATTATTAGTTGGTAAAGACCTCTGTGGCCTGTAGGGGGCGCTCTTATATACATACAATAATATAATACCTGGATTATTTATTCCCTTTTTACTCTTTAAAGTTTCAGAAAATAATGAAAAATGTCCTAAATTTTTAACGTCCAGGTCAAACTGTGTTTGTCTGAACATCCTGAGTTCATGAAGGACGTCCTGATTCATCAGACGAACGTAGAAAAGTTACAGAATGCAAGTTTATAGTTCCTTTATTGTGAAAACTGCTTGTTAATCTGATCAGATTATTGTTATAATCATGTGCAAAGGTCTAATTTGACGGATATGAGATTGTAAAAGCTGTTACTTGTCTGCTGATGGAGCATTGCAGGTTATTATTAAAATACAACAAATATATGTTGATTAGTTTCACATGGAGGAATCTGATGACGTAGTAAAACCTGTTTACACCTGATTTATCTTTTTATCTTTCTATTCTTGTTTTATTCTCGTTCTGTATCTGAAATACAACAGTTAGCAGTGTTTAGTGCGTCCGTGGACTTTTATATTTGCTGCAGCTGTGTTTGTTGCTCTGAAGGTAAAACGTCGCAGTCAGCTTCCTGTCGGATAAACTCTCTGAAATAAAGTTTTTATTTTTGAGTTAAAAAACATTTCACTCCTACTTTTCTTTGCCAAAGATGCATTGATGAAGTACACATTTTTCATTATAGAAAGCAAAGTAACCAGTTTCATCATAATATAATAGTTTGATGTAAATGTATCTAAATGAAGTAATAGTGTTCACATGATGTTGACAAACAGATTAGCATGTTAAGGTTAAAGATGCTTGTTATCGTGTCATATTGTGGAAACTGAGCTGTTTATTAGTAACTTGTCTTTTTAGGTGTCTTCATGTGAGAGCGAGACAACATCACAGGACGTCCTGTTTTCTAACAGGCTGATTGATTATCTGATGTGACTGATTCAACACAAACGCCTGAGGGTTTGTTTCAGTGTTTTATTTTCTTCTCAGAAAGAATATTGAAGCGACAGAACGACCACAAACCAGAAAACAAAATCATTTTAAATGTCGAAAGCTTCTAAGTAGAAAAACAAAACAAAGAATATATTTTCATTTTGTACTGAAACGGTCTGGATGTGATGTTTTTACAGTAAAGTTGAGAAGTTCAGATCAACTTCAAATCTCACACATGATTGGAATTATTAAATGATTATCGGAGCATCAGAAATAAACTTTTATAGATAATTTTCATCATAGCAAAGACTTTTATTACATTCAAAGACTTTGGGAATTTAATTACTTTGCCTTTAATCTCCTCCTCAGACGCCCTCAGATGTTTTGCCCCTCCGTGGAAACAGAGACGCCCCTCTGATTGACTCATTACGGCGTGATGAGTCCAAACACACCTGCAGATTCAGGCTGGCTTTGTTCCTTTGTTGGAGAGCAGAGATACTGTTGGGGGACCCTGCCTAGCTGAGACAATGCAGACCGACGGCGAGGTCGAATATCGCTTTACACCGACGCTGTAGGATCAGTGTCGAGGGATCATCAGGTGACTCGCCGCTTTTAAAACTCCAACAGAGTTTGGAAATCACACCAGTTAATGCACAAAGACGCTGATGAGATGGAGATAAAAGATAAACTAAAAGCAGTCACGCTAACAGGATGTTATTACAACAGCCTTTCCTGATACAGAGCCGAATCTCTGTTTACAACACAATAAATCAGGAGGTGTTTGTAATGATTTGACAGAAATTACTGGAAAAATAAAGACACCAAGAAAATTAAGAGATAAACAGCAAAAATAGGTGAAACCACAAAGTTGAGAGAAATGTGAAAATGCACCTGTAGTCTAAAATAAATAAGATCACATCTCTGTTCTAGGCAGAAAACAACATCAGAATCAAAACAAAAAATTGGCAAGTAAAAAGGCATTTTGGCAGTCAGGTCTGTAAAACCCATTAAAAACACGAAGGTTGTCACCATTTATCTCAAATCACTTCCTCTTTGTTTTGATCCGTGTAGGACTGACTGACCAATCAGATCACAGATCAAAACAACAAGAATCTGATTGGACAAGGCGAAAATAAAAATGCAGGTATGACGTTTCGTCTATTAGCTTTCGCCTGCAGGTGAAAGAGGTTCTTGTTCTCATGAAGCACTACTTCTAGTTGGAGGGGAGTCAAGGTGCAAAATTTCTCAGTTTGGGGCCGTGATGATGTGATTTGGCTGAACAGTTAAGCGTAAATATTTTAAGGGATGTTTTGCTTGATTGTGCTATATGATTTTAAGAGTAGCATGGCCAAAATACTTTATTTAAAGGAACATATTCTAATCTAATTGGATCCAGCAGCAGTGGGGGAAGTCGGGGGTTTGTCGGTGCTGGACCCAGGCAAGCTGCCCCAGTTGTAGCTGCTCTCGGGTGGGGTTATCGGGATAATGGGCGATCTAAGTAAAGCCAGATCACATGAATCTGGGTGGAGCAAGAAGCCGGAGAAGGTGCTGCTGGACTCTGGACCAGCATACATACCATTTGTGGTCTTATCCTTCACCTGGATCCACACCATGTCCCCGCGGGCCATGTGGAGCACCACTGAATGCGAAGTGGTCCCCAAAACTGCGGGGTCTGTGGTTATGACGACCGGCACGAAATTACGAAAGAGGCCGACTTTGAGGACTCGCTCATAGACGGTGAGGTGGTAGCTGAAGACGTAGGTGCCACTGATGGGGGCGGTGTAAATGCCGTTGTTGGCGTCGTAACTCTCCTGGATGTTGTAGAAGATCTTGGAGAAGACCACGGGGGCATTGGGCCGCGGGAAACTGGATGTCAGACCTGCAGCAAAGGCTGACTGGATGCTCGGCATGCAGGGACCAGGAGGACCCATTATCCCCATCGGCCCCATGTCTCCCTTTTTCCCCTGTGGTCCCATCTCTCCCTGGAGCCCCATCTTTCCCTGGTTTCCCATGTCTCCCTTGTCCCCCTTCTCCCCTGGGGACCCAGTTTCTCCATCTGTACAGTTGCACTCGCCCTGAGGCCCTGGTTCTCCTTTCATACCCAGAGATCCAGGGGGACCAGGGCGACCCATATCACCATTGTCACCTTTCATGCCTTTGGGCCCTTGCGGTCCTGGGCCACCGGGCAGACCTCGAGGTCCTGCAGGACCAGGCACACCAGGGATTCCTGGGGGCCCCTGGCTGGACTCACATGAATCAGGACAGACTCCATCATCTCCTTTCGGACCCTGATCTCCCGGGCGGCCCTCCACACCTTGATCTCCTTTGTCACCTTCAGAATAACAAAACCAGATCAGAAGATGAAGCTCAAATCCAGAACGTCAAAGTTCCCGATGAAGTTTCTGTCGCTCACCTTTGAATCCTTGAGCTCCTCTAGGTCCCACAGAACCAGGAACTCCTCGGTCTCCCTTCTCACCTTCATCTCCTTTCTGTCCTGAGAGTCAAACACACCGATGCAGTCAGATGAAGAAGCTGGCGTAAAAGTCATATTAGCAGCATAAACTGAAGTAGTAGTAGAAGCTGTTTACCTTTAATCCCCTGTTTGCCCACAAAACCTGGGGGACCTCTCAACCCCATCATCCCTCGACTTCCAGGACTACCTGGACTACCTGAGCGTGAGAGATTGACAGGATTAATTTATTCCTGCAAATAATAATTAATTTAAGTGAATTACAAACTCTAATAAGTTTTTTAAAAATGCTGATGCTGGACCATCGTGATCTGTGTGCAGGATTTACATCCTGCTGTATACGTAAGCTTTTGTGTTATGTTACCTGGCAGTCCGCGGTCTCCTCGGTCCCCTTTGGGCCCCTGCCTGGTCTGACACTGTGTGCAGAGGCAGAACCAGGGGATCTCCTCAGGGGGGACCGGGGCCTGCTGCAGCATCTGGCAGTAGGCCTCCATTGCACCGGTCGGCGGCTCCGTCATGTTGTCTCCTTCGGGGTAAAGCATGCGTCCGGGGCCGTTCATGGGCGGATAAGGAGGCCCCGGAGGTCCTGGAGGCCCTGGAGGATGGAGGGGGGGCTCCCAGCCGTCTGGGTAGGGAGGCTCAGGCATCGCCGTGACGACAGGGAGGAAAATCACCATCATCAGGAGGTGAAAGGAAAAGGTGGGCATCGTCTGCAGAGAAACATCAGCAGGTTGAAGACACGAATGAGAAAAAGATTTTTTTAAAAGACCACCTTTAATCTCTGATCAAAGACACTTTCTCATCATATATCAGAAACTTAAAGAGGCTTAAACTACATTTTCACACTAATAGTAATTTGTTCTGTTTTAATGCCTGTATGGAGTCAAAGATCATGAACACACAACAAAAAATAACTAAATTAAAATGTAATGAAAATAACATTAAAACAGTATAAATGATAAAGAAACGTTAACTCTTGCACTTACTAAGGGTTTTTCCTTATGTTTAAATTCTTGCTTGTGTTGTACGTCGCTTTGGACAAAAGTGTCTGCTAAATGAAGTTGTAGAAGTTAAAATACATTTAATTTGAACTTAACTTTAAACTTTAAGTTTCACTACATATAAAACTGTTCTTTTTACTAATGTTTATTGAAGATTTTACCAAGATAATCAACATTTTTTGGAACACTGATGAGAAAAAGAGAAACATTTCAGTTGTTAGAAAATAATTACTAATGTAAATGGAAACATTATCTACTGGAGTAATTATATAATTATATAATTGTTTTTATTATATTATTGTTGTTATCATGACTCATTTATAAAGGAAACATTCTGATAAACTGGTAAATCATGAAAAACATATTTACTTTTTTTTTATTTTAAAATGTTTTTTTCTTCTCATCTGTTTTAAAATGAATCTTTAAGTTCATCTCAAATGTTTCACTCACCGAACCGTCGATTCTTTCTGAAATGTCTCAAGTCTTTGAGTCACCTGCAGCTGATCTCACCTGTCAGAGTCACAGCTGTTAATAAAACACCTGGACTCCACCCACCTGATGCCCCGCCCACACACTGCCAGGTGCCACAGGTGTGTTTGTGTGTGTGTGTGTGTGTGTGTCTTTGTTGAGAGGCAAGTAGGCCTGCGTTTTTTTGTTTTCTTTTTAATGCATAATGTGACCTCATTACAATAATACACAGAGGTGTCACATCACAAAAGTATACACACACACACACACACACACACACACACAACATAACATAACATGCTGAATGACGGATGACACAATAAAGGAGCTGACTGACCTTCATCTTAATATTCAGTCGTCAGTTTTTAAGGCACAAAAGTGAAACAAGAGTTGAGGTCAGAGGATGAGAAACAGTAAAATCTTCTGTCTGCATTTCTCCGTCTGAATTAAGAACTTTCAAATTGCTTTTTGAGCTTTAATCATGTCAAAATCAAAGCCGCGATTACGCAGATCGACCAAACTTTAGACCGTCTCAACCCGAGCAGAGAGTCCATGTTTGCATCAGCTGTGTGCTTCAAGCCAGCAGGAGGCTTTTATTGTGAAACAGCCTCAGAAAATGCAAAGTCATCCCTGTTTGTTCTGATTATTGGGAGCAGTGAAACCCTGTAACTGAGAGTGGAGGCTGAAACAGGTGCTGAAGGGAGGATGACTAGACTAAAACACCAACGAAGGAGGTGAAGATGAAAGCTGCTTGACCATAACGAGAACCAGCAAAGATTCAAGATTCAAGATTCAAGATTCAAGATTCCTTTATTTGTCCCACAATTGGGAAATTTACGGCGCAACAGCAGCAAAAACATACACACAGAGGAAGAAAAGTCAGAAATGCAAAGCACCAAACATTTTATTAGACACACCAAGAGAGTGATGAGCAGTGTGTCTTAGAAGTCCTTTTATTTTTTTTCTCTAATGATGACATGATTTTTCACAAATGGAGACACCTCAGCTCAGCTTTATCATCAAAATGTTTCAGTTTAACGAACGAACCCTCTGAATGTTCGTCATGTGAAAGTGATGTGGTTCCTGAAGAGGAGCCAGCTGGTTTTGTTCCCACTGCAGAGCCTTTCTTTCATGTGTAAGGTGACCTGATTAGGACTTCAGAGGCCGTGATAATGCAGAGGTGTAACTGTAATCCTCCTCTGTATGGACCATCCAGCAGGGCTGATTGAAGGCCGTCACCGGATCCTGCACACAGAAACCGTCTATAGGTGTGACATTATTAGCGCTGAGTCCTGGGAATCAGGATGAGAGGACTCATGTAGGTCATCGGTGGGATGGTGTGGTCGAGTGGAGCACCTGAGCCAGGCGACACTCCCACATCGTGAGCGCCACGTCCAGCTCAAACACTCAGAGACAAACGCTTCCCGAAATCCTGAAAACTTCCTTCTAACTCAGTTTTCATTCCCAGCTGGGAAGTGGATGAAGTCTTAACAATTCTCACATCACACACATATGAAATTCATGTTTTCTTATGTGAAATATAACAAATATCATCATTTTACATCCCATAAGGAATTTCAGTGCGATCAGATGTGCTGTTATTGTTCACATGTGCAAAAAAAAACTATCTTTAGTCTCCTTGAAAAGCACATGAGGAGAAATTTAATGGATTTTTTAAATCAAAATCAGTTTGTGCAGCTGATATTTTATCAAATACACCAACATGTAAATGTCCCGCATGTGAAATTAAATGTTTCACACGCTTTACTTTATGAAAATGACCCATAAAATCATCTTTCACACATCAGTCACATAGTCATACGTGTGTTTTATAATAGAATATGTGAATCCAAAATGCTGTTTCACATGTGGTAAAATGTGAATCTATCACATGTGAAATTATGTCACATGGTAAAAATTACCTCTTAAAAACCACATGTGAAGTTCATGTTTTCATGTCAAATCTTGTCTGTGTGAGCGGTGACATGGCTGTGTGTGTGTGCGTGTGTGTGTGTGTGTGTGCAGCTGCTGCTCAGTTTGTTATCAGTTACTGTGATTATAATAATCTGCTGCTCATTCGCTCATGTCCGGTTTTGGGGATTATTATGTCGTTGCATCACTGGAAAGGACGTAACTGACTGACCCTGAGAATCGACTGTGAACTCCAGCTTCCCAGGACACACACACACACACACACACACACACACACACACACACACAAACACACACACACACACATTAACTGTGTGAAGGGAAAGGAGGTTTGGGTTCAGCCAGAGGGAAAACTTTGAAAATGAATAAACGACACTGACCTGCAGAGAGAGACTGTAAGACACTCAATATGTGTGTGTGTGTGTTTGTGTGTGTGTGTGTGTGTGTGTGTGTGTGTGTGTCAGAAAGAGAGAGTGGGAGCTGGTGTTTGTGTCTGAGATTAAAGAGGTTAAAATACAAAATCAACCTGCTGGATCAGAGTCTGTGATCACATGTCTCTTCATGGATCAGGTACTACATAAACACCTTCATACAGGCAGCATTTTACATTTACAGATATCAATACATCTGATTTATATTTACAGATATCAATACATCTGATTTATATTTATATATTTGTATCAATACATTTGGTTTGTTTGAGATTTGGGGTCCAGCTGAAAGGTTGAAGTTGCAGTGAAAGTTTCAGTCGAGAGAAAGTGAGTGTTTGTGTGTCTTTGTTATGATCAGATCCTCTGAGGCGGAGTCACTTTGCTTTGTGGGATAAAATCACACTTTACTGATCACCAGGGATCAATGAACTAAATGTCACAGCAGCACAGGAGACGGAGCAACGGACAGAAAACAGAAAATTAGAAAAGAAGAGAAATTAAATCTGAAGTAAAATTATTTACAGGAGAGAAAACAGTACTACATAAATCAAGAAAACTTTATGTAACATGTTGGTCTGCTGTCACTGATACAAAGGGGGTGGACACAATAATAGAAACACCTCTCAGATCAATGCAAATCATTTAATGATCCTCTGAATCAACACAAACTGATGAAATGTGAGAGTCAGAATCAGGTTAATGTTAACGAGTGTTTTCATAAGTATGTGTGTGTGTGTGTGTGTGTTACTTTCACTGCCTTCCTGTTTGTTGTTTCCTTCAACTTGAACTGCTGCTGAAACTGGATCCCAGTAAAAAGAAACCAAACTACACCCTTCAGCTGACCCTGTTTCTGAACACACACGCACACACACATTTGCGTTGATGTCGACATCCTGCTGGCCCCTGTTAGACCCTTTGAGTGTGATACAGTCACAAAAGAGAAAATTCATCTCGTCATTTTAACTTTAAAAGTAACGTATTTCTCTGTCTATAAATTATGAATCAAAAAATTCACTGAATATTTAATCATTTTTAATTATAACAAGTATTTTTACTTTTATGATTGTATTTTTTCTTTTCATTACAATGATGAGTGACACATGACCTCATAACGACAACTACACAGTTTACAGTTTATAAATCAGTATCATTAAGAATTTCAGTCATTGTTAGAAATTCCAGATGTTTTAAATAAAAAACATAAACCACACTATGTCACCTGATTAAGATGTATTACATTCATATATAATATGAATTTGTTTATACGATACATCATTACACATTACACATTATCATCATATTTTACCGACTTCCAAGTCAGTTCTTTCTCTTCATGACATGCTGAGCCACAAATATCCTCATAACAGTTGCCTTTTTTCAGTTTGTATGTCAATATATTATTTAATTTGTTTTTAATAAAAAACATAGAACATTATGCTAGTTGTGATAAAGATTTATCATATAATATATTATGAGAATTTAAGTCATTTTTAGGTATTCCAGATGTTTTAAATTAAAAAAATGCCACTTGTACAGATGCAAATAAGATTTATTATATAAATACATACTGAAATAATTTAAGTTATTTTTATATATTCCAGATGTATGTAAAAGTGAATAATATGATACAATCATAATAAAATGAATGTATTTTATTGTTATTTTTACAATATAGTGATATGAGTTGTTGTAATGTCACAGTTTGGCCACCAGAGGTCAGAAAGTGCCCCTCTCTTTTCCCCGCTGCGCTGCCCGCGCTCCGCCGCTGGGGGGCGCTCCCTCTCCGGTCCTCCTCGGGGGTCTGATGGCAGGATGGCGGAGGCAGGGGGACCGGAGTCTGCCGCGGCCCGGTGCCTGGACGAGTCGTCGGACAGCGAGCCGGAACAGGAGCCCGGAACACCGCAGAAACTCATCCGAAAAGTGTCCACCTCCGGCCAGATCCGCAGCAAGGTAAAGAGTCCCTGCCGCTTTTCGCGCACTGTCTCCGGTCAGTTTTCATTCAGCGTCGGCGGCCCGGAGCTCCTCCAGGGAGAGAACGCTGCGCCAAACTCCGTTAATAAATCCCAAATTTTAACATCTGTTACCAGAGTGGGTAAATTATTTGTAGTATATAGTATAAGTGATGTCTTATTCTGGATACTAATGGACTGTTTCTTAATACGGCACATGTCAAACACTCCAAACTTCACTTATTTTTATATTGTATGGTCTTTTACAGCCACTTTCACACTTTCTCCCACGTCCTCTTTCTGATACGCCTTAACTGTGGTGGGTGGCGGAGATCCGATTAAAGCACTTAAAGAAAGGGACATTTAATTGAAATGGCTTCTGTTGTTTTGTTTTTATTATGCCGATTTGAAGAATGGATGTTCTTAAGTCTGAGACGACTTTTATCTTCGTTTTAGTCGTGTTCATATTTTCTAAAAAGCTATTTCACTCAAAATGGCAAGTATTTTAAGTGGAGTTTGGATCCAGAACTTCAGCCTGCGAGGGGTACATCTAAGGGGCAAGGGCCACAGCTGCTGAACTAATTACATAACTTTAAATATGATGAATGAACTTGATTTTAGTAAATTCAGAAGTCTAAGAAATAACATAAAATAACGCTACAATCAACGAGTAATGAGTTGCTCCGAGCTAACTTTATAAAATTAGAACCAGGATCAATCCTGGGGCTAAAAACGAGTCACATCCTGGAGAAAATATCCTCCAGACTGAGGTAACGCACATAAATGAAACACAGCACCGGGAAAATGTTACTTTGCCGCGGTGTGAGGACAGAAACCGGCCGTTAAAGGCGAAGCTAACACGGCTAACTCCAGGAGGGTCTCAGGCCCAGTGGGAAGCCCCGCCCTTTCCTAACGTAGCCCACCCGAGAGAGGGGGGCTTCTCTCCGCGGTCACGGTGGTCTGCAGCCCGCGGGGGTCGAGGGGGGACAGATCAGCAAAAAAAAAAGGCTTAAAAACGCGTTAAATTCCCGGTTGTTTGTGTGTTTGAAACATAACGGTCCTCAATCTCACGCGGAGCCGTTTATCATAAAGGAGGCTCATAAATAAAGCTCATTTATTTGATTTATCAGTGGCCGATTAATGAGCCTCTTTCTCGGCAACACACAGCTCAGTTCCCCGCTGGAGCTCTCCAACACCACGGTGCTCTGATTTACATCAATTAAGCTCCTTAAATCTAATTTAACACTGATTTAGCAACTGTTTCATGCCTTTAAGTGCTCGTAGAAAGCTTGGAAATTACAGAAAAATAAGTTTTGTTAAGTTAATAAAATTTTGTTAAGTGATAACAGCTAATTAAAGGCTTATCTGTGTTTTTAATCAGGTTAAAGCCTTGAAATAATAGTTTAAATAATTTTATACCAGAGTGTGTTACTTCTGTTGTGACAGTCTAAAGTGAGAAAAGTCTTGACAGACAATAAGTATTTGTATGATTGGATATAATATAAAATCCTTTTGCCTGTATAAACTACAGTCTGGTGGGACTTTTAATTCCTGTTTGCTCACATGCTTCATTTAAACAAGTATTTCCCTTGAGATAAAACTGGGCTCTAATAGTTACTTTCATTGTCACATTCTCTGTTGATCATTTTCTCAATTAATAGATTTGTTTTCTGGTCCTTAAAATGGTGAAAAGTGTTGATTGGTGTTTCCTAAAGTCTAAATGTCTGTTGTTTCATCCACAACCTAAAAGATATTCAAGTTTACTATCATAGATGACTAAAGAAACAACAAAATATTCACTGAAACTAGAGAATTTGGGGACCTGTTCTGTTAAAAATGAATCAAAATGACTAATAGTTGACAAGAAATCAGTTCATCATTGCAGCTCTGATATAAAATACTCCCATCCAGCTCTGAAGTAAACTGTACTGCTCTAATATAAAGTAGTTCTTATCTGTCTTAAAGCTTTTTTGTGTGTGTTTGGACTGTGAGCAGGTGGTAAGATAACATGATTATTCTGAATCTCTTGTCGTAGCCTGACACTCTGAGATGAAGAAAAAAAACAACAGTGGACCGACAAATACACTGAACAACTCATTCACAGCGTTTCTCAGTAAATTACTGAAACTGAGAATAATCAGACAAGTTTTAAAGTGACATTTTGAGCTCAGACTGCGGTGATGTTCGGGCCCGACCTCCTCACCTGGACGTCAGGATGTTTGTTGAGACAGAGAGCCGACATCTCCGACAGGCCGCGAAGGCAGCGGCAGCTCGGCTCAGACTGACGTGGATATTTGAGTCACAGGAAGCGAGTTTGGCTGAACGCCACCGAGTTTCTATTTAAAGCTACTGTTTTGGGAGATTTCACATTCTGAGACAAAAACATGAAAAATGAGTCATGTGGGAAATAACAAGGTATTTCTGGTCAGGAGGGAACTCAAGAGAGATGATGCATTCAAAGGCTGCGTCAGAGGGCACAGCTTTATCTTACACTTTATTATTTAACTTATTTTACAGGCAGTCAGATGTTTTTATACAGAAGTTTTACACATATAAAGTCAGTGAATAAAACTCTGTAATGCTGTATTTGTGAATCTATCTATGGAAACCCATATCTGTCAGGAAAAGAAAATTATGTTATAATCAATTAAAAGCACTTTAAAGTAATTTTAAATGTTGATTAATTTCAAATTAATTGAATTTCATTAATACAACATTAGTGTTCAGTATCTCCTCTAAATCTCTGAAGTGTAGTTGACATGTTTTATGTCACATGATAATCTGTCTTTTAAAAGGATTATCTACGCTGCTCTTTGTTTTTATTAAACAGCTAAATGGTTTTTGCTGCTTGCTTGTTTAAAAATGACCATCTGTTAAAATCCTCAATCTGTCAAAATCTTTTTAAGATGACAGAGTGATGCCTCTTCCGTAATAAAACCATCTTCGTGTTTGAGCATCGATATTAAAGCTGCAACTGACGACTGTTTTCAGTATCCATTCATCTAATAATGATTATTTTGATTAATCATTTAGTTGGCTGAATATCACTAACCTAAAAAAGGCAAGAAGACACATTCAGATGTTTAACTCCTGAGAGGCATATAACAAAAAACGTTCTCTGTTTTTATAATTGTACTAAAAATGCAGCAAACAATAGAAGAAATCAACTGATTATGATAATATTTGTTCTCTCATTGTCCTAATCAATTTCTGTGTTTTTTTGACATCTCATTCTTTTAAACTGTGCTTCCAGTATAAAATAAATTAAAATAAATCGCTCCAAAAATATCCAAAGGTGAACTTCTGCCACTCCGCTCAGCCACATTTCTGATATCATTATCAATAATATAGTTTCATAACATGTTGCATAACCGGAGTCAGTTGACAGAAAAACCTTGCAGTAGAATTTGGACCGTTTCTTGTGTCTTGAAGATGTTTATTAGCAAATCAGCTGCAACTCTCTGAATAGCTGCTATTGTCGACTTCATCACAAGACGCTTACAGTCCACTCTTTCCACGAAAAGCTCTGAGAGAAACTGCAGATTATTTTTAGTGTTCGCTGCTCAACAGGAGGCTTTATAAAGTAAAGCTTTGGAGGCCAGAAAGATCTGTATGGAAGCAAATAAAGGCTAAAACTGTGAGTGAGTTTAAAATGATTAAATATGATGAAACTCTTTCTTGCTTTTTGTGTCTGTTGTTAAATGGGACCACAACTTAAATTTTGTTTACACAACCATGTATTGTAAAATGTCCCCTGCAGCTTTTGTTCAGATCTAAAAGTTCAAGTCAAAGTGTTATATAATTATTTGAAAAAAAAAAAATCCTCAGCACTCCTAATGATAATCAGTTGATCAGACCATGATTCTGTAAGGATCCATTTTGTCAGTCATGTTCTTTAAGACCATTTTAGATTCAATCCACATAAATTCAGAAAAATGTTTTTCAAAATAAAATACATCACTAAAAATTCAGTCATATTTAGATTTCTGTTAGATTTCTTTTCACAGTTTAGTGTTCAGCTGTGTGAAAAATGAAATTTCTTTTATTTACTTTGCCTTCGTAGACCTGAACGAAATATCCAGACCTGTTGAAATAAAGCTACAGACCAGACTATGAAATCCACTGTCCATTGTTATGACTAATGTGTGTGTGTTTGTGTGTGTGTGTGTGTGTGTGTGTGTGTGTCTGTGTCTCAGACTGTGTTGAAGGAAGGGAATCTGATGAAACAGACCAACTCGTTCCAGCGCTGGAAGAGACGATACTTCAAACTGAGAGGAAGGACTCTGTACTACGCTCAGACCTCAAAGGTGACTCACTGTCAGTCTGCTGCTCAGGTACAAGGCAGCGGGCAGGTGCATTAGACCAAACAGGATCTAAAGACGTGAACGTCTCTGATAATTTGCTTTCTGTTTGTTATCGAGGCTCTGATGTCCGCTCAGGTCTGATCTGTAGTGTTGTCTTGTGTCTGCAGTCGATAATCTTTGATGAAGTGGACCTGACGGACGCCAGCGTGGCCGAGTCCAGCACCAAGAACGTCAACAACAGCTTCACCGTGAGTCATCCGTAAAATGCTCAAATGTAAAACCCACATTTTTTCCTCTAATCAGTAAACTCATGACTCCCTCATTGGTATTCTGAGTGTGTCACAGCCTGATAGATCTTCTTCTGAGAGCTTCATTAAAAACACATCACGTTCTCTCATCACAACAAACACACACCCTGTAGTTTATTTAGACTCAGTCCCACACACCTTGTCTTGCAGCCCCAAATACTCACAAGAACACCAAATGTGGATCCGCCGCTGAAAGTAGTCCACGCTGGCTCTTTCATATAAAACAAAATATATATTTGTTTTTAAGTATTTATGTCTTCGTTGGAGGTCAGCAACACGGACTAAACAATTCTTGATGTTCTCTCAGCAAATAGGCAGGATGCTTTCATTATTATTAATATTTATTATTATTGTTGTAAGTTAGGGGAAATGTATAGTGGATGCCACTTTTTAGGGTAACCTCATTAATTAGCTTTTCTCCAATTAAAAACATGTCCGAACAGCCAGAAATGGGCAACATGACAAAAGTAAAAATAATCAGTTTAATTGTAGAAGCTATTATAATTATATAATAACATCTGAGGCTCATGTGAAACATATTTTATTAAATCTGGTGATAGCGGTCCACCTCCGATCCAAACTGTTTCATTTTATTTTGGTGAACTTTGTCATTTCCTGTATGCGGTCGACTTTGATGTATATTTATAGAGACTCGAGGCTGTTTACCAGCAGGGTGGGGCTGCGCATGTGTGTATGTGTGTGTACGTGCATGTGAATCGTTTGTATGTGTGTGTTTGTTCAGAGGTCCAACTCTGTACATGTGACAGAGTATTTATAGCGAACAGTGTGTGTGACGCTTATATCATAACTTCTAGTAAAGTACATGCGTGTGTGTGTGATCATCTACCAATAAATTACACACCACATATGAACAGTTTATGTGTGTGTGTTCTCAGGATGTTTCTTCTTCTTCTTCTTCTTCTGCTCTGTTGGTCTTCCCTCCTCCCCATCGAGGGGTCAGCATGACGACAGACAGGAAGTGGGCTTGAGTCATATAAGAGGATGTGGGTGGGGCCAGAGAGAGAGAGAGAGAGAGGGAGGCAGGCAGGCAGTAACAGAGCAGCACTAACACATCACACACAGCAAAGACCAGAACCAGGTCTCCTGAAGGTCTTAATCCTCCTGGATCGGGACTCTGAACTGGACTTTACAGCGTGACTTGGACTGACATGGATTTTTGAGCCAGGCAGCGTTTGTGTTTTTCTTTGTGCGTGTGAGGCGAGCTGAATTTGACGGACACGGTAAGAAGCTCATTGGTCATCATTCGGGCTGTGATGTCATATTTCAGGTTTATTAAGGATCAAATCGTTAACAACATTAACGGAGAAACTTTAACTCGTGCTGCATCGTTAGGATGGTCGACAGCCAGGAGGTCAAAGGTCGCCTGCGCTTGTGACATCATAAATCTGTCATGCAAACGAAGCTCCTGGTTGGTCGGTCATATGTCAGTCACACAGAAGAGAAACTTTAAACCTTCATGTGTCAGCTGAGGAGATGACTGATGGGGCTTTTATTGCCCTGATTATCGTGGGGGGAGGGGGGCAAGAGGTGGCAAGAGAGCCCGAAGTGAAACCTTTGTGAAACCATAAAGATGGACAGCAGCTTATTTAAGTAACTGAGATAATCATTTTCAAATAAAAAATGACTGAAATGATTAATCGATCGTCTTAATAGATAAACTCGACTAATTATTACAGCTCAGTATTCGTCTTTAGTTTTTGTCAGTAGATTTTAAAATGTCGAGAGGTGAAGCAGAGTCATTCAAAGCTTTTTATATCACCAAAGACCAAATGAATGTTTATGGACGTGCTGCACGGTGTTTTTACTGAGAAGCACTTCCTGAAAAGGTTCCTACAAATCCCCAAACAGTTTTCATGGTGCTTTATTTTTAACATGGCAGGCATGTTGTCATGATGTGTTAGTGGAGAAGTAAAAACACAGATGGGTAAGAGCAGAATTAGAGGAAACAAAACAGAGGTTTGGTTTTGGAGTGAAGGCAGGAAAAATGTCAGGAATGGTGGAAAGAAAGAAAAAACACTGAGGGCTCTGTTTGAGTTCTGTGTGTGTGTGTGTGTGTGAGTGTGAGAGAGAGAGACGTTTTTTCCTGTTGGTCAGCAATGACGTCAATGTGAGAGAGTGAAGTTATTTTTATATACTGAATATATTTGATTTAAAAAGCAAAAAGCGGTAACCAGAGAACATTTGACCTTTTGATTTGAAAAATAAAGTGAATTGCGGACCTCAGTATGATCATGCATGTTCTATTTTGTGCAAAAGCAATTCAATTGAAAATGATTATAAAGTATAATTACTGGCTATTTGGATTACAAATGACTGTTGGCATGCAATGCATTTGATTTGGCATCTCTTCCACTGAACAGGCAAACTATTATTAAGTTTATTACTTATTTATTTCTGGTTTCATTCAGGAACTAAATGACAGATCTATCAGTTCAAACATTTAAAGTCTATATATAATGATTTTATCTGTGGTGCACACTGTCCCTCTGTCCTTATTACTGAATGACGATGTCCTCATGTTCTCATTCACTCCGGGTTTTCAGTTTTCAGGTCGTCTCCGGTTGAAAATGAACCTCTTTCAAGTGTTTGCTTATTCCAGTCTCACCAGTTTGGTCGATGGAGTCGTGTGACGCCGAGCTGCAGAGACAAAAACGCATTATGTCTGCAGGACGACCTTTGAGAGGGAGGATTCATCGATTGTGTGAATCTCGCCCCGTGACACAGCATCGTGTCGTGACCTGGTTCATGAAGTCGGCGCTCTGATGTTAGAAAGGTGGAGCTTCCCTCATTTGAACCCTGCTTCCCAAACCCGTCACACGTTGTTGGAGTCTCAGAGCAGGTTTCATTTTCTACCGTGTGATGGATCTTGTGAATTTGGACACTCTGACAGTATTTAGTCTCAGAATGGAAACGTGGAGTCTGTCAGATAAACTAAAAGCTTTTAGCTCTGCAGATGAATCAGTCACATGAAACCAGAGCTGTTTGGGACTCGGTAAACAGTTTGATGTGATTTTACATTTAAAGAACCTTTGAACACAGACTCCACTGATTCAGGGTTTTACAGAAAGTTTGTCCATATTCGGGGAAGAAATGTTGTAAAACTGCTAAATGCAGCAGAAGCTCTGAACAGTTTGCAGTGTCACGTGTCCCTCTCAGCTCATATCTTTGATGTTATTAACAACCACATTGAGCGATTTCTTATCAAACCAGCGGCTTGCTTAGTTTGAGGCTCAGAACTTCTTTAAATAGACTTCAGACATTAAACAGCAGCTCTGCCTGGTGACCAGCTTTATATCTCGTGTATCAGCAGCTCTTTGTGACTAATGGATCTGGGTTTTTTTGGGGGTTTTTTTGGGGGTAAAAGGCAACCTGAGTTCGTCTTCATCATGCAGATCTTCTTACAGCTTCCGGCTGTTTACCATCAGTGTGGGGAAACATTAGTTATTACACACTTTGGGGTGAAGCCTCATTTGCAAAGTGTGAGTGATACGCAGCTTGTGCACTGAGCTGTAGTGACTAAGTGCTTCTGTGGCACATAACGACGTCACGGGTTTGATTTCCAGCTGCTGCATGACGTACGGTACGACTTTACAGACGAGTCTTCAATTTATCACACGCAGAATGAGGGTAAAATGTGCAGAGCAGCTTTAACAGCGGATAAGGCCTACTTCTGTGTGTGTGTGTGTGTGTGTGTGTGTGTGTGTGTGTGTGTGTGTGTGTGTGTGTGTGTGTGTGTGTGTGTG
>JBAJHX010000049.1:2702418-2715897 GCA_037176925.1 Amniataba percoides | reverse complement strand
CAGAGGAAACACCAGGTAGGAGAGCAGGATCCGATTCTGTAATTCAGACAGACTTGAAATATATTTTGATTTATAAACAGTAAGATACTTTTTTTCTTCTGTTCATTCTGTAAATAAGAATAAAAGTAAACCAAAGCTAAAGTCACATGACAGGTTTTCACATCTGGTGTCTTCAGAAATAACTTCTTTTTCTTCTTCTTCTGTTCATCCACAGACATGCTGCCCTTCACCTCTCTCACCTCAACTCTCTGCGCTCTGCTCACCTGCTCTGCACTGATCCAGTGTACAGGTGAGGCCGACAGGTGACCTGACGTATCTGTTGCATCACTTAACGTCTTAATTAACGAGCAGAAGATTCATCAAAACGATCGACTCACACACACATTTTGTCTGAGATTGTAAAGCACAAAGAAAATATTTTTATTCCTGAAGGATAATCGTTTACGTGACTGTATAAGATTTTTATATTTACACCAAAATCTGTCAAATAATTGGATGCAAAACATTTTTATTCTCACATCACTCCCTGAGAAGTGTTTCATCTCCATGTGAGAAATACTGAAATCTCCTGTCAGCCATCACACCTGAAGGATGTCTTGATATTTCTTGTTGTATTACTAATATTTGTATTTTTAGTAATATTTGTGTTATCAGTAATATTTGTAGTATCAGCTGCGTGTGTACAGTTTGATTCCCTCCTTGTTCTGAGCAGTGTTTCTGTTTTTTCGTCCACCCTCAGTGTTCCTCGATCAGCCGTCAGCAGGTCAGATCCTTCGCTCGTCCTCGCGGAGGCGTCGAGCCAACTCCATGTTCCTGGAGGAGATGTTGCCGGGAGACCTGGAGAGGGAGTGTTACGAGGAGAGATGCTCGCAGGAGGAGGCCACCGAGATCTTCCAGACCAAAGAGAAGACGGTGAGGACGACTGCCGCGGTCCAAACTGAGGGTCGGGACCCCACGGGAGGCCGCTGAAAACTCACACTTAATGGGTCTTAATGTGAACAAACTCTTAAGATAATGTGATGGAAGTGTCTGTTTTAAAATGACCACTAGAGTGCGCCAAAGTCTTTATCTTATGTTCATCCAACCATCAAACTGTACGTGGAATAACTCTCTTCTTCATATATAAACTCTGAGTTTCTTCTTCACAGCTGGAGTTTTGGTACAAATACACAAGTGAGTATATTTATCAGTAACTTTATAAAACAGCAATTACATTTAATCTCTGCAAATCATTAATTAAAATCTGATCTGAACTCATTTTAAGATTTTAATAACTTTTATAACACTACATTTAACAAAACAATCTCACCTAAACGTCTGTTAATAATGTTAATGTTGTTCTGGAGCTGTCAATCATATCACATTATCTTCAATTCACATTCATGTAAAACTGCATTTGCTTCATTTAAAGCTTAATTTGGATTCTAAGATAAACTAAATTTATCAAAGAGGTGAAATAATTTAAATTAAATCTTGATTTTATTGTAAATTGAGTTTAATCACCAGCAGTCAGCAGCCTATGACATCATTACACCTGATGAGTCGTGATTCGTTCGAGTGTCTCTCCTGCGTGTCGTAGATCTGAACCCCTGTCGGACAAACCCCTGTCTGAACGGAGGGATGTGCACTCTGGACCGAGGAGACTTCATGTGCCTTTGTCCTCCTCAGTACCACGGCAAGCTCTGCGAAACAGGTAAACGACACCTGAGACTCGGATATTTATCACGTGGATGTTCGTGGACTTTGTTGTTCTCAGTGTAAAACCTGTGGAGTCCCTCAGAGCAGCATCCTGGGGCCACTGTGTTTTTATTAAACAGTCAAAGTCTTTCAAAATCCCAGTGACAACAGTGTGCAACACTATTAAAATATTGTGTTGTAGTTTTATTAAGGTACAAATTCACCACTTTGAGCATCTTTAATTATTTCTGTTGCATTTTGTTGCATTGTATTTATGTATATTTCTGTGTATTTATGTATATTTATGTGTATTTGTGTGTGTTTGTACTTGTGTTTGTACTGTGTGTAGTGGTGTTGGAGTGTCGCTATAAAAACGGCGGCTGTTTGCAGTACTGCAGAGACCTGCCGGGTGGCGCCGGAGTTCAGTGTGGCTGCGCTGACGGATTCGAATTGGATGCTGACGGACGTCGCTGCTCGCAGACCGGTAACACTCAGAAGTCAAGTTTCTGAATTAACTGCTGCACTTAACATAATCAAAGTCAAACAGCTGCTTTATTGTCAATTCTGCAGCTTGAACAGGACAAACAGAACTGAAATTACGGTTCTCTCAAACCTTGGTGCAAGAATACAAAAAAAGAAGCAAAACAAGTAAAATTGACTAGAAGAATAAATAGAAAAGGCAAATTACAGTCAGTGCAAATATATGTTTATGGTAATAGTGCAAAAAAACTCTGGTTAAAGTGATTAAAGTGGGTGTGTGCTTTTTCTTGAGAAGAGTTATATTACAGCTGTTTGAACAAACATATTGACACTCTGGTGTATTTGTTTTTTTATACAAATTCACCCTCCTGCTGCCCCAAATACTCCAAATGTGGATTAATCCGCCCCAGAGAGTAGTCCCTTATAAATGCATTTCCTTCTTGATAAAATAAAAACATTGAGCAGCTGTTTAAGATAATTATTGTTTTTTTTATTTAGTGAAACTATGTATTTGTGAATATGATGTATTTTTTCTTCTTCCCGTCCAGAGAAGTTCCCGTGTGGCCGTCAGCGGACTGAGTATCTGTCCCGAGGTCGCTCTCTGTGGAGTCACTCTGACGAGGTCAACATCACCGCTGAGATGGACGGGCTGCTGGACGACAACAGCACAGACAGCTGGATGTCGAAACTCAACTTTACGGAGGCGGACGACTGGTGGGTGACCCTGAACGCAACGTCTGGACTGACGGGGGGCAATGAGACCGAGCAGAGGGGGGAGGATGGCGAGGGAGCAGTGATGACTCGCATCGTGGGCGGAGACCTGGAGAGACGAGGAGGGAGTCCCTGGCAGGTTTGAAGGCATTTTGAATGAAACTTTATTGATTTTACATGCATGTGAAGTGGCAGACGGCACGTCTGGGTGAGAATTATGAGCCGAATCTGCAGCTCGGCTTCACAGATCTTTAATGTAACTTTCAGCTTATTGTTCACAAATTTACTGTGTCAGTCAAAAGCCACATTACTCAAACTCCTCAGCAACAAACAGCAGACAGTTTAAGAGCAGCTGGTAAAGTTTTTAACACCTAAAGAGTCAGAAATTTCCCTCAGGAGGTGGTGGAGGCAAAAAAACAAGTTCAGCATATAATCTTAAAGGTGAAAATGTTTTCCTTCATCGTCGTCTTCGTGCAGGTTAATGATTAAATTGTGTTTTTCTGTGTTCAGGTTCTGATCCGCAGGTCTGATGGTTTTGGTTTCTGTGGGGGGACTCTGGTCTCCGATCGGTGGGTGGTCTCTGCTGCTCACTGCTTCGAGGAGACCGCAGACCACGTTACGATAGGTGACGTCATGTCTGAGTGTGTGTTCCTGCGTCATTCGGGACGTATAAAAACTCCACAAACCACCTGAAAGTGGAAACATGTGAGAGCAGTCAGTCTGCGTTTATGAGCCTCTTCGTGTTTCAGGATCTTTAAATGAAAACGCTGAAGAGACACTTGAAGTTGGAAGAGTCAAATTCACAAATTAGCAGCACTTTTACTCGAGTACTGTGCTAAATTTTAGTGCTCGAGTATGAAAACATGAGTTGGTTTTGAATCAGTGACGTGTGAACGGCTGAATAATGTTTCTGTGTGCAGGAGACTTCGATAAGCAGCGACCTGATCCGGGTGAGCAGCTCATCAAGATTCAGGAAGTCATCGTCCATCCTCACTTCCACACCTTCACCTTCGACAGCGACATCGCTCTGGTGTATCTCGCCCGGCCCGTCGTCCGGGGCCCCACCGCCATCCCCGCCTGCCTGCCCGACCCCCACCTCTCCAAATACCTGCTGCAGGTAACTGTGCTCGTAACGCTCATTATTATTTACTCATGACGAAAGAGTCATCAGAGCTGACGGTCTGTGTGTTCAGGAGGGCAACTGGGGCGTGGTGACCGGCTGGGGGCACACCCGGTACCTGGGCAGGTCCTCCCGCTTCCTCAGGAAGGTGACGCTGCCGGTAGTCCGCTACCGAGACTGCAGAGCATCCACAGAAGAGGTGATCAGACCCAGAACATACACCTGATCTACAGTCAATGAGCTTTTATTCAGTTCAGTAGTTTAGCTTTTGTGCAGCAGGGATGTACCGTATTTTCCAGACTGTAAGGCGCACTTAAAATCCTTTAATTTTCTCAAAAATCGACAGTGCGCCTTATAATCCGGAGCACTTTATGTATGAATTCTGGTTGTGCTTACTGACCTCGAACTGATTTTATGTGGCACACGGCGCTCAAAGATCTGTCTAAATGTTTTAGTACGACTTTGGTAAGCTACGAAGCTGCGCTGCTTGATGGATTGTCGGAGTACGACAGCTATTGAAGTCAGGAGCCTTGCAGATTAATACGTACTGCCTGTTTTGTTTCGCTTAATGCGCCTTATAATCCAGTGTGCCTTATGTATGAAAATACTCGTTCAGTGATATTATGAGTTATAATTCGGTGCGCCTTATAGTTCCAAAAATATGGTACTTTACTTTAAGTTTATGATTAAATCCACCAGCAGCAGAGAAAAAGTTGTTATTTTCTCTAAATGTATCTTCTTCTAAATCATTTGTTTTGCTCTTAAAATGTTAAAATATCTATAACTCAACCCACACTTTGTGTTCTTCACGCATCTCTTCCCCTTGTTGACATTGGTTGGTCGGTTTCTAACGTGACGTCTCGTCCTGCAGGTGATCACGGACAACATGTTCTGTGCAGGTTACCTGGAGGCGAGCATCGACGCCTGCAGCGGAGACAGCGGAGGGCCGTTCATGGTGAACTACAGAGAGACCTGGTTTCTGACCGGAGTGGTCAGCTGGGGAGAGAAATGTGCTGCCAAAGGGAAGTTTGGAGTTTATGCCCGACTGGGGAACTTCCTGCACTGGATCAGAGAAACGATGGAGAGACAGGACGTCAACGGTACCAAGAGCTGAGACACAAAACCTCCTTTTTCTTCTTCTTCTTCTTCTTCCTGAACAGAACGAGCAGATTACAGACGACGATTTCTCTTTTCACTCGAGTTGAAGCTTTTTATGAAGAAGTGATGTGAGTTCAGTTTAGAGGCAGAGTGTAGATTTACTTCAGCGAACTGAACTTTTAACGCCGCCGGTTCTTCTCTGCCTTCTAGTTTTGTTCTTTTTAGATTTGACACAAAAGTTGAAGTTCGCGTTGTCACATTTTGTCCAAAACCAAAACTTTTAGTCCAACTTACACCACCAAACATTAACAGATGTAAAAATGCATTAGAATTATAATTAAGTAGGTTTAAAGTCTTAAATTATCACAGAAGTTTTTATGAGTTACAGAGTTAAATTTTTCTGGTTAAAGTAGAAGTTTATTTGCTTTCTTTCTGTTTTCTTACTGACTTTAAAATGATGAAATATTTGATATATGCTGACAGTTGACATTTCTTTGCAAAGTATGTTTATTTCAATTCATTAAGCATTTTATATAATTCATATACATGAGTGAAAAATAAAATATCACAGTGAGGAAGACATCAAAACAATGTGGCAGTAGGAGAGATAATCCTCTGAATATATGAAATATATGTAAAACTGAAGAAAATATCTCCAGTAATGATAAGATCAGTTTGTTTGTTTGTCAGAACATTTAAAGTTAATTTAAAGTTATAATCTTTTCACTTTGTTTTGGACAGCTGATGATAATGTGTAGTTGCAGGTGTGTTTTTGGACCTTAGTCACTGATCTTTGGTCGGCGATTGTAATCGTTCAGTCTCACACAGGCGAGCTGAAGAGCGAGTGTGTCGCAATGAAACATCATGAACTACAAAGTAAATTATAAAAACTGTCAAAACAAACATCAATAAATAACACAGAAGAAGTGTAGCAAAGGATTCTGGGATAGAAAATGGAGTGTGTTCAGGTCTTTGGTTGAATTGTTCATGAAAACATTAAAGTCGTGTAACAAACAAACATAAGTTCAACAAACATGCTGAATTTAAAAACAGGCGTCATCTCGAGTATAATTAAAGGAGAGCTTCTGTATCGTGATTATGTCTGAGCATCAGTGCTGATCTTTAAACTCTTTGATTCCTTATTTTAAGAAATAGAAATGTTTTAGCTGCATGATGTAAACAGCAACTGTGTCGATACTGAGTCAAAGATATATTTTTAGACTTTTTTCCAAAATACTTCAGCAGCATCGTGAATATTCAGGCTGCAGTAAACTCATATTTATTTATTATTAAAGCCTGTTTTTAAATCTGCTGACCAATCAGAGCCTTAAATCTGTAAACACAGTGATGACAAAGAGGAGTGATGTCGTTCACGCTACAAAGACACGTGATCAGAGGTCACGTTTACTTCCTGTTTCTCTGTCCGCTGTGTGGCGTCTCACCACCAGGGGGCGGCCTGGAGCTGATTCTGGATCCACTCCACATATTTAGCCACCCGGGTGTAGACGCCGTACACCCTCTGACTCCCACAATCCTCCGGGCCGCCCCACGACACCAAACCAAACGCCACCCACCTCCGGCTGACCCCGTCCTCCATCACGAACGCCCCCCCGCTGTCCCCCAAGCAGGTGTCCCGCCCCCCTTCGAAGAACCCGGCGCAGAACATGTTGTCGGTGATGTTATAGCTGACGGAGCGCGACGCGTAGCTCGCCTGACACTCGTCCTGAGAAACCACCGGCAGCTTCACGTACTGCAGGAGGTCAGAGGTCAACCCGAGGTCGGCGGCCGCCACGGGGTCGTGAGTCAGCGTGGAGGGGTCGCCACCGGAGGAAGAGGAGGAGGAAGAAGAGGAGGCGTTGAGGTTGGAGATTCCCCAACCAGCAACTACACCCAGAGAGTTGGGCAGCGGAGTGGGGGGGTCGTCCTGAAAGAGGGAGGACGTCGTTACTGAGCGTGTCCGGAAGTTTTTATCACGTCTGATCAAAGTATTTTCTGAGTGTTTGTCCCACCTGGGTGTGAGGTGGGGGGAGACAGACGGGGTGGACGAGCTCGTTAAACTCCACCCGCTCGCTCAGCTGCAGAAGCGCGATGTCGTTGTTGTAGTTGTCGGGCTGGAAGTCTGGATGGAGGAAGATTTTCTCCACCGAGCGGTTGGTGGCGAGGTGTTTGTCTCCGGCGTCGTGGAGGCCGAGGAAGACCTGAACGACAAGAGTGCTGGTTTAATCTGGTTAATCTGGTTTATTCTGGTTTGTAGAGTTACATCTGGAGACCTGCAGGTGTCAACATCAGCTGGAGTTTTTTTAAAGAACTAAAGAAGTGTTGGTTTGAACACTGGTTCAAACCAACACTGGTTGGTTTAAAGAAGTGTATGGTTTGTTCCTCTTCAGATTATGTCAGGAATGTTAATTTGAGATTAGGATCAGACCTTGACGTGTTCGGGGGCCACGGGGACGACGCTGGTGTCCCTCCTCTGGGACCGCAGGACGTGGGCAGCCGTGAGGACCCAGGACTCAGACAGCAGGGCCCCGGAGCCGAACCAGCGGTCCTCGGGCACCCGGGACAGATCCTCCACACTGAGCAGAACCTGCCAGGGGAACAGGCCGGGCTCGGCGCTGCGGCCGCCCACGATCCGCTTCACCTGAGCGGGGAAAGAGCGAGACGGACGGCCGCAAGCTGGATGGACACACGGTATTGTTAGCACTACTTTACATTTTGTTAACACACATAAATACACAACATGATTTATTACAGCGGTTCGTCACCTGGCAGACAGCTCGGCAGTCTGGTTCCTGATTCTGGGTTGATCCAGTCTCCGTTCGGCCCACAGCTGTACGAACCTGCAACACAAAAACATATATATGTATATATTACATATACGTGTATATATACATATATATACCTATATGTTTATATGTACATGTATATATATATATATATATACGTGTGTATATATATATATATATATATATATACGTGTGTATATATATATGTATACATGTATATATTTATATTTATCTATATATTTATATATATACACGTATATATGTAAATATATGTTTGTGTGTAAATGAACAGAAACAAACACATCACACAACAACACACAAGCTGAAAAGTTTACAATGAAATGATGCTGTCATTACAGGAAGTTATATACATAGATATACATATCTACATATACATATACATACAGATACATAGATGTACATATATACACATAAACACACATGTATATACACATGTATTTATACAGTGTATATATACATGTATATGTTTATTAATTGTATATATGTGTATATATTTATACATGTATATATAGGTGTATATATAGATGTATTTATACATGTGTATATATATATGTATATATATACACATGTATATATAGGTATATATACATATTTGTATACATATGTGTGTGTATATATATACATGTGTATGTATATATACACATATATATATATATAAATATAAATGTGTGTATATATACACCTATATATACATGTGTATATACACATGTGTATACGTGTATATATGCAGATGTATATATACACACATGTATATATAGGTTTATATATATACGTGTATTTATACATGTGTATATATGTGTATGTATATATATGTGTATATATATATGTATGTATATATGTGTATATATACACATATATACATATACATATGTATATATGAATATATGTATAGATACATATATACATACATATATATGTTGTGTGTAAATGAACAGAAACAAACATTAAAAACATCTGACGCTGAAAAGTTTACAATGAAATGATGGTGTAATTATAGGAAGTTAAATACATATATACATACATATACACATATATACATACATATATACATTTTTAAATATATAAATGTATGTATACATATACATCTATATAAATGTATATATACATACACACATACATAGATGTATAAATACATGTATATATACATGTGTATATATGTGTATATATATACACATGTATGTATGTATATGTGTGTTTATATGTATATATATATTTATGTGTATATATACATATATACGCATATATACACGTGTATATACACGTGTGTATATAGGTGTATATATGCACACAAGTATACATAAATATGGGTACATATATGTACACATGTGTATATATGTATATATATACATGTATATATGTATATATATATATATACACATGTATACATATAGGTGTATATATACACGTATAGACAGGTGTATATACACATGTATTTATACAGTGTATATATACATGTATATGTTTATGAATTGTATATATGTGTATATATTTATACTTGTATATATAGGTGTATATATAGATGTATTTATAAATTGTATATATGTGTGTATATATATACACATGTATATATAAGTATATATACATATTTTTATACAATTGTGTGTGTATATATATACGTGTGTATGTATATATATATATGTATATATATAGACACATGTATACTTGTGTGTATACATACACCTATATATACATGTGTATATACACGTACATATATATACATATACATATGTATAAATACATGTATATATACATGTGTTTATATGTGTGTATATATATACATATATACACATGTGTACATATATGTACCCATATTTATATATGCTTCTGTGTATATATACACCTGTATATATACATGTGTATATACACGTGTATATATGTGTATATATATATATATATACATATGTATATGTACATATATATTCATATACATATATACATAAATATGTATGTATATATATATATATATATATATATATTTATGTATATATATAGATACATATATATATGTTGTGTGTAAATGAATAGAAACAAACATAAAAACATCTGACGCTGAAAAGTTTACAATGAAATGATGGTATAATTACAGGAAGTTATATACATATATACAAACATATATATATATATATTATATTATATATATACACATAAATAAATGTATATATACATATGTACACACATATATATATACATGTATAAATACATATATACATGTGTATATATGTATATATATATATATATATATACACATCAGTACATATACATATATATTTATATATGTATATATGTGTGTGTATATATATGTATTCATATATACACGTGTATACACGTGTGTGTATATATATGTGTATGTATGTACATATGTTTATATTCATGTATGTGTGTAAATTAACAGAAATAAACATCTGAAGCTGAAAAGTTTACAATGAAATAATGCTGTAATTACTGTACTGTAATTACATATTTATATATAAATACATACTGAAAACATCTGAAGTTTACAATGAAATGATGGTGTAATTACAGGAAATTATATATATATATATATATATATATATATATATATATATATATACACACGTATACACACGTGTATATACATGTACATAAGTATATATACGTGTGTGAATATATACATATATACATATGTATATATACATGTGTATATGTATGTATATTCATATATGTATATATACATTTATACATACATGTATTTATACATGTGTACACATATTTATGTATGTATGTGTGTATATATGTATTTATATATATATATATACACACATATATATAAATATACATATATACATACATATATATACATATATATGTTTGTGTGAATGAACAGACAAAAACACATAAAAACATCTGAAGCTGAAAAGTTTACAATGAAATGATGTTGTAATTAGAGGAAGTTATATATACATTATATAGTTATATCTTGTCATTTTAAACTTAAATGATTCATCATGCTGTGTGCTACATTTTATGGTAAAACATTTCTAAAGTATAATAATCTGTAAAAGCTTCAGTACTATGTCCTCTCAGTATAAACACTCTTACTGTTGCTGGTGTTCAGCTGCAGGGTGTCCTCCCTGCAGACGTAGTGAACGGTCGATCCAAACAGCGTGCTGTTGTCATGACTACCAAACACCACGTCAGCCATGGCGACCAGCTTCGGACTCCCACAATCCACCACTGCGACAGAGAGGAGACCAATCAGCTGACAGCGTAAACAGAGACGACGGCGATGGCGATGATGGAGCGAGATGAAGGTAAAGAGTTAAAGATGAAACCTAAACTGGACTCAGCTGACCTGGTCTGACCGTGTTTTTGTGTGTCCAGACTTTGATCTGGATCAGATGATAAAGAGATTTTTAGAGCTGCATGTTGAAATACCAAATATAATCTCAACTAAAATAGACATTAATGTCAACATATATTTTTCCTCTTTTTTGCAGTATTAATGCTGTCATTTTTATTAATGATGAATTACGTTAATATTAAAACTCTAAATTTTATTCTGATGCCAGTTTTATCACCGTAAGATAAAATAATGGAGCAGGTTTGATGAAATGAAGCAATGATTTCTCGCTAACGTGCACAGATGAGATGTTATATAAAAGTGAAAATATTAAAGTCGTACCTCTCCTTGTGATCAGGCCAAACCTTTAAAGCAGCACAAGTCTGATCACAGAGCAACTAAAATCTGACTGCTGATCTACAGATTTTGTCATCATCATTATTATTATTATTAACAGATTATTTTAAAGACACACACACGACTGCAGATTGTTTAATCTTTTTATTAGAAAATAATTTAACTTTAGATCAAACTAATGACACGCAACTGTTTCTCTATCAGCCAATAAGAATCGCTCTCTGACTAGTCTCGACTGTGATTGGTTAAGATGCTGGACAGAGCCCGCCTCTTCCTCCACGAGTCTGTTTCTACAGAGACAGAAAGACAGAAATCAGGACGGACAGTTTGACCATGAACTGAGATCAGTGCTCGTTCACTCCTCCAGGAACTAAATCACAACACAGGACGAGAAGTAAAAAGTTTTATCTCTTTTTTTTGTCTGTGTTTTAAAAGCTGACAGATCTGACTCTGTTGTCATGACGACTGCATCTGTATAAAACACAGATGATGCTGTGGAGACTCAAGACTGTTTTAACGAAAAGTTCAGGCTTCAGAGTGAAAGAACTTTTTTTTAGTTCTTTTGTCAAGATTTTCACAAAACAGGAAAGTGTCTTTACATGTTGGTGCAATGAATTTAAAGATAATAATTAGAAAATCATAAGAGTGAAAGCAAGTACTTCATGTCAGCAGTACAAATTAAAAATTAAAAATAAAGACTGTGTACAAATATGACTGTTTGAAAACTGCAGAGTTTTCTTACTTTGGCAGTGAGGAGGGCTGCTGCTCCACGATCCATCAGACTGACAGTCCATCTGATAATGATCCAGATACTCTCTGTCCTGAACCACAAAGAGACGTCAACACACAAAACAAAACAAAACAAAAAAATACCAGACTGTAAATGCTCCAAAAACATTTCATACTGATTCTCAGAGAAACTAAACTGCTTTTTAAAACTGAAATCTGTCATTAAAACTACAGATACGTGTAAATGTCAGTAAGAAGTCATTAAGGGTGTTTTTAAGGGAAGAATTATTGAAAATATAACAAACTATATGGCGAGAAAACTTCGAGATTTGGATGACCAAAGATGAACAGGGCGAATAAATATTTTTGTCTCACTGTTAAATATTCAACAATTTCTCAGCTTTCATTTAACTACAGAAGGCTGACTATGTTTTTGGCCTTGGTGAAACTCGATGTTTTCATCTTTCTATAATACGTAATGTATAATTATTTATTATATGTGCTTTAGTCTTAACTTGCTATTGGACAATAAAGTTAAAACTGACTTTGGTTTAAAACTTGTTAAACATAAAAACCACAGACAGTTTGTTAACCAGTAGAGGGCGACATATCACAGATACACTTTTATTAGATTTTTTTGAGTTTGTGATGTTGTGTTGTTTTACTTTCAGCAGTCGGTATCCGGGCTCACAGCTGAACAGGACGTGGTCTTTGAAGGAGTATTCTGATTGGACGGGAGTCAGCAGGGCATTGGGCGGAGTTTCAGGTACCGGACACTGACTTCCTGTCACGACAAAATAAAAGCACTTAAGGAAAATGTTGTTTTTAAAAACTCATCTGCTGCAAGTTAACAAAATCTGAGTGTTATCTACCTGTAGATGTGTAGTGTGTAGTGCATGTTTTGTACTTCCTATAGATGTGTAGTGTGTGTAGTGTATCTACCTGTAAATGTGTAGTGTGTAATGTACACTGTATTGCCAAAAGTGTTCGCTCACCCGCTTTGACTCGCATATGAAGGTAAGTGACATCCCATTCCTGATCCACAGGGTTCAATATGACGTCGGTCCACCCTTTGCAGCTGTAACAGCTTCAACTCTTCTGGGAAGGCTGTCCACAAGGTTTGGGAGTGTGTTTATGGGAATTTTTGACCGTTCTTCCAGAAGCACATTTGTGAGGTCACACACTGATGTTGGAGGAGAAGG
>JBAJHX010000049.1:2685488-2700885 GCA_037176925.1 Amniataba percoides | reverse complement strand
GTGTGTGTGTGTGTGTGTGTGTGTGTGTGTGTGTGTGTGTGTGTGTGTGTGTGTGTGTGAGTGTGTGTGAGAGAGAGCAAGCCTCCTCCATACAGAAACATGCAGAACATGTAAATATTTACCACCAGTCAGCAGCTATTATCAGTCAGACAGAGGTTAAAGTCCAGATACTGAACACACACACACACACACACACACACACACACACACACACACACACACACACACAGCTGAAGCCTTCATGCATTCTACATTAAACTACAGTCAACGTCTATTAAATTTACTTTGCATCGTAGAAATTCACTCTTCCTATAGACAATACAGTAAAGTTCATGGCCTGTATGTCAAATGTTACAGAAGCAAAGATTACTGTGATTTATTCCTAATAAATATTCTCCAATTCTTCATTTTTTTCTCGAGGATGGCTCTAATTGAAAGATCGTGGGGGATTCAATGTGCTTTTTTTTTTCTTTCTTCACACTACATTAATTTTTGCCTGTTATGTTTTAATAGAAAATTCAGATTTAAAGTTCCTAAGTCAGAAATATGTACTGAATACAGGCAGAACTACTAGGAAGCATTAAAATATAAACATGAAAGACTTTATAAACACATTTTTACTATATTTTATAAAAGCAGGAGCAGATTGACCTCTTTTAAATAAAATATGCTTCAAAGACAGAGCTCAGATTAGCTTTTTCACTGTGTTTTCTTCAAACAGCCATCGAGCTGTGCAGGTTCATAAAAACCAAATTCAATCAAAGCTAACAGCAAACTCCATCATTTAATCTGTTCAAGATTAGACTTTGAATGACCCTTTCCTGGATTATTGCATCAGTTTCATTTAAATCTCATTCTCCCATATCATGAGGATATTTCTGTATAAAAACTGAACCTGAGTGAACCTTCGAAGTGTTTTTTTTTCTGGAGCTGAAATATTTTACAAAAGCGTTCACTGTGTTTGTTTGAGAGTCTGACTTGTTGGCAGCAGACTATAATCAGGATCAGGCTGCTGGAATTCAAATCTGCCGTTACACACAGTTCACATAGAAACATGTTTAAGCTCATTATGATTGAAAAGCTCCAACACACAGTGCGAATTTCCACTAAAGTCAGAGAGGCTGCTGGATTAAAATGCTTCGAGGTCAACTCACATTCACTTTAACATCATACAGTATAATCCACTAACAGCCAATATCCGCTTCAACAAACCACAATATACTAATATATACTTTCCCTTCAACACGTCACACGCCACATACTGCACAGGGATCAAACACAGGCCTCCTTTTCTTTGACTGTTATACGTTCAGACATTCGTCGATATGCAGATGACACTCAACTCTACGTTCCCATGTCCACGAAAAAAATAACTAAATATAAAACAGAATAGTTTTTGGTGCCTAATTCTGGCTAATGTTTGACTCCTTGTCTGTTTTAAATTAAAGATTGACTGAGGGATGTTGGTGTCCTTCTATATGTTAGTTCACACAAACACAATCAGGTTTTACCATTTTAAAATATAAGAATCAGAAGCTGCCGATTAAAACACAATGATGAGCTGCCAATCATTCATAAAGTTGCAACCAGACTTTGAACATTACATTATACCTTAATTTCACATTTGAACAGACTTTACTGTTTTTCTCCTGGTCTATAAAGCTCTGACTGCTCCATCATCATATAGGTCACACCTGCTTTAAAGCTCAGATCCAGGTGGACTTTCAGATCTGGAACTGAGTCAGTTCAAAGTCCAGAGAAGTCACTTTTAGTTTTTCTGCTTTAAAAATGTTTCTGACATGAGCTCAGTCTCTCATTTCTTTTAAAAATAGATTCAAAACATTACTCTGTTATGCTTAGTAATGTATGCTTATTGTAAATGGATATTACCATTATGACTATTATTGTCATCATTATTATTTTTATTTTTTAGTATGTTTACTTCTTAATCCTCATATAAAGGACTTTTATAGATACTAAATTAAGCTTGCTTTACCTCTTCTCAGCTTTCACTACTTTAATATAATGCGAATTCACCATAAAATTTGTTCTTTTTCTTAACAAATGAGGATTTTCTTTATTTCTAAATCTTGAAATCTCAAAAGTTGAACTTTAAGACAAGGAGACAAATTACTGTGGACATTATATAATGATAGCTAACTATAAAAGGCCTCTGACCTCCATATTGCTGGTTGTAATGATGCTAAACTAGGAACCCTGCAGGCATGTTGTGTTTATGTGGTCAAACCCACAGAAGCAGAATCAGCCTTCCTTCAGTCTGAACCCTTCAGATTTGAATGACTCCATGATGTTTTCTCTTGCACTCCCATCAGACTTGTTTAAATAATTCATCAGGATGTTTTTTTCGGGCCTCACCTCTGCAGGTGCGGTTGTCAGTGTGCAGCAGGTAACCATAGCGACAGGAGCAGTAGTATCCTCCGATGTAGTTGTGACAGAAATGATCACAGAGCAGGTCTTCGTCCGCCCGGTCGCTGCACTCGTCTACATCTGAAGAAACAAAGAAGACAGAAAGAACTGATTCATTTTCAGAAAGCAGCCTTAGAAATGTTTTCATTGTATATAAGTAGTTAATAATGCTTTTTTTTTTTTACATAAAAATCATGATTACTCCAAACTGCACTCATAAAAGTCCACACAGAAATGTTTTTTCTTCTTCTTCTGGGAAATAAACTGATTTTGTTTATAAGTTTTTCTCATTCACTTCAATAAAATCAGTTTGTTCACAGCAGCATCTGGTGGACGTTAGAGGAACTGCAGCTCGTGTGGACGTTTAAATGAGGGTTACAGTTATAACTCTGCTTCTTCGGTTCCTCACCCACAGCGCTGTAATGAGCCACGAATCCGGAGTATCTCTCCTCGTTGGAGAAGTCGGAGTTGAAGAGGACGCTGAGGGAGTTTCTCGGGGAGGTGATGAGCTGCCGAGCCGGCACCGCCTCCGTGTCCGTCTCCTCTCGGCCACAGAACAACGCCAGCACCTCCCCCTCCGCCTCCACCTGCAAACCCAAAGAAACACAGATGTTTTTTCCTCCCCATTATGAACAAGCAGCGTCAAATCTCCAGGAACGTAATGCACCATCAAAGACACAGTTTTATAGCTCTTTGGTTGCAGAATTTGCACAGTAATGTTCCAATAAAAATCACTTTTGTTCACAAAACAAACAAAAGCAAGAGTCTTCTGCTATAAAAGCTTCAGCAGCACTGAGGTGGTGAACTTATTTAACCTTCAATTAACCAGGATTAGTGCCTCTCTGTTTGAAAGAAATGCAGCAAAAAATGCCAGTTTCTCCGATAACGATGCTTCACATTCAGCCTGCAGCCTTATCTGACATTCAACAGAGTTTACACTGAGTGTCAATGAACAGCAGGTCACACACACACACACACACACACACACACGTCAGTATAAGCCTGTTAACATGCTGCTAACAGAAAGAAACCCCCACACAAACTCTTTGTTTTGCTTTGACTGACTCAAGTGTGTGTGTGTGCGCGTGTGTGTATGTATATGTATGTATGTGTGTGTGTGCATTTGCATTTGTGTGTGTGTGTGTGTGAACAGACCATATCATCTCATTAGTACCAGTCGCCCTCCAGCTTCTTTAACATAAAACATCTTAAAGTAGAAGTAGTCGTGTTTTAGTCTCTGAATACTCCATTACAAGTTGAAGTACTGCATCATAAATGTTACTGCAGTTAAACTACAGAAGTATCAACAACAAGTATAATGACATATTCATTATATTATATAACTTATTACACAAATAGTCCTTTATTTTCCATTAATAATACACACTTACACCTACAGGTGTTATAAGTGTGTGTTAATGTTAAAATGTGTGTGTGGTAAAGCATGTTTGTGTATTTGTATGTCAGTGTGTGTGTGTTTACATGGTATATGTATGTGTGTGTGTGTGTGATTTAATTCAAGCTTTTATCCACTCACACACACAGAGCGGTGCATTGTGGGAAAGCAGTCAGCTGGTCTCTTTTGTGTGTTGCAGCTGCTTGTTGTGGAGGGCAGGTTGCTGCGGCGCCCAGTGACATCATTTGAATATGAATATGTGTGTGTGTCTGAGAATGTGTGTGTGGCAGGTGGTGTGTGTGTTCAATCTGAATCTCATCAGAAACTCTTCAGTGATTTTAAAGTCTGAATGTTTTGTTGTTGTTTATTTTTCTGATGCACAAGTTTATTAATGTAGAAGATTTTTTTTTTACACTGCAGCAAAAGAAAACCAGCAGCCATGTAGGAAAAACTTCCCATGATGCTTTGCTGTCTTACCTTGACGTAGTCGTACTCGCACAGGTAGGACGGCTCCAGGTCGAAGTGGCTGAAGTACAGTTTGATCTGGAAGCCTTCGGGGACGCTGATGTTCCAGCACAGCTGCGTCTCTCGGGGATACGGCTCGGGGAAGTTTGGCGACTGCAGGCTGCCGTACATTTCTGAGGCGGCGAGCAGCCGAGCGTCGACCAGCAGCGAGAGGAGGAACACGAACACACTGAAAGATGAAAACATTCACTTTAATTTCTCTTTTTTCCGAACTTTTCAAAACTCTGCATGGAGTTTTTGTGTTTCTGAGACACAAATTTTATTTCTATTCAGGAGAAAAATGTTCAAATAAAAACAGAAAATAAGTCAACAGGAGAATCTCTGAAGTTTAAAGATTAATTTTGGCCAATAAAGGATTTTTAATCATGTTTAATGATGTAAAACTTTTCATTAACTCTTATTTTGGATGTTCTGTTAGTTCATCTTCACTTCTTTGAGAGTAGTCAGTCAAATTTTCCTGTCAGAATAATTAAAACTTTAACAACATGCAAACAGATGTCTGAGTGTGTTCAGTGTTTTGCTCAGC
Organism: Amniataba percoides; assembly: GCA_037176925.1. Taxonomy (NCBI): domain Eukaryota; kingdom Metazoa; phylum Chordata; class Actinopteri; order Centrarchiformes; family Terapontidae; genus Amniataba; species Amniataba percoides. Next base: position 2,696,011 of record JBAJHX010000049.1, on the reverse strand, counting down.
AGCAGCAGGCGGGGATCGAACCGGCGACCTTTTACTTACAAACATCACTTTAACATGCAGAAATAACTTTATGCTTTAATGCAAGTGTAAACATTCGAGTAAAAAAAATAAACATAAAACTAAACATTTATCAAAAATCTTCTGCAGCTTTGTAATCGATACCATAACTCATATAAATCAGTAAGTGAAGGATCAATAAGTTACTAATCGACTGTTAACTGAACCAAACGTCTGATCAATAACCATCAAAAACATTAAAAGATAACTGAAGAGCGGCTGATCAGCTCTCTGAAACACGACACACACTCTGACGTCACATTATCGATCGAGTATTGATTGATTGGTCTGTAATAATCGGCGCACTGACCTCATCCCGCAGCTGCAGCTTCTCTCTGACTGCGCCTCCGTCCAGACCCGCACTCCACTCTGACGTCTGACGTCACGGCCTGCGTCATCACGTCAGGTCTGCGGGCCGAGGGGCGGCGGAGAAATACTCGGATACTTTGGAGTTACTAAAGTACAAGTGCACAGTTAGTACTCATGCAGAGGAGAAGTTACAGAGTAACTACAGAGTACATTTACTCAAATACTGTAAAAGTTCACGTTTAAGATACTTTACCTGAATATTTACATTTTCTGTTACTTTCTACTTTTATAGTAGCCTACAAATACTTTTAAAATTACCATGTTTACTGGATTATGTTAATTACTTTGCAGATTGAGATAATTAATAAACATAATGAACTAATAAATTACTAAAATTATTAAACACTAAACAATCAACTGTGCATAAAGTTATTAAATATAATTTTATAATCTGCAACATTTAAGTGATTAAAGCATGAATGCATCAATAACTATAATCAAATAATATAATAAATATTATTTTGGAGTTGGCCATCCTGTTTAAGCAAGATTTTTAATGCATTAAATTTTCTTTTTAGTAATATAACATGTCTTTCATTACACTACAAACTACATTTCCTGCTCAACAAGACTCACTAATGAACTGATCAAACTTATCAATACCTAATCAATCAATAAAAATCTGGAAAAGCAAACAAAGAATTCAGAATCAATTTAAAAAAAAATTAAATAAATTCTATAAAAAGATTTAACTGAAAATTTTTTTTTTCAAGCAATACGTTTTATATCCAGACTTTAAAAAGTAATTATACATCTATTAATGAAGACAACAAATAAGTCATAAAAACACACATTTAATCTGTAATCTTATAAATTCATGTTTTAAATGTAAAATCAATAAGTAGTTGAGTAAAAGTACAAAGCAGCATAAAACGTAAATACTCGAGTACTTCAATACTTAGTTACAGTATTTGTGACAATAAAGTGTTTTATTTTGGAAAGTGGCACCGAGGGGGGGCGCCACGTGACGTTGTAACACCTGTAACACACACACACACACACACACACACCTGAAATCTAACCTGTCGTTGCCATGGTGACGTGAAAACCGAGCTGCCGCTGCAGAGTCAGACTTGATCTCAGATTGTTGGAGAGTTTTGTTGAAGAGTTTCAACAAAAGCAGCTCTGAATCATCATCATCATCATCATCAACATCACCACCCTGCAGAGGAGGAGGAGACTGTGAGGAAGAGGAGGAAGAGGAGGTGATGCTCTCCTCCTCCTCCTCCTCCTGCATCCCTCCGTCCCTCCCGACATGCCGAGCCGACAGAAGCAGCTCATCTTCTCGGTCTGCGGGCTCTTCGGCTTCTCCTGCGCGCTCACGGCCGCCGTGGCCACCGGCCTGCCGCTCTGGCTCAACGGGACCGTGCTGTGCCGGACCGGGGCCGAGCTGGTGAACGCGAGCGGGCCCGAGCTGGACCTGTTCCTGGGCCGGATCCAGTACGGCCTCTTCCACGGACAGAGGGTGAAGCAGTGCGGACTGGGAGACCGTCCGTCCCGCTTCTCCTGTGAGCCTGTTTGTCTGTTTGTTTGTTTGTCTGTTTGTCTGTTTATTTGTTTGTTTGACTGTTTGTCTGTTTATTTGTCTGCTTGTTTGTCTGCCTGTTTGTTTGTTTATTTGTTTGTTTGTTTGTCTGTCTGTTTGCCTGTTTGTTTGTTTGTGTGTTTGTCTGTTTGTTTGTTTGTTTGTTTGTTTGTCTGTCTGTTTGTCTGTCTGTCTGTCTGTCTGTTTGTCTGTCTGTCTGTCTGTCTGTTTGTCTGTCTGTCTGTCTGTCTGTTTGCCTGTTTGTTTGTTTGTTTGTTTGACTGTTTGTTTGTCTGTTTGTTTGTTAGTTTGTTTGTCTGTTTGTTTGTTTCTGTGTCTGTCTGTCTGTTTGTTTGTTTGTCTGTTTGTCTGTTTATTTGTTTGCTTGTTTGTCTGCCTGTTTGTTTGTTTATTTGTTTGTTTGTTTGTCTGTTTGTTTGTCTCTTTATTTGTTTCTCTGTTTGCCTGTTTGTTTGTTTGTGTGTTTGTTTGTCTGTCTGTCTGTTTGCCTGTTTGTTTGTTTGTGTGTTTGTCTGTTTGTTTGTTTGTTTGTTTGTCTGTTTGTCTGTCTGTCTGTCTGTCTGTTTGTTTGTTTGTGTGTTTGTCTGTTTGTTTGTTTGTTTGTTTGTCTGTCTGTTTGTCTGTCTGTCTGTCTGTCTGTCTGTTTGCCTGTTTGTTTGTTTGTGTGTTTGTCTGTTTGCCTGTTTGTTTGTTAGTTTGTTTGTCTGTTTGTTTGTTTGTTTGTCTGTCTGTCTGTCTGTCTGTCTGTTTGCCTGTTTGTTTGTTTGTTAGTTAGTTTGTTTGTTTGTTTGCTTGTTTCTTTGTTTATTTGCCTGTTTGTTTGTTTGCCTGTTTGTTTGTTTGTTTGTCTGTTTGTTTGCCTGTTTGTTTGTTTGATTCTTTCTTTCTGTGGGGTGTGACGTTATGACACAGGTGAGTGACGTCAGCAGGAGCGCAGGTAACATCCAAGTGTTTTTGTTTTTTTTTTTAAATACGTGATCTCACCTGCTCTTTAATTATTTACTCACCGAGCACGTGTGAATAATTCAGAGCATCTTTAAATAGACGCTTCAGATCATCAAGGATCCGTCGAACACCTGGAGTATTTACATTTTCTACTTCACATCTCAGAGGGAAACATTGTATGTTTCACTCAAACAGCTTCACCAAATAACTCAGATTAATAATACAAAATATAAATTAGGATTTATTATCATATCATCACATTTCCAGCAGTATAAAGTTAATTAAACTGAGCTTTAATAATCATTTTTAAAAATGTTAATTACTCTGCACTAATAAGCACTTTTAGAATATTTTCACTCGAATATTCTTTCACTTTCGCTGTTCTTACATCTAAACCATAAACAAGCTTTAGAGGTTTTCATCATTTGTTTGATTATTATTCTTTCTTATGTTGTTATTCTTCCCTGCTTGCATTAATTAAGTGAATGAAGTCATATTTATTTATCTATGTACAGCTGAAAATGTAATTTCAGTAGAGTTATTTCCCTGAAATTGTTTGACAGGCTTGAAAAACGTTTCGAGAAGCAGATCTGAGTCTGTCAGATTTTCTGTGATGAAGCTCGTCTGCCTGTTTGAGGCTGCAGAGCGACCGCCGGTCCTGTTTAATGGGAGCAGCCGTCCTTCACTAACGAGCTTTCTGCCTGAGCGGATCAGAACTGACCGTTCGAGTTCTGATGAGGACGAACAAAGCGGCTCTGTTCCCTCGATGAAGCCTCGACTCCGCTCAGAGCTGCAGGACGAGCGAAGCTTCAGTCGCAGCTTCTGTCAGCTCTCAGGATGTCTGAACACATCGAGTTTAGGAGGAAAGGAAGCGTGAGGGAACGCTAAATGTCACGTGAAGGAGACGAAACAGTCTACAAGGGAACCTAAAATGTAAAGCCAGGGAACAGAAACCTGACTGAGTGAGAACATGAAACTGAATGCAAAGGAGCGCAAATGAATGTGAAGTTTATATGAAGGAATGCAAAACTTACTGATAGGGAACATAAAATTTAATGTGAGGGAACACAAGACTGAAAGTGAAGGAACATACAGCTGTAAATGTAGTATTAGGGAACATAAAATTGAATGCAAAGGGACTTAAAGTGGTTCAGAAAATGAATTCCTACTCTGACTCTTCTCTCAAAATGTAAAATATAAAATATACAATAATCCCCTCTGAGATGCAGAAGAACAAAAACATAAACGTTTACTTGCAGAACACACAAAATTGCCTCAAGTATTTAAACACTGTTTGCATACTTTATATTTCTTTTTTGGGGAATTCATTTACATGAGTTTTCAGTGTTTTTCAACTAAATTTAGAGGTTCTTCAGATATTTAGATATTTAGAGGACCAGCATGGTCATCTGTTGAATCTCTTGTTTGCTTGTTAAAGTGAAATAAACGGAAAACAAAACACAATAAGTTCTGAACGGACGATATAACTCTGCTGCCTGCTGACTTTTGTGCTGTGACCTTTTGATTTCAAGACTGATCTCAGTCATGTACAAACTGTATTCACGTCCACGCACCGACTCCAGGAAGTTCTTCATAAATCCACTCACCTCAGAGTCTTAATCTGCAGGACTTCCTCTGTTTTGTCTCTCTCAGTCTTCCCCGACCTGCTGAGCGTCATCCCAGCCGGCCTCCACGTCACCGTCATCGTCTTCTGCGTTGTTGTGATCGTTTTCTCCTCAGTGGCCACTGGCTTCTTCTTCTTCAACGCCTTCGGCAGACCGTACGAGACGCTGCAAGGCCCCATGGGACTTTACCTGTGGACGTTTATCTGCTGTGAGAAAAACATTTTATTTTCTGCATGTTAATATAAACTCTTCTTATAGTCGAAGCAGTTTGAGTGGAGTTATCATCAGGTTTTTATGTGTCAGCGGTACTTTGTGTTTACTGATAATTAGCTAATGTTTGCATGCAAAACTGAGAGAGTCAACATGGTAAAAATGATACCTAATAAACTTTATTTATCATGGCTGCAGACATTTGTTTGGACTCTGTCTCGACTCCAGGTTAAGTTTTCCCGTCGTGGATTAAACTCACAATGTTTGTTACCCGCCCACAAATCATTATCACACCTTAATTCATTTTGTGCATCTTTAGATTAGACTAAATGACTCTAACTGATCAGAAACTGATGATCTCCTCTGTTTTAAAGTGAAAGACTAACAGTAGAGGATGCTGCAGACTAAAGAAATGGGATGTTTGGTTTCCTTCAAAGTTCATGCAGTGCATTCTGGGACAGCAGCCAGCTCCCCTGTGACCCTGACGGGATTAGCAGCTGCAGGAGATGAAGTGAATTTAAAGACGATTAAAGATGCAGACAAACAGCCAGTGACAGCGAGTGTTGTCCGATAATAGCTGCAATTACAGAAACAGAGACCGAGGCAGGAGAGAGAGCCGAGAGGAAGAAAAGGCGGCAGGAAACCGAGGGGGGGCTCTTCTGTTCGTCCCGCCTTCACTGTGGTTTGATTTCACTTAATCTGTGTGCTGCCAGTCAGATGCTGCGGGTGGTGTTGGACTCTTCGTTAACGTCCCGTTCGTCCTGCAGGTCTGTGCAGCTGCCTGGTGATGATCCTGTTTGCGTCGGAGGTGAAGCTTCATCATCTGTCCGAACGGATCGCCAACTTCAACGAAGTGAACTTCTCCTTTCAGACGTACAGGGAGAGCTACGACCGATCCTTCTGGCTCTTCTTCCTCATCTTCCTCCTGCACGGACTCAACGTCCTGCTGATCCGACTGGCGGGAATCCAGTTTCCCTTCCAGGACACCAAAGAGTTGGACCTGAGCGGGGGGGCCGCCGACCTCATGTACTGAGTCTGCGAGGCCGAAGCCTGTAAAGGACAAAATACAGAGGAATGACGGCAAATGAACTGAACCTTCAGAAGATTCATCACTTCCTGTCTGAGAAAAGTTGTTGTTAAGATGTTAAATCTGCAGAAATGAGAGGTTTAGTCTACAGGCACGACTAACGTGTGTTTTCATTATTCAGTATTCAGATTAATCGACTAATCAATTAAAGGTTTAGTCTACTAAATATCTTAAATAAGTGAAAAATGACATAAGTTTCCACAGTTCAAGATGTCGTCAAATGTCTTGCTTTGTTCGACCAACAGTGCAAAAGATATTTAGTTTGTCATTGAAGACAAAGAAAATCTGAAAATATAAAAAATTAAGAAGCTGCAAGCAGAAACGATCGTCTATCAAACTCTAATCAAATCAGTTTAATCTCCAGATTAATTGATTAAAAACAAAAGTTATGTCACATGGTTTCAGCTTCTCCAGTTTGAGCCTTTATTGATTATCTGCTGTCGTAATAGTTCATTTAATCACTTTGATCTGATGGATATTGGTCATTGAGTTGACTTTTATTAACTAATATATGCAATTTCTAAACTTTTATTAACTTGGTTGTTGTTTTGTTTTTGTCACTTTAACACAGATTTGATCAGTTTTATTTACACGACCACGTTTTGTATTTTATAGTCTCCGTTTTGTACATGAAAGTGTTTGTTAGAAGAACGAGACGTATTTTGGCATTTGAAGCCACGAGCATGTTTTTTTTAGGAAGGATGGTAGATAAAATGTAATTAGATAGAGTGAATTAATACATTTCTTTGTATAACTGAAGATTAACTGAAGAATTTTCTTCTTCTGCTGTATTTTATCAGCTCAGTGTGAAATAGGACTTTTGTGTGAAAATGAAATTAACACTTTTTGCTGATCAGATTATTTGAAAAATGCCGATCAACATGTAGATGAATGTTTTGGACGAATATGACGACAGAAACTAGAAATTAAAGCCATCAGAGAGCAAAAAAAACATAAAGTTAATCAAATGTACTGTTGTAAAGTCAGATACAGGTTGGCTCTGTTATTCTCATTTCAGACCCTTTTTAAACTGTATTTGTTTACGTTTGGTAAAACTGCAAGAAAACATAAAAAAAATCAATCTCAGGCCATTTCTGGAGGCTTTTATGTTTGTTGTCTTTTGTTCTGATCATTTATCAGTGAAAATGACGTCTTCACAGTGAGTAAGCCACAGTGATATTAATGAAAATTTGACATATTAATGTGTTTTCATGTCTGTGTTTAGATTTTTGCTCAGTTGTGACTTTGAGGAGTTTGAAATTCACCTCACACAGTATTTTCTGTCCTCTTCAACTTCCCCAAAACCTCCTGAATTTCAAACATGTCAATTGACGGCCTATAAAATGTGTTTTAAGAACAAATAAAATAATAAAGAATATAAACTTCCTAGATTGTTGGATTTCTTCTTTGTGACTTTTGGAAAAAGTGACACCAGAGAGCTGCAGTGTGTGAAAAAAACTGGCTGGTTTGGACCAAAACAGCTAAAAGAGAAAATCTGACGCAGATTCATCAGGTGACAAGATTTAAAAATGAATATTTATGTTGTTTCGGTAACATGAAAAGTCAGCGCTTTGTAGGGTGAGATGGTTGTTTCGTCCTCTAATAACTACAGGAGGCGGCTTCCTCTGAGTCTTTGGACGGAGACTTTCTATGACGGCTCGTGTTTGGTCGTGAATTGTGGACTCTGGAGGAGGACGGACCGTCTGACGAGGCCTTTCTTCGTCTCGTCCCCCGCAGTGACACCGACACTGTCCGGCCGTCTCATCAGGAGCTTTGGATCTGGACGTGCTGACAGATCAGAGTGAATCAAACAATCCGGTCTGACGAGGATCTGGATCCTTCTGACCACAAGGTCCGGCGGGGGGCCGGTGTCGTGTTGTTTCCGTCGTGTGTTTAATCGTGGTGTCTTGTTCAATAGGACGACCAATTAACGGCCAGGATTTCATCCGGATGTTGGCAGACTGCAGGAAATAAACGTCACGTGTCAGGTGGAGATAAAGGAGTCGTCTTCACGTCAGAGCAGCTGTCTGAGTCTGTTTTTAGGTGGAAATAGTTGAGATTAGAGTCCTCAGTGTGTCATTAATTTATAAAAATATATCAGTGTCCATTTACATGCATGTATGTACACACACGAAACTATTAAATCATTTTAAGTAAAAAATCTATCTATGAATCAGTTTAATGTGAGAAATAACAGACAATAAACTGTGTCAGATAGTGTAACATCTTCATTATTATTATCTTATTTTATAGATTATTTTATAATTAATCATTTTAATTATTTTATAGATTAACACTGCTGAAGTTAAATTTTGTAAATCCAGTTGTTTGTAGTAGTAAAGGTAAATGGCATTACATTAAACTGGTTTATGAATTTATGTATTTATTAAATGATGTATTTGAAACTATGTCATTTTTTTAAATTATTAAAAATACCTTTTTGATTTAATATGAAGGGTCAGACTAAGAGTTACTTTATGAATCCTGCTTTTTCTTCATATTAAAAAAAGGTTAATTTGGGTTTATGTGTTTGATTGAGCATGAAAACTCAACATAATACATTCACTGTCTCCAGGGTGGTCAGCATTGAGTGTGTGTGTGTGTGTGTGTGTGTGTGTGTGTGCTGAATAAAAAGCTTCCTGTCACTCAGGTGAAGCTTCACTCTGATCGGCTGCAGGTAAGAACTCACTTCACACTCTGAACTCCTCTTTTCTTTTGTCATATTTTAGATTTAAACTCATTAATAACAAATCTATTGAGTCTTTTTGCATTAGTTTTTTTCAAAATTATGTTTTTTGGGGTTTTGGTCTTTATGTTAAAAATTATTTTGACTCACAGACAAATTAACATCAACCAGTTCTCAGTTTATAATAAAAATAAGTTGCTGCTTTAAATAGTAATTTTTGTTTTGAGGAACACTTTATAACTTCTGTTTTCTGTCACAGTTTTCTATAAACTTTGATTATAATTTGTAAAAAGTATAAAATCAGATTATATGTTTAAATAAATGTAACTGCCAGGTTATGACATTTTTTTTATATTTAAAAAATACATATTTTTAATTGGCCTTAAAGGTCTTCTGTATATTTTTGATTTATATTTAATATGTTTTTCTTTCGTCCTGCAGCGCTCAGATCTGTCAGGAAGCTCTTCAGATGAAAAAAACATGAGCTCAGATCAGGAGGTGAGATTTCATTTTTTTGTATTTATTTTTCATTCACCTGTATTTCTTATAATTATGATTCAGTTCTTTTTATCTTCCTACTTTTTTATGTTTTATTGTATTTTGTTGTTTTTGTCTACTTCTAATATAAAGATATGTTTATAATTCTGTGTGTGCAGGTTGTTATGCAATCGTGTGAATAATGAAAATACAAGTGAACTTTCTGAGATGGTCAAAGTGGAAAATATAACAGTGTGTGTGTGTGTGTGTGTGTGTGTGTGTGTGTGTGAGATGGAGGCGGAGCTACAGCAGATTCTGGTTCAGGTGTCGGACCTGCAGCGCTGGAGGGAAGTTCAAACATAGAAAACATTTTTTACACTGAAAAGTTTGCTTGTCTGTCCAGTTGACTGATTAATTTGCTGATAAATAATTATGGACATTTTCTATATATAATAAGCAAGTTACATATTTATTTTCCCTCTCTTGTCAGTAAGTTGTTGAATTAAATATAAATTAAAGCTGACGTCACTTTTTCTGCAGACTTCAGTCAAAACATGGGATGGTGAGTATCTTTATATTTAAATACAAATACTATATGTTAAAATGATTTGCACTTATTCATACATTTTATATATAATTACAAATCTAAATTTATCTTCACAACAAAAAGATAATTATGCAACCACACATTTATACATCTTAATCTATCTACACATAGACTACAATATATGTGGAAAATCTTTGCATGTCATTTTTATAGAAAGAAAATCTATCTAAACATCTGTAAACTTCTTGAAATCCCCAATACAACTATAAATGTATCTATAAATATATTGGCAAATCAAAATAAAATCATCTATAAAGTTATGTACATATAAGTTGATTAATCTATATATAAATAAGTGTATCTATACTTGAAGATGTCTACCTAAAAGTACTTTTAGGATTTACTTTGAGTATATTTTATCATAATAATAAAATATCTTAACGATACTCTAGAACAGATTCATTTATATTAAAGCAGGAACTGAAAACTACAAGTACATTTTCAGAAAATACTTTGAAATACCTTTTATTATGACAGTAATTTTAATTAACAGTAATTTTTCAGATGAAGACTGTAATTTAAGGTGGACTCACTGAGCTGCCGTCGCCCTCTGCTGGTCAGATCAGCATCTTTTAAAGAACAGCTGCAGGTTTTTAGTCTCTCTGAGCAGGTAAATGTCAGTCGGTGTCTTATTGTCGGCCGCTGCTGCCTCGGACAATCCTCCAGTAAACTTGTCGTTAATTGGTTTGAGCCACTCAGAGGAGGAGAGAGTGGCCATTAAACAGATTAATGAGGCGGCAGTAATCCTGCCCTCTGCTGGTCCCGACGCTCGGCTGCACTCAGGTCAGTTTTCAGACAGCTGCTGCCACTGTTTGTTGTACTGAATGTGATCCTGTAACACACACACACACACACACACACACACTCAGTATTCAGTTTCACTGCTGCAGGCTGCCTCAGTCTGCACGAGGAGG